>JAPWDM010000051.1:1274490-1681990 GCA_035578155.1 Brachynemurus nebulosus | reverse complement strand
ATTTAACCTATTAACTAGTATTTTATGTAGATTAATGTTTTTTAACAATAGGTGTTACCAATTTAACCTATTAACTAGTATTTTATGTAGATTAATGTTTTTTAACAATAGGTGTTACCAATTTAACCTATTAACTAGTATTTTATGTAGATTAATGTTTTTTAACAATAGGTGTTACCAATTTAACCTATTAACTAGTATTTTATGTAGATTAATGTTTGTTAACAATAGGTGTTACCAATTTAACCTATTAACTAGTATTTTATGTAGATTAATGTTTTTTAACAATAGGTGTTACCAATTTAACCTATTAACTAGTATTTTATGTAGATTAATGTTTTTTAACAATAGGTGTTACCAATTTAACCTATTAACTAGTATTTTATGTAGATTAATGTTTTTTAACAATAGGTGTTACCAGTTTAACCTATTAACTAGCATTTTATGTAGATTAATGTTTCTTAACAATAAGTGTTACCAATTTAACCTATTAACTAGTATTTTATGTAGATTAATGTTTTTTAACAATAGGTGTTACCAATTTAACCTATTAACTAGTATTTTATGTAGATTAATGTTTTTTAACAATAGGTGTTACCAATTTAACCTATTAACTAGTATTTTATGTAGATTAATGTTTTTTAACAATAGGTGTTACCAATTTAACCTATTAACTAGTATTTTATGTAGATTAATGTTTTTTAACAATAGGTGTTACCAATTTAACCTATTAACTAGTATTTTATGTAGATTAATGTTTTTTAACAATAGGTGTTACCAATTTAACCTATTAACTAGCATTTTATGTAGATTAATGTTTCTTAACAATAAGTGTTACCAATTTAACCTATTAACTAGTATTTTATGTAGATTAATGTTTTTTAACAATAGGTGTTACCAATTTAACCTATTAACTAGCATTTTATGTAGATTAATTTTACTTAACGATAAGTGTCACTAATTTAACCTGTTAGCTAATTTTACCTATTATTATATGATAGGTCTTATGTTGGATTTGATTAGTTTGGATTTGTTTATAATTTATTAAATATTGGATATTGAATATTGAATTCCGAAGCAGCGTACACAAACTGATTAATTACTTTAATCAATTACTTATAGATGTAAAAAAAGGAAAATTATTGACAACAACACATGGCGTTCCGTAACTGGTCACCCACGAAAGTACTTACCATGCCCGATGTTGCTTAACTTCGGTGATCGAACGAGAACCGGTGTTTTCAACATGGTATGGTCGTTGTCTGATTATGGATAAGCTATTTGTAAATATATAGTTTTACTATTAATACTAGTAAATATAATGTATAATTCTAATTTGATTTATTAATAAATATATTTTATTACTACACTGAAAGGGTTTTTTTTTTATTTTACAGCTACATTTAGATATACCTTCCACGTTAAGTTTGTCCCATTTATTAATGATAAGGTAAATTTTATTGATAATGTATAAAACTAATTTGATTTAATAATAAATATACTTTATTACTGTACTTAAAAGCTTTTTTTTATTTCATAGTTACCTCTAAATATACTTTCCACATCCAATCTATCCTATTAATTATCCATCTAATATATATTTTTTATATTCAGAAGTTTTAAATGTTGTAGAATAATATAACAATAGTGCTTTATATTTCTTAATATGTTATTTGTTAGTGAATAAAGGGTAAATAATATATAATAAAACATTATTTTCAATTTTATACTTTTTATTTGGAAAATAATATAAATAAAAAACTTTATTATACAATATTAAAAAAAAAAAAATTTGTATCATTTATAAATAATTATTTTTAAACATTTATATGGCAATATTTTCACAATTTATACATATATATGTATCACCAGTATTAAGCACGCATTTAATATGAGCCCAGTTTTTGCATAACTGACATTCAATCCACGGTTCTTTGGGGCGACTTTTTGAAAATAGTTCATTGCATATTAAGCAAGAAATCCTTGATAATAATATTAAGCAATTACTATTAATACAAATATCAATTTTTTTAGTAACTTTTTTACGCTTTTTTGCTATATTTTGTTCTTTCTCTAATGTTTTTATTTCTCTTGTATCGGTTAAAACAGTAGATTTTCTTTTCCTTTTAGTTTGACTCTGTTCTTTAGAAGCAGCCCTTGGGTAGGGTCGAACTATTTCTGGAGAAAATATTGTAGGCGTTGAATTTGATTGAGTATTCATTATCGATGATGTTAAAATTTGCGATTCTGCGGGATCAGTTACGAATGACGGAGCGAAATCATCTTGAGTAAAAATATTTTCATTATATGGAAATATTCCAGTCTTTTTAAATCCTTTTATGATATTTGTACTAGTTGTAGCTAATGGTAATGAATCTGCTACTATTTTTGGGATATCATATATTGTTATCGTTTTACCTGGATTATTTCGCAACCATAAATCTTGGTACGTTGAAGCATATTTCTTAAATGGTCCATACACAGCCACATCAAGTGGTTGTAATTTATGGCTACAATGTGGTGGAAATGATAACATTACGATCCCATTATCTTTCGCTAAGTTTAAGGTTGGTACATGTAAATGTGAGGAATGATTATCTAATACGAGTAATACTGGATTATTAATAGATGGTTTAACGTGTGCGATGAAATGTTGCATGTACATAAAAAATTCTTCATTTGTTACCCAGCCGCTTGAATTGCCTGCACCAATACAACCTTTTGGTCCATTATTAATAAAATGATTTTTATATTTTTTTCGTGGAAATACGAACATAGGAGGCACTGTATTTCCGTTTGCGGAAACAGCACATATTAGTGTCACATTAGTACCCCGCTCAGCAGAAGTTATGGAGCCAACATTTTTTTTACCTTTCGCAGCAATTATTTTAGTAGGTTTAAGTACTGTGGAAATTCCAGTTTCATCTATATTCCAAATGTTTGATGCGGTAAATTGATATTTATTCATAACTTCAGCTAATTGAGTGAAAAATGGTTTTACATTTTCAATATTAAACGATGTCGCTCGTCCGATGCTTGTTGGTTCGGGTTTTCTAATTGACAACTCTCGATTCCTTTTTAGAAAACTAGAAAGCCACTCTTTGCCAGCTATTTTATTAAGTTTCCATGTTTCAGGCATTTTAATATTAAATTTTTCAGCACACTCATAAGCAAGCTGACGAACATCTTTTGGAGTCAATCCATAAAATATCGAAGCCATTTGTAGTAAATAATCTTTTAAAGCAATTTCCTGGTCCTTAGAAAATACTTGTCGAGGTTTTTTATAGCCCATTGTCGGTAAATCTTGCGTTTCCTTATTTTTATATGCTTTCAATTTAGTTAAATAACGCGTTAGCGTCGTACGTTTAATATTAAATTCCTTTGAAGCAGCATTTATACTTTTGTTCCCAAAAATTATTGTTCTTGCGGCGTCATTAAATGTTTCCATAGATATAAGACCTCTTTCGGTTTTGCGTTTATAATTTCTCATATCTAAAAGAAATAAAAAACAAAAATTTAATAAAAGAAGATCTTAATCATAGTTTTGTTAATGAAAAAATTTGTACTTACTTATTTATAAATGATATAAATTTTGACCATTCAATCGATGACGGACACGGTGATAAATTTAACCCTTAATTGGTCTACTGAATTACAAATATGCAAAAATACAAAAATACAATTTTATTTTTAAATTAATATTTCAATTCTATTTCTTTTTTTTTTTTTTTTTTTTTTTACTTTATTACTATTTAAATTCTAATTTCATATTCCTAGATATTTCCAGGAAAAATATTTGTGAAAACGATTAAATAAAATATGTTATGATCACAGGAAAATTTTTAATAATAGTATTTTTTTTTTAATAATATTTTTCTATTTTCAAAGCAGATTAACAAATAATTTAAGAAAATAACTTTTGTACTCCAGTAGACTACTTATGTTTCAAAAAGTGAGTAGACCAGTTAAGGGTTAAGGAAATTCAGTATACTCAGTAGTAAAAAAATTGGATAAATAAGAATCAATTGAATCCGTGGATGTAGAACTAATTGGTGTTCGAACAACAGACATGTACTCCGGTTGCTCTGTAGTTGGTGAATGAACTTGTACTGATGATTCAGTTGGTAAAATATTAGATTGAAAATTCGGTGGCGATTGTAATAAAATTTCCTGCGGTTTTATTTTTTCAGCTACGGTATCTTCTGATACTGATAACGACTGTTTTTCATTTTTCGAAATTATATCATATTTTTCTATCAATTGCATTATTTCGAGTTTTAAATTTTTCTTTAAATCTTCTGAAAATGTTTTTAATGTTGGCAACAAAGATAACAGAAATTTTTCATTTTCGTCATTAAACGTTTTATTTTTCGTTTCCAATAAATTTTCGTTTTTATTTAATTTTTGCGTTTTTTTAATTAAAAATTGTAGTTGATTTGCATATTTATATGGTTTTTTTTTCTTTTCAGGATTTAATTTTTTTTCTTTTATTACTGCAAAATATCTGTCCTTAATATTTTTCCAACGTTTCTGTAAGAATTCTCCAAATTTTTTTTTGTTATTAAAATTTACTTCTTCGTTGGAAAAACAATTTATGATTTGATTCCAAGCCAATTTTCTGTTATATATATCACTATGTATCCTTTGCGTGTCCCATATAATGGGTCGCTTTTCAACTTCATTTATTAATTTTAAATTATTAATTTTATATGCCATTATAACTTTGAAAATATACACTAGAAAATTTTAAGTAACAATGAAAAACTGAACAGTAGTGTTCACCGTGTCGGTCAGCGAGAAAATGGTATCGAAATTAATACAACTTCTGTATATAAAAGAAAGATTTATATAACACCAAAACCAGTCAAATCAAAAAAAGAGTTATATAATTAATAACGTCGCTTAAAATTGAAAATGTCGCTACTTTTTATTTAAAAAAAATACTTATTTATACTTGCAAATCTGAAAAACAAAAATAAAAAACGTCGCGGCGTTTTATTTAAAAAATAAAAGTACAACAAATATTAGCGATGCTTTTTATTTAAATAAAATTATGCATATTCCATAACATATTAAATAAAGTATTGCTCAAATTACCTCTTACAAATTTCATTGCCCAAATAACCCCGGTCTACCCTACCGGAGAAACCCCCTACAAACTTGTTTATGGAAATCAACCTAAATTGATTTCTAATAACTCTTCAGTTCCTACTTACTTCCAGTATACTGAAGATATATCAAATAATCTAAAAACATTGAGGGAACTAGCTAAACAAAATTTACAAGTTTCAAAAGAAACTAACAAAAAATATTACGATAAAACTTCAAAAATTTACAACTTTAGAGTAGGTGATAAAGTCCTAGTAGAAGTAAAACTATTAAAAAGGGGAATTAACCCTAGATATAAAGGTCCGTTCGAAATCACTAAAATTCATAACAATAATACTGCGACATTAAGAATAGGAAATAAAAATCAAAGCTATCATTTTAAGCATTTGAAACTCTATGTTTCAGATGCTGAAACAAATGGAGAACAGCATGAAAATGATAACTACAATGCCAATAATCCTGATATGGACACTGCTGACAACCCTATTCCAAGTACAAGCACGCAATTATGAAATTACTGATTTGAACAATAACCCAGGAATTTATTATAATGTAGAAGGAAACGTTAAAATAGCATCTAGTTACATTAGTCTATTGCATTACTATAACATAAGTTACTTAGATAAGATTTTATATTCCATAAGTAGTATTTATTCTAAAAGTACACACATGTGTAATTTGCTAGAAGATAATGTCAATTGCAAATTAAACTTTCAATTGTTAAATAATGAGTTAGCTGATCTAAAAATCAAATTTGATGATATAACACATTTTTACAACATACAAACACAAAAATCATACAGAAATAAAAGATCTATTCAAGTCGAATATGAGCATGGATGGTTTGATGCTATTGGTTCTATATGGCACAAAATAACTGGTAATCCCAGTGCCGAAGATGCCCAATATTTTACCGATGCCATCAATAATCTTGTAAATAACCAAGACAAAATTCACTCAATGGTGCAAGCACAGATTCGACTTATAGGTGATTCACTCAGTAAGATAAACAAAACGCAACTCGAAATAAATACAATTGAAGAAAAATTAAATTCATATTTAAAAATTTATAATATTAATACTAATCAAACTTCATTATTAATTAATAGGGAAATACATCATATTAATATTAACGAGCATATTTTACTTTTACGAAATCTTATAAATAAGGTCATGAATGAAATAGAAAAATTTGAAAATGCAATTACATTAGCGCGACACAATCTAGTCGACTTTAAAATCTTACCTCCTAGAACTCTTTTATCAGAACTACAAAATAGTTTACGATTTAACCTTCCATTTGAACCAAAATGGGAAAATTTAGAGAAATACTATAAAATCCTAAAAGCTAGAGCAATTAACTTAGAGCACACATTAATTATAGAAATCAAAATACCAATCGTAAAAATTGACAACTTCATCCTATACCATTTGTTCCCACTTCCCAATCACAATCCTAGAGACATGAAACAAATTTCTATCATCCTTATAAATTTTCCTTATTTAATAATAAACCTAAGTCGAACAAATCATATTTTAATGAAAGATAGACTGAAATGCCAAGAATATATAAAAGGAAATTTCATCTGCGAAAATATACACATTACTTCAAGTTTAACACAACAAAGCTGCGAAATATTAATGTTAAATCCAATCACGAAGAAACTACCAAAAGATTGCGAAACCAAAACGTATTATGCAAATCAGGAAATCTAGCAAGAAATCAATGGTAATACATGGATCAGTTCAAACAGCGAACCAACTGCTCTCAACATAGTCTGCCCAGAAGAAACAGAATCAGTCAAACTACGAGGTACTCAAAAAATTCGACTCGAAGAAAAATGTAAAGCTTATACGACAACTCGTACCATCGAAACTTACCCAATAATCACAAACTATACGCTACGTGATTATGTCCCCAACATCAATCTACAAGAAGAAGATGACTGCATAAAGAAAATCAACGAATCAGAAATAAAACTAGCGACCATTAATCCAATAAAACTTACGCACATAAATCTGGATGAATTAAACGAAAGCCAGCTTCGCATAGAAAACCTCAACAAGCAAGTGGAACAGAAATGAGAAAACACGATTCAATTTATGGGACAACGAGTTTCTACCACTACTTGGACATAAATAAAAAACACAACATTTTTGCTTTCTGTTCTAGGCATTTTTTACATGTTATATAAATGTTCCTGTTTCTCATTCCTGAAAAATTCAATTGGGAAAAGCTGTTCAAAAGGATGTATCAATATCTACAATTGCGTCCACGGCTCAGATATTCGTAACGAACCCACGGTACACTTCACACCTATAGAGAACAATCAGCTCATACCAATCGCTCCACAAGAATATAGGGACGTAGCTGAAAAACCCATAACCTCGCCTATGCGTCGAACCACAAGAACAACTCGATCCAAGTACTGCGAATCATTTCTCTAATCTTCTACGACATAGTCTCGAATAAAACTGGGGGAGTGTGGTGCCAGGAAATATTCCATAACACAATTTAAATCATTAGGACAATCGTCTTCACCAGTTGTTTCCAGTTTATAATAAAATAGAAAGCTAGTTCATGACGTCAACGACAACACGGAGCCAAGCCGCATTCCACAACATCATTGAATTAGGACAAACGTTGTCAACCTTCACCAGTTGTATCCAGTCAAAAATGGAAAGTTCTTTGTGACGACAACGATTTCACCAAAAATTCCTCTGACCCAATTTTGTATATAAGACATTACAATTTTAAATAAAACACATTCATTCAATAATTCAGTTTTTGTAATAATTCACAAGTAACGGTGCACCGTTACTATGTAATTTTGATACTTATATTTTAAAATAAAATTTATTGTTAAAATTTAAACACGGTCTTTAATTTCATTGCAACTTGAAATCTTTTAAAGTGAAGTAATTAATTTCGGTTTTGTTATTTTACGTACAAAAATAACTGGCGATCCTGTTAATCATCGTGTACATTCCCAACAATCGTAATTGCTATTATTAAAAAGCAAACGAACCATCACAAATTGTGCGAGCTGGAAAAATTAGCAGACCGTTAAGTCAGTAAGAAGTTTTTTGGCTACTACGTCATCTACGGCACGACACATATACCTTTTTTAATCTAAATAAAAAGTTAATTTTTTGTTTTCTCTTTGTTACAACTGCACATGCAACAAAAATTTCTTGAACCATTTATTCTTAGATTGTTAAAATTTAAAAAAAGTTTATGGACTATAACTTTTTTATTTCCTAGGATTTTAGGATGAAAATTTCACCAAACGATAGCTTAAATGTAGCGGAATCCAATGATATAAAAATCTCAAAAACTAAAAATTTGCAGTTGTAACAGATTTATTCTCAATGTGCGATATATATATATATATATATATATATATATATATATATATATATATATATATATATATATATATATATATATATATTTATATAATGTAGCACCAGGATAACTCTCCAGGAAAACCTTCTAGTTTCACGAAATTTGGTGACAACGTTGGAAAACCCAAATTTTTAGATGAGCTCTTCAGCCAGACACGTCGGATGCCAAGAACATGGTTTTTTGGGCATTTTTCGTGAAAATGAATTTTTGGCCAAAATTTGCTATAATTTAAAAGTTTTTGCCACATTTTTTCACAGTACGGAAAAAATCAACTAAGATAGGCCTTTAAGCCATTCTCTAATCTTAGCAGACTTTCGAGAAAAATAACTTCAAAATAACCAAATTCATTATATGTTACACAGAATGTGATCGTTTGTGTCGTATATACTCTGACTGTTGGATGTTATAGACTGTTTATGTAGTATCACAAATTGAGAATATTCTTGTTAGGACTCTGAAGAAAAATCTGTAAAGTAATGAGGTTTGTACATTCTGCAGGTGCATTCTACAGGTTGGGATCTCAATTAATATATAGCAAGGAAAAAAAATTAGTAATTGAAAAGTGGAGATGAAAATCTTTCCCGATATTTCAGACCGTGTTAGATATTATTTGAAATGGCTAAGTGAAGTTGAGATTGTTTTTATTATTTTTCGTAGTTTCTTAACCCTTTCCAATCATGTGTCGGACGTCTTCCGATATTGTCTTTTTTCCGTTCCTATCCTTTGTCGGAACACGTTCGACATCGTTTTGATCGTTTTCTTTCCTTTATTAGTTTTATTATTCCCTGGAATCTATACTGCCGATCTATTTTGAGTTAGTTTCATGTTTAGCCATTAGATTGCATGTTGTACATCTTCTCGCCGGTGAGGATCAGCCAAGGTGCGCCGCCTGCGGGACGGGGCTGATCGTGAGGCATTTAGCTGAGGAATGTGTAACCTTTGCGCCATTGCGTCAGAGGTTGCAGCTCCCAGAAAGTGTAGCCGAAGCTCTTGCTTATGATGCTGTTTCTGAAAGAAAGATGCTTGAATTTCTCCGAAACTCGCATCTTCTTCAGAGGCTTTAGGGGCATTACATCTCTAAATTTTAGAAAGCAGTCTATTTTTATCTCCCCCGACAGTAAATTTTATTTCAGTGATTTTAACTTATATGTTTTCAAATGTTTTGTGATTGTCTTAATTTATTCATTTATTAACTATACCCTGTTCCAGCTGGTCTGGCAGGGTACTTTTAGTCTTTTGTTATGCCACTAAGGGCCTTTTACACCCTTAGTGGTGCTGTGTGTTGTTTATACCTTGTTATTTGTTTTCGTTATTGTTTTTTAACGAGGTACCACCGAAGGTCTTTTACACCCGAGGTGGTACATCAATTGTTTTTATTTATCTGTGATATTTTGTTATGCCGCTGTAGGCCTGTTGTTATGGCTCTACAGCGGTATTGTTTTAACTCCTTATTGTGTCGCTGGTGGGCCTGTGGCTCCCCAGCTACGCAGTAAGTATTACCTGTGATTACTTCTGTGATTTATAATTCTAGTCGTTTGTGTGTTTCTAGTCAGGTTCCTCCACTCCGGGGACTTTTACACCTCGGAGGGAGTCGCAGCGATGGTCTTCAGGCCTTGGTGACCGGACGCTCTGTCTAGTACTTATCGTACCGTCACCAAGGCCTGTCCGCTCTCTTTAAGCCCTGGGATGGCAGGGCTCATCGTTGGATTTTTATATGTGTATGTTTGTCCGTTGTCTAGTGCATTTATGTGTCCCTGTCTTTACGTGTTGTTTTTATTTATCGTGTTTGGCGGCGCATGCCCTTAGTTGGCGATGTCGCCGGGTGCTGTTGACCGTGCCAGCGGTACCCCAATTTTAACCCCCCTCCAAAAAAAAGAAATAATAATAATAATAATAATAATAATAATAATAATAATAATAATAAACGCCCTGTGGGTGGGGGCTTCACTTTGCAGAATTTGCCCACAGTAAGTCCTGCTTGTCGTAAAAGGCGACTAAAAGGACAACCCATTAGGATGGTGCAAACTAGAAAAAGGCCTCGGAAAACTGCCGCTGCCGGTGGAGCGACCGGGCGCATCAGGGTCACCACTGAATGTGACAGCTCAGATCACGGTGACGACAGGTTGGGTTCTAGGCAGCCACCTGTCAGCTGTAACAACACCTTCAGCCAAAATGCTACTGCCCTACTTACGGAGTCCTCAACACCTTTGGCTCAGCCGACTTTAAGTGTTTCCTCAGAGCATCCTTTGGGGACCACTAAAGCTGGTAAGAAGCGTGTGCGTATGCAATGGACAGATGAACTGAATGAATTCATCGTACGCACATACTTCAAAGTTACTAGACTTGAAACGGACAAAACTGGTTACCGTACAAAATTACATCAAGAGTTCGCGCGCAGCTACCCTCACCTAAGTCGCGTTACTGGACAGAGACTGGCAGACCAAAAACGTGTCATTTTTACCAATAATCTTATCCCTTCCTCCCTCATAAACACGATTAAAACACAAGTCGCACATCAAATTGCTCAAAGTGAAGAAAGTCAGGCCGACGACGGCCCACCAGAAATGGGGAGCCCCACACAAAACGACACTCAACAACTTGTCGATAATGGGCCTGACCTCCATGAAACAGCAGTAAACGACACCCTACTGCAAAAGATCGAACTGGAATTTAACACAGCGCTTACTGAATTTGAAGGGACCGACCCCACACATAGGTACTTGTTGCCTAAACAACACACCTCACGTAGATTGGCTGAGATCGTTGAGATATTAAACAATACAATACTGCCTAAACACTTGGAAACATGTGACAATTTTATCGAGTTACACACAGCTATTTACTGTGGAGCCGTTGCCGCTATACGTTGTAACGGTTCCGACGTAACACCACCTGTAGCGCACAACTCGAAGGAGCACAAAACTCCTGCCTGGGAAACACGATTGAATAAACGTATCAACAACATCCGATGCAATCTCGGCAGGATCACCCAATACCAACAGGGTACAAGGTCCAAACGGCTCAACAAATACATACACGACATTTTACACAAACACACAGTACACACACAATACGAGGAACCCAATAAAACACTCACAGAGATCAGAGATACGCTTCACCAAAAATTAACAGCACTAGCGAAGCGCTTACGAAGGTATAAGACCAGTACTGAACGCAAGCGACAAAACCAAGCGTTCAGCAGAAACGAGAGACGATTTTATCAGTCTCTAACGAACACGGTAACTGACAGTAATGGTCTACCGGAGAAGAACGCACTCCATAGTTTTTGGGCGAATATATGGTCCAACACCATTGACCATAATGACAAAGCCAGCTGGATCGATACAGAGTACAGGAATAACGAACATCTTCCGGAGATGCCCTATACGGACATTACTACAGAGGACGTCTCCAGAGCTTTACAGAGATCGCATAACTGGAAGGCACCTGGCATCGACAACATACAAAACTACTGGCTCAAACACTTTACATCAACACACAAGTATCTCGCTGAACAATTTACACTATTTATAAGAATACCAAACCTGACACCGAAGTTCCTAACGCAGGGTATCACATATATGAAATCGAAAAACAGTGATACAAAAAATCCTGCTAATTATAGGCCTATCACCTGCTTGCCTACTGTGTATAAGACTTTGACGTCCTGTCTGGCAGAAAAGATCAATGAACATTGTCAGATTAACACCATACTGACAGAAGAACAAAAGGGATGTCGAAAGAGGTCACAAGGTTGCAAAGAGCAGCTTCTGATTGACTCCGTAGTACTGGAACAAGCGAAAGGGAGACAACGTAACCTGTACACAGCGTTTGTTGATTACAAAAAGGCATTTGATTCGGTGCCGCACTCCTGGTTACGGAGAGTATTGGAGCTGTATAAAATACACCCAAGTATCGTGAACTTCCTTGGAGCGATCATGTCCGATTGGCGAACGACCTTACATTTGAGTATTGGTAACGAAAAAACAACAAGCGATCTTATTCAAGTAAGACGCGGCATATTCCAAGGCGACTCATTGAGTCCATTATGGTTTTGTCTCGCAATGAATCCACTTTCACGCCTGTTGAATGAAACCAAATACGGTTATAATGTGGGGACAAAAATGAATTCGCACCATACTATTTCACATCTAATGTACATGGATGATATAAAGATCTACGCAGCAACTAAACATCAATTACAGAAGCTGCTGGGACTTTCCAGGGAAGTTTCGCGAGACCTCTGCATGGAGTTCGGGATCGACAAATGTCGGACACAATGTCGTTCTGGGGGAAAACGAGATGCGGTCGCATTTGAACTCGGACCGGAGTCTGTTATGCAGCCAATGGACGAGGGAGAGTCGTACCGGTATCTCGGATTCAACCAGGATGAACGTATAGATCACAGCGCTGTAAAACAACACCTAATGCAGCAATACCTAGCGCGTGTACAGAGATTGCTGAACACTCACCTTGATGGAAAGAAAATCATCAAAGCAATTAACACCTACGCAGTTCCGGTGCTAACGTACTCATTTGGGGTAATCAAATGGACGCCTACGGACTTGACAAACATCGAGATCAAGACCCGCGTCCTTATGACCAAATACAGAATTCATCATCCCAAAGCAGCGATAGAACGACTGACGCTGCCAAGAGCCGAAGGGGGTCGGGGTCTTATAGACATAAGGAACATGCATAATAAACAGGTTCATAACTTGCGAGAATACTTTTACACCAAAACACACACATCACACCTACACAATTCAATAATCCAAGCCGACAAGGCATACACACCATTAAACCTCTCACACACAGAAATGCCAGATAGTTTTTGCCGGTTGGTCACGAAGGAGGACAAAATCCAGCAATGGATCCGCAAGCCTCTACATGGAAGACATCCACATGATCTTAACCAGAGTAACGTCGACAAAGCAGCGTCGCACGCCTGGTTGAGTCAAGGAAGTCTTTTCCCGGAGACTGAAGGATTTATGCTGGCTATACAAGATCAAGTAATTCATACAAAGAATTACTCAAAATACATACTTCGTGACTCGTCAATAACATCTGACTCATGCCGGAGATGCCATTCCAAACCCGAAACGATCCAACACATCACAGCTGCCTGTACTCAGCTCGCTCAGTCCGAATATAAACACCGTCACGACCAGGTTGGCAAAATTATATACCAGAAACTAGCGGTTAAGCACCACCTTATAACCGATAAAACCCCTTACTACAAGCTCACACCAAAAGTAGTAGCGGAGAATGACTCCTGTAGACTTTACTGGGATCGGTCGATTATTACAGATAAGACCATAAACCATAATCGACCAGATATCACCTTCGTAATGAAACAAACTAAGACCACCTATCTGATCGACATTGCGGTCCCGAATACACATAACTTACAAAAAACACACGCAGTTAAATTGGAGAAATACACTGACCTCGCAGCCGAAATAAAACAACAATGGCGAATGGAACATGTCCACATTGTTCCAATAGTACTCAGTGCCACCGGGGTCATTCCACACACACTACACAATAGCTTGAGCCTCTTGGGTCTCCCAAAGTACACATATGTCACTATGCAAAAGGCACTGATCATAAACACATGTCGTATAGTACGGAAGTTCCTCAGTAATACGAATCCGACTGCGATATGTGAAAGCACAAGATCTGCTTGTACTCCATCTGAGCCATCTACAGTGAGTGAACAACACACTGACACTCATCTTACAGACACACAACACACATACATAAACACACAATACGCTAACACTGAAACACAAACACCTAACACACATACAGAACCAGATTCGTCTGATGGAGAGGGAGGATCGACCAACTGCCGCACTGTCACTGTTACCGCTCTGGTGCACAATCCTCCCCAACTCAATAACACACAAGGTCCGTCAACCTCTGTACCATCTAAACGCGCAATTCCAGGAACACCCGATCTTAATGAGCAATTTGGTGAACCAGAACACATTTACACCAAGAAACGAAAAATAGAACGACACATCCACACACATACACGAACACACACACAAACACAAACAGTCCTTTCCCTTCCCTCTGTCCCTAATCCTACCTATTCTCTGAGGACACGAAAACGAACTAGGCATTCACAGCCGTCTGTCATTGAGCCAACATCTACGCTCCCACAAAAGTCTCGTCGTACGAACCAGTGTACACCAAAATAGACGCATAACACCTCGTTTCAAGCAACAACAACAACAATATAAGGAGTGATGTGACAAACCCGTCCGTGAATGTACTACGGTACTTTTACGGATTGGTTTGGCACATTACCCTTCCACAGAGCCTAATACCTTGCATAATGCCGGTATAGGTGAATGTTACCCAGTACTGTCCTACTGAGTAGTGAGCGCCAGGTTGGCGTAAAAGTCTATAATAATAATAATAATAATAATAATAATAAAGAAAAGATCAATGAGCATTGTCAGATTAACACCATACTGACAGAAGAACAAAAGGGATGTCGAAAGAGGTCACAAGGCTGCAAAGAGCAGCTTCTGATTGACTCCGTAGTACTGGAACAAGCAAAAGGGAGAAAACGTAACCTGTACACAGCGTTTATTGATTATAAAAAGGCATTTGATTCGGTCCCGCACTCCTGGTTGCGGAGAGTATTGGAGCTGTACAAAATACACCCAAGTATCGTGAACTTCCTTGGAACGATCATGTCCGACTGGCGAACGACCTTACATTTGAGTATTGGTAATGAAAAAACAACAAGCGACCTTATTCAAGTAAGACGCGGCATATTCCAAGGCGACTCATTGAGTCCATTATGGTTTTGTCTCGCAATGAATCCACTTTCTCGCCTGTTAAATGAAACCAAATACGGTTACAATGTAGGTACGCAAACGAATTCGCGCCATACCATTTCACATCTAATGTACATGGATGATATTAAGATCTATCCAGCTACTAAACATCAATTACAGCAACTGCTGGGACTTTCCAACGAGGTTTCGCGAGACCTCTGTATGGAGTTCGGAATCGATAAATGTCGAACACAATGTCGTTCTGGAGGAAAACGAGATGCGGTCGCATTCGAACTCGAACTAGAGTCTGTTATGCAGCCCATGGACGAGGGAGAGTCGTATCGGTATCTCGGATTCAATCAGGACGAACGTATAGATCACAGCGCTGTAAAACAACACCTGATGCAGCAATACCTAACGCGTGTACGGAGATTGCTGAGCACTCACCTTGATGGAAAAAAAACCATCAAAGCAATTAACACCTACGCAGTTCCGGTGCTAACATACTCATTTGGGGTAATCAAATGGACGCCTACGGACTTGACAAACATCGAGATCAAGACCCGCGTCCTTATGACCAAATACAGAATTCATCATCCCAAAGCAGCGATAGAACGATTGACGCTGCCAAGAGCCGAAGGGGGTCGAGGTCTTATAGACATAAGGAACACGCATAATAAACAGGTTCATAACTTGCGAGAATACTTTTACACCAAAACACACACATCACACTTACACAATGTAATAATCCAAGCCGACAAGGCATACACACCATTAAACCTCTCACACACAGAAATGCCAGATAGTTTTTGCCGTTTGGTCACGAAGGAGGACAAAATTCAGCAATGGATTCGGAAGCCTTTACATGGGAGACATCCACATGATCTTAATCAGAGTAACGTCGACAAAGCAGCGTCGCACGCCTGGTTGAGTCAAGGAAGTCTTTTCCCGGAGACTGAAGGATTCATGCTAGCTATACAAGATCAAGTAATTCATACAAAGAATTACTCAAAATACATACTTCGTGACTCGTCAATAACATCTGACTCATGCCGGAGATGCCATTCCAAACCTGAAACGATCCAACACATCACAGCTGCCTGTACTCAGCTCGCTCAATCCGAATACAAACACCGTCACGACCAGGTTGCCAAAATCATATACCAGAAACTAGCGGTCAAGCACCACCTTATAACCGATAAAACACCTTACTACAAGCTCACACCAAAAGTAGTAGCGGAGAATGACTCCTGTAGACTTTACTGGGATCGGTCGATTATTACAGATAAGACCATAAATCATAATCGACCAGATATCACCTTCGTAATGAAAAACACTAAGACAACCTATCTGATCGATATTGCGGTTCCAAATACACACAACTTACAAAAAACACACGCAGTTAAATTGGATAAATACACTGACCTCGCAGCCGAAATAAAACAACAATGGCGAATGGAACATGTCCACATCGTTCCAATAGTGCTCAGTGCCACCGGGGTCATTCCACACACACTACATAATAGTTTGAGCCTCTTGGGTCTCCCAAAATACACATATGTCACTATGCAAAAGGCAGTGATCATAAACACGTGTCGTATAGTACGGAAGTTCCTCAGTAATACGAATCCGACTGCGATATGTGAAAGCACAAGACCTGCTTCTACTCCATCTGAGCCATCTACAGTGAGCGAACAATACACTGACACTCATCCTACTGACACAACACACATACATAAACACACAATACACTAACACTGAAAGACAAACACTTAACACACATACAGATCCAGATTCGTCTGATGAAGAGGGGGGATCGAACAACTGCCGCACTGTCACTGTTACCGCTCTGGTGCACAATCCTCCCCAATTCAATAACACACAAGGTCCGTCAACCTCTGTACCATCAAAACGCGCAGTTCCAGGAACACCCGATCTTAATGAGCAATTTGATGAACCAGAAAACATCTACACCAAGAAACGTAAAATAGAAAGACACATCCACACACATACACAAACACACACACAAACATAAACAGTCCTTTCCCTTCCCTCTGTCCCTACTCCTACCTACCATCTGAGGACACGAAAGCGAACTAGGCATTCACAGCCGTCTGTCATTGAGCCAACATCTACGCTCCCACAAAAGTCTCGTCGTACGAACCAGTATACACCAAAATAGACGCATAACACCTCGTTTCAAGCAACAACAACAACAATATAAGGAGTGATGTGACAAACCCGTCCGTGAATGTACTACGGTACTTTTACGGATTGGTTTGGCACATTACCCTTCCACAGAGCCTAATACCTTGCATAATGCCGGTATAGGTGAATGTTACCCAGTACTGTCCTACTGAGTAGTGAGCGCCAGGTTGGCGTAAAAGTCTATAATAATAATAATAATAATATTTATTAATATGTCATAGTTTACATACGTCAAAAAAAAAAAAAAAATACAAAATAATAGAATAAAATACAATAAGGTAGGGACACAAAGATCATTAAATTCATTACTAAAAAACGCCGTGAGCAGCGGGGCCCCATCACGGTAGTCGAATTTTCCCCTTCATCTTCGGTATTGAATGTCTACAAGCGAAATGTGATTGAAAGTCTACAACCGAATTGTCATTTTGTTGGTTTCAAAACTGGTGATGAGTGTTCGGCTGATCGAGGCTTTAAAAAAAGGTTTTAAGTATTTAAGGGCTGTATCTCAGTAAATTTCAATTTTGTGCCGAAAACAGGTAGCAGAAAAAAAGCCAACACAATTCGTACGAGGACATTCCTGCCCATGTTTATCCGCTAATTGCCTTTATGTTTTAGTTTTAAAAATTAAAAAAGGACCTTAAATAGTAAACTGGAAGGCCTTTATAAAGATATTTTTTCTTTCCAAAAAAATCCAAAATTTCTATTTTATAAATACTAAAAATCCAAAATTCCTAATTTATAAATAAACAGTGACTTTAATAACATTTTTAAATTACTTAATATGTATGTATTTCATTTGTCATAAAAGTAAGTTCACTTTTTTTTAAATTTTTTAAAATTACTATTCGCCTACTTGTATTTAGAATAAACATAATGCTTTTAAAACACATTTAACAATAGCATTCAATTCCGATGTAAAAATGGGAGAAGTGGGGGGAAAAGTGATGCGGACTCCCTACAAGGTACTAGCTGGATACTAACTGAATACACGTACAAAATTTCAGCCCTCTAGGTTTCCTTATGAAGTCTCTAGACGTGTTAGAAAACAAGCAAAAAAATTAAGGAAATATTGGCGTCAAAATCGTGGGGGTAAGGGTTAAAAGTTGAAACCTCCAAAAAACAGTGTCTGGCTATTAGCTTAACCTGTACATCAAATTTCAGCCCTCTAGGTTTATTTGGGGAGATTTTGACCCGAACGAAACTGTTAAAAAACAAGAAAAATCATGTTCTTTTGGGTATAAAAATGGTGGGGGTAGGGGTTAAAAGTCGAGACCCCCAAAAGGCACCCCCTTGATACTAACTCAATCCGAATACAAAATTTCAGCCCTCTAGGTTTATTCGGGTGACCTGTGCGAGTGGTACAAACTTCGAAAACGTCGAAAATACATGAAATTGTAGCTTAAAAATGAGGGGGGTGGGGGTAAAATATTAAAACCTCCAAAAAGCACAACCTAGGTACGAACTTTATCAACACACCAAATTTCAACCCTCTACGTTAATTCTGGGGGGCTGGGGGCCTTGTTGTAGATAATTGACCGAAACATTATTTAAAACCGGTTTGGAAAAGTTTTATTGCTTTTCCGCCCCCCACCACCCCCTTAAAGGTCGGGTCCGAAAAAAAATTTGCCCAAAATTTGACCCCACTTTGATAGTATTGTTGTGCATCGGAATAAGCCCCACTTACCAAATTTCATCTCTTAACTTCCATAGGGGGGCCCTACACATATTAAAAGGTTGCGGGAAAATATATATATATATATATATATATATATATATATATATATATATATATATATATATATATATATATATATATATATATATATATATATATATATCAGACATCTTTTTTTTACATAATCGTGTTCTACGGGTCCGAAAACGGATAGCGCCCCTGGTCTCGCCTCTCGCAGCTCTTATCGTATAGACTGTATAAGTCTAATTTTTCGGAGAAAATTCGACTAAAAATTCATCAATTGAATAAAAACATTTTTGTACAAGATACGTCTTCTTTAGTACATTTTTAAATTTGATTAGTGGTAAGAGTTTTACAGAGAAGGGCAACATATTATACATTTTCGGACCGTAATAGCCGAGACCAGATCTAACTGGTTTTACAAAATTCAACGTAAATGTTAACCTAAACGTAACACCTTTTTGAAATTCACATATAGCAAATTATATAACTTTATTAAGGAATCGGTCGTTCTGGCATATTTTGTTAATTAATGTCAGACAAACCTCTTCTAATTAATGAAAATTTTAGGCAATCTTACTTCACATAATACCCAATTTTTTTTTTTTTTTAAGTGAAATTTTTAGACATTACCAATCTATTACAATTGGCCTGTCTGGAAAATTTTGTTAACTAATGCTTAAAAAAAAAATAATATATTTGATAGAATTGAGCGTTACTTTATGGTATTCCATTTTAGAATAAAAAAAAGACAATTTTTTTACTTTACTAATACCACTTTATTAGTCTTACCAGTCTTAATTGTCTGTGACATGTTTCGTCAATGGCCATACAGGCCGAGACATGCCACTGGCAATTAAAGACTTTAAATAAAGTGGTATTAGTAAAGTAAAAAAAATGTTTGCTTTATTTTTAAAAAATAATACTCCAGAATAATTTAATAATACGATAATTTAATAAAAAATTTAATTTAACAAAATTCTCTATTTTTTTAAAGCCGGGTCAATTATAATTGATATAAGAGGTCCCAAACTTAATTTTAGTAATAAAAAAAACATACTTTTAAAGATAACATTGCTTCAAACAGCTATCAATTTCATGCGTGCAGGCTGAATATTTGAGATGAAGTATGGCATGGTTAATAACGTTTTTATTAGACAGACCAATTTAATACGTAGATAATAACAAAAACTTTTAATTAAAATAAAAAAATCCAGGGTGTTATGTGAGGTAATTTTGCTTAAAATTTTCACTAATTAAAATAGGTCTGTCAGACATTCATTAGCAAAATATGTCAGACAGACTAATTGCTCTACTAAAATGTATAAGTTGCTATAACATGTGTGAATTTCAACGAGGTGTTACGTGAGGTAAATTTGAAATATTTTCAGCCATTTCAAAAAATTTTTAAAAATAGAATTTAACAAAAATTTAAAGGTCTGTCGGGCATTTCCTATTGTCGGCATTAGTTACTATCGATTTAGCTTTTTTAATTTGAGGTGTTTTATCAGGTATGATTTTACGCTATGGGAGCTTGGACTATAATATTTATTTGACTAAAAGTGTGACTTGTAAGAAATTTGGTGAAAACGTTGAAGGTGCAAAAATCTTGAATGAGTTCCTCAACAAAACACGTCTGATGTCTGGAATATGATTTTTTGGGCATTTTTCGTGAAAAAATTAGTCTTTTGTCAAGGTTTCTCCAAATTTAAAAGTTTGCAACTAAATTTTTACACCATTGAAAAGAGGAAAAAAATTACATAAAAATGATCTTTAAACAATTAGGTATTCTATATGTAACCTACTTTCCGAGAAAACCTTTTGTAAACGGAAATTCGCTATGTTATGCAGGTTGTTGCGACAAGGGTATTGTTTATTTAAATTTATTTGAAGTGCTTGGACAGTTTCATAAATCAACCAAATCCACAAACTATCTACGGCATATTTATATGTATATAGTTTATAGCTTGGCTAATTGTTTACAATGTAATTATTCTAATAGTGTTTTTTATGTAAGAACTTAATTACTGTAAGTGTATATTTAGTTGATAAATATAGCACCCGTAATTATAATATTAATAACTTTCAACGAGTGGGTTTAGTGAAAATATACAGATCATATAGATTGAGAGTTGGCTACATAAAAAAGCTTGTTATCACTACATGGCTGATTTCTTTTGTAAAAGGATCCTTTTTTATAGCCAAGTTCAAATAATCTTGTCTGTCAGAGTAATCTCATGGCTTAACGCAAGAACGGCCGCTTAAATAGTTAAATTTCGATATTAAAAATTTTATAAGATGCATATGTTATAACACTTATAACTATGGAAACAGTTTTTATTTTCAAATTATTATTATTATTATTTTCAATTTATTCTTAGAAAATGCGGGAAATTGTTGATAGAGAGTTTTTTAGTGACGAAAGTGCCGGCAGAAAGCGAGAAAGTGGCGCAAGATTGATTGCATGTCGATTGATTGAATGTTATAATGAATTTTTTTTTTTGATGAATATCATAAAAAAAGATCCTCGAACAGACAATATTGTAACTTTATCAGGTACTTTTCAGGTGCAATAATAGTATATATAATTATATATATTACTTGGCAAGGACCGTAAGTGTTATTTTTGTGACCTCGGATGCAGTTCGAGAATTCGAGGCTAGAAGATGAGGATTCGTAAGCATCCATGGCCGCAAAAATAAACCTAAGGACCGAGTATGAGTAAGTTATTTTTTGAACCGAAAAAACTGATGAATAAAATTGAAAAAAATTATTAAAAAAATAATAAAAAACAATGAAAATAATAATAATAATAATAATTTGAAAATAAAAACTGTTTCCATAATTATAACACATGCATATTATAAAATTTTTAATATCGAAATTTAACTATTTAAGCGGCCGTTCCTGCGTTAAGCCACGGGATTGCGCTGGCAGACAAGATTATTTGAACTTGGCAATAAAAAAGGATCTCTTTACAAAAGAAATCAGCCATGTAGCGATAACAAGCTTTTTTATGTAGCCAGCTCTTAGACCAATAGTCGGAAAACTGAAAGAGGCATATGGATTTTGACACTAATTATGATCAATAAAATGTACTTGTACTTAGCAAAAAGCTTGTTTTTGTCTTAACCGGGTTTACTTGAATTTTGAAATTTGTCTTACTAGAGTACCTACGTATATTATCGACCTTGGTTTTATGTTACATTCCATGGATTAAGACTAATTTTACTCATCACTAACAAGGAAAGGTATCCAACTGTATCTCTCAAAAACTTTTGAAACTTTGGTGTATTGTAGATCTTATCAAAACTAATCCAAAGCCATATTTCGTTCGTGCCCATAAGCGGTTTAAGGGGGTGAAACTCACCCCTGAAAATTAGAGTTTTTTTCAATTTTCTTAAATATCTTGGAAATGGTAAGAGCTTTGGTAGGGAAACTATATATATTTGTAAATGGCACTTTAAGATCTTTATTATGATGCCAAAATTAAAGTTATAAAATCATTGAGGTTTCATCCCCCACCTCCAACCCCTAATTTTTTCAGGTATTTTTTGGTCAAAGAGGAGACTGTTACGTGTAAATAAAAGAATTTTTAATTAATATATTTTACATCACACCAGTTTATTTCTTGTTGCATAAATACACCCTTTGCAAATATTAACTTGGGAAAAGTGAGCCGCACTTACCAAATTTCAGCTCTTAACTTCCACAAGGGGACCCTACACATGTCAAAAGGTAGCGGGAATATATATATATTTATATGAATATTTATATATATATATATATATATATATATATATATATATTTATATGAATATATATATATATATATATATATATATATATATATATATATATATATATATATATATATATATATATATATATATATATATATATAGGGGACGGACGGGCAAGAAGGTTATGCTAATTTGATCTCTAAAAAAAGTATGAGATTACAACAAAATTATTTATTTATCTCAAGATAACAAGTCATCAATTACTTAAGATTAATAAACAGAAAATTAACAAGAATTCTTATCTTACCACATTAAAAATCACATGAGAAAAAAGTTACAATTATTCTTTTTGCCCTACTAGGGTGGGTAAAATGAATGTCTTGGACGGGCAAAACTAATACTAATGAAAATAAATAAATTAATCGTCGCAATTATCACAAAAGGACGACGACGACGATCGCAAAAGACGATCGACCTGTGTGTATAAAGAACACGCTTCATGGGTCCATTCCTGGCAAAACTTATACTTCATCCAGTCTTCTATTGCGGATATATGTATTTTTCTTGACAGACAGAACAAAAATAATTATCCTTTTGATTTTCTTTGATTTACTCTATCTTTTTTAAGCGAATTTTCTTTTCTTTTTCATTGGAAGGTCCGGGATTATTTAAAACAATTTTCCTTTTGACTAGAAAAGCTTCATTTTATTATTCATTTCGCCCGCCAAGCACATTTTTAACTAACTTAACCTACAATTACAAACTAATAGATTCAAATAAAATACGACCACGAATTTGTTGCTTGTAATGATCATACAAATTACCGAAATCATTAAAAAAAAATAATTACAATATACAAAGAAACAATTTGTAAATTACTTACCTCTATTTATTTATTTTTTTCTCGTCAAATCAGTTTTTCGGTCACTACACACGCAAATAAACTGCAGTGCTTCCTTTTGCAAAATAATGATCCCAGTAAGTGCAAAGTGAAGAAGCAGCTGACATTGGATTTGAGTCAGTCATACATCTAACTAGCTCAATTAGGCTATTATTCTTTTTTCCCAACCTCTCCGTCTTGCCCGTTCGTCCCCTATATATCAGACATTTTTTTTTCTACAGAATCGTGTTTTACGGGTCTGAAAACGGATAGCGCCCCTACCCTTGCCTCTCGCCGTTCTTATCGTATAGGCTGTATAAGTCTAATTCGACTAATATTTCGATTAAAAAGGAAAACAGAAGGGTATCGATTTTCTTTGAAGAATTTCCGAGAAATAAATAGCTACTATGATTTGATTACACTTTATTATTGGTCTATCTATATTAATAATAGAATTAAGAAATAATTTATAAGATTTTGTGACAAGCACACAGCCAAGATTACTCAAGCGCGTATACAAGGGGGGAGGGGTCAAGGGGTCACTATTTTTAGTCCTATCATTTTCCGCGTGATCCCCCCCTTCAAGAAGCTCGGTTGTATACGCCCCTGAGATTACTTAACGGATTTTAATAAATGAGGTGTCTGTCAATAGAGGACCTCCCCAAGGGTGGCATAACGGAGACCGAATTTTAAAATTTTGTGTCATTTTTAAGTTAGGGGTCTTCAAAGTTTTAACGTTTTGTTAGAAGAATTATAATTTTTCAATTTCAAATATTATCGAGTGCTTGTGAAACAGTACTACGTATGACAGACATTTGTCTGCATTTCAACACACGTAGTATTCATATCTTCATTTATCGTTCAGCTAAACTGAAACTTTAAGCACTCGACTTCCTTGGTTAACATGACCAAAAACCACATATGTAAATTAAAAATTACAAAATGATTGAAAAAATTATCCAGATCGGCCGGGAATCTAACCCAGGATCTCCTGGTAACTAGCCAGGTGTGCTATCCATTACACCATCGATCCTTTGCTCGACAGGCGCCCGACACAGGCAACATTCAATTACTTACGTGTATGTACTCTCTGTAATGCGAGAAGCAGTTACAATTTTTCAATTTCAAATATTATCGAGTGCTTGTGAAACACTACTACGTATGACAGACTTTTGTCTGCATTTCAACACACGTAGTATTCATATGTTCCTCAAAAGAGCCCAAATTAAACAGCTAGACAAGTCTCGACAAAATGTAAAAATTGGATATGCAACTAAAATATCAATATTACTTATTTTTAGAGTCGTTTGGCGAGCTAATCGGAGCGCTATGAGTAATTGATTTTGTAGGGAATTTCAGAATATCAAATTATAAAGTGGACTTAAAATTAAAAATTGTCTTCAAGAATGAGACTATAATTGCTACCAAATAAGACTAAAATATAAAAGCTACATAGTTCTTAACAAATTTTCCCGCAGACACTATTGGGATTCCGGAAAAAGATGATAGTGTGAATAAAGTTGTTCGCCAGGGCCTAGGTTTTCCAAGAAAGGCTTAAAACAAAGTACTGCTAAAACAACCGTTACAGGTATCTACAAGAAGGTCTCAAAGCATGAAAATTAGCTATTCTAATGAAATATAAATATGATTATTTTAGGGTAGGAAAATAATAGGTCAGGTCCAGCCCCGGTTGATTTTTGAAAACGCGTGGAAATGAAGAATTTATTATGGAATTGGAAGCGGACGGAAGTGGGATTGAATATAACTATATTTCGGGACCCGGACTAAAAACCGAAAACAAGATTAAAATTGATAAATCGGACGGGAGCGGGACTGAACGAGATTTGACAATTTTTGTTGGGATTGTAAACGGGCGGAAATTTTTGGAGTTAGCGCGAGTGGGACAAAAAATTATCCCCGACAACATCTCTATTTAAGAGTCGTTTGGTGAACGAAGCCAATAACCATAAATAACTTATTTCATACAAAATTTCGAGACATCTGACATAAAATATTTAATTAGACCTATAATTCTGATAATTTTATGCATGTGAAACCATAGGTCAAAGCTATGAAATATACAAAGCAAAATGAAAACAGAAGAGTCACCTGAACGGAGCAAGGTCGGGATGCTAGTTATTATTATTATTGCATATTGAAGTAAGAACACTAGAATAACTAAAGTGTCTTGTTCGTAAGAATTTATCAAAAATTTTTAATAGTATTATTATTCCAAGAATATTTAATCTTAAAATTGTTATTAACACTCGTTAATTTCAAACTTTCAAATTAACATTACCTACCTATTATTACTTGAAAACAAGAAATTTTGAGATGTTTTATTGTTGTTGATTTAATACGTAGAGTCGTAGACCAACGATTCTCAAACTGTGTTCTGCGAAAAAATTATGTTACTGGCTTTTTAGCATGGAAAAATTTTTACGGAAATAAAGCACGTATGAAATAAGTGGGAGGCAAATTTTAAGCTTGAAAAGTGATTTAGTAGCATTTGTTATTTGAAAGTAATTTCTGACATTCTGTCAGGTCAATTTTGAACCAGATTACCAAGTAATTGTAATCTTGATATTAGCAAATAAAAATACTTTGCAAAATATCACTTTTATTACAAATATTAAATTTATAAAAAGTGCTAGCGAGCACGAGCTACTGAGACGATAAAAGTGGTATTTTGCAAAGTAAAGTGTTTTTATTTACAAATATCAAATATGGAAAACCATAAAGTAACGCTCAAATCTATTAAATTTAATTGTAATCTTATTTCAGCAGCGATATGAAATACGCTGACATCCAAAGCGTCAGTTGCTGGCAATTTATTGGGATAAATCGATTTTATTTTTTCCACAGAAAATAGTCAATTGACGTCAAATCACACATTCTGAAGCTCAGTCAGAATCGGGGACAGAAATGGCGACCCCCGAGGGTTAACCAAATTTTTTAAAAATTTCTTCCCAAAATACAGGTTATTAACAAAAAAAAGTTTCACAGCCGTCTTTTCTACTTTTTCTCGGGCCTCTTACCAACACCTCCGGATTCCGGGGCTACAACCCCGACGCGTAGCCTGGCAATGTTTTTATTTTCTAGATTTTTTATAAAACTTCACAACTTATAAGCGTTCTATAGTAGCCTCTTAAAATCTTTTACTGAACACAAATGTCAAACCAAAGGTCATCAATTACTTTCGATGTTACAGATATCTCTATTAAAAGTTTTTACTAAAAAAAGCACTTCCTTTCAAACTTATAAGTCTATCATGTAATGTAATTCGAATGTACATAATTTTCGTAAATAAGGTGTAAAAAATGAAGTGAATGGCGTCTCAAAAAGTCTCAAACACAAACATACAACTCACGAGCTTAAATCGGTAAATTTAGAACTTGAAACGTATTTCACAATGAGAAAATTTTGTGAAACACTGACCTAGAAGATGATGTATACAACATTGTCTATTTCAAGTCGAAAACTTGCTAATATGGTGGCTGTGTTACGTTTTATCTGTTGCCACACGAATGCTTATTTCTAAAACTATTATAGACGACGAAGTAATATCGTTTCACCTAATTCTCATGTAAAAACAAAATTTGTAAAATACACTATGCTGCTGACATACTTAATGAGTGTTATGTTATCGTTAAAATAAAATTATCAAGAAATAGTATTCATACAGGTTAGGTATTGTAAAGTTTTGTTATTTGCAGTCAATAACTCTTGACTTATAATCAGGGCCGGACCTACCCTGAGTGGCACCCGGGGCACCGTGCAAAAGCAGCGCCCCTGTTTTTCCGTCAAGTGACAAAAGCAATATTTCTTTTTAACTTTTCCCTTAAAAAAAAAGCAAGTGGAAAGCAAAAAAATGTTAAATTTAACAATTTTGCACCTCCAAAACTTGGCGCAAGCGGCACGTGCTTCCGCTGCCCCCCTAGATCCGACCCTGCTTATAATTATTGACTTTCTTGCTTTTACGTTCTAGTTGCTAAATATAATAGTATATTACTTAGCGAGGACCGTAAGTGTTATTTTTGTGGACTGTGTGAAATCCGAGGCTAAAAGCCAAAGATTTTTAAGTATCCATGGCCATCTGATTTCACCCAGATTGAATCAATTGCCTTAACTTCGTTTTGCTCATCAAGTGAAGTCATATATTTCAATAGCGTAATTCATTTCTACGTCACAAGACGTTTCCGTAGATACTCAAAATTCTAATTTTAGAATTCGGGTCGATAAATTTAATTTTGAGCATCTTTCGAGGCTTCAGAGCTTTGGGGGATACTTTTACTGTTATTTCTACGGGATTTCAATAGTAGTTGAGAAAAATTTGGCCAAGATTCATCCAGGTGTTTATTTTTGGCTACTTTCTGGGGCTCTCCTAGGAAAATTCAAACTTACGTTTAATTTTTACGGGATTACAATCGCGTACGTATTTATTCAAAAATCTACTCAAAGCCCATTCAGTCGTTGACTTTCGACTCTTTGGAGAACATTATGGTCCTAAGATTAACTTCAAACTTTTTTGGAATCTCAATTATATTTGAGCTATAAATTACCGTCTCGCCAAAACAAATATATTTTGCGAATATTCGACCGGTCAAGCTGTTGAAAAATTTACGATCATTAACAGATGCATCAACATTATATATATATATATATATATATATATATATATATATATATATATATATATATATATATATATATATATTAGGGTTGTAATAAAAAAATATTGTTAGTTGGGTTTTAAATTAAAATTTACAGTTTATTTGCTATGTTCAGATTTTCTGTTACAATAATAAAATGATTTTAACAAAAATGATGAAATAAAATGAATCAGTAAGCAATTCCGAAACGGTGTTTAAAAGCTCGGACTCTGTAACCTTACGAGAAACACTAAATTCTTCTAATTGAAGCAACAACTCATGAACAGAACCCTTGCCAGAAAATTTTAAGTTCCACTTATGGACGGGTACTTTCGACTTTGACACAGAAGGACTAACTTGGATTACAGGTAGGGGAACGTTCTGTACGTTTGTTTGGTGGCCTTAATTGATAATGGAAGTTCAGACGAGAATCTAAGATCGTACATTTAGCTAGTAAACGATCAAGTCGTTGTATCTCAGTGACATAAACAGTGACTTTAATAACATTTTTAAATTACTTAATATTTGTGTATTGCATTTGTTATAATAGTAGTACATTTTTGTTTAATTATTCAAAATTACTATTCGCCTACCTGTATTAGAATAAAAATAATGCATTTAAAACACATTTAACAATGCCATTGAATTCCGATGTAAAAATGGGAGAAGTGGGGGAAAAGTAATGTGGAATCCCTAAAAGGCACTAGCTGGATACTAAACTCAATCCGAATACAAAATTTCAGCCCTCTAGGTTTATTTGGGTGACCTATGCGAGTGGTACAAACTTCGAAAACGTCAAAAAAGCATGAAATTATAGCTTAAAAATGAGAGGGTTGGAGGTAAAATATTAAAACCTCCAAAAAGCACAACCTAGGTATGAACTTTATCAACACACGGGCTTAGAAAAGTTTTATTGTTTTACCGCCCCGCACCACCCCCTTAAAGGTTGGGTTGAATTAAAAATTTGCCCAAAATTTGACCTCACTTTGATAGTATTGAGTAAGTTAAAGAATATTTCTGTAAGGTTTCATGGAAATGGGTTAAAAATTTTCTGAGCTACACTGCACTGCGCGCGACAGAAAGCATGTTTTGAAGAAATCGTGTTTAAAATAGTTTACCTGCGCTAGGTAACATTTTGAACGCTACACTTATATGTACTCGAAGATACTATAAGAACATCTGTTCTTCGAATTCAAAATTTTAGAGTATATTCTATAGATTTTGCGCAAAGAGAAAAATATATCAAGAAACAAAAATTTTACTTAATTTTCTCCCCTTAAGTAGTTAAGTGATATTATTCGTTGAAAATAAAGCAAATTCAGAAAAATTTAATGTTTGCCAGATACAAAGTAAAAAATAGTCACATCAAAGTCAAGCTGCGAAGTACTTGGACAGAGTTGTATATATCTATAGTCGACGCATCCATAATTCCTAGACATGCTGAAATATGCCAACGTCATTTCGTATTATTTGGAAGGCTTGTTGTATTCGATTTTGCAAATCTTCAACATCACTCACTTTCCTCATAAATTAAATGCATATAGGCTAATTCATGTATAGAGTAATTGGCCATTTCCCTTGCTAACCAAAATTTAACCTGTTACCCTATATATAAGTTAATCAGACCGTGTAAAACTTTACCACATAAATTTTTAACTATAGTTGATTAATAGAAACATATAAGAATTTTTCATCAACAATTTTTATGAATTTTTATTAAAAAAAACTTCGGCGTGTATCAAAGTCATATTTAAGAGTACGAAGAAAAAAAGTTCATAAATAATTAAAAGTATATTATACGTGAAAAATCACAATCAGTTTTCTGTCATTAAAAAGTTAAGCAAATAGAAATTAATAGTTCAAATACAAGTTAGGTAGGTACATATGTAAAGAAGCTAGTGGCATTATATGTGATTAAACCATATTTCAACAAACAATGAAATAGTTTAAATATACAGCGTGGATTTCTTTAGAGTTGCCATTTTTATTACTAGTCCAGTGCAATTAGTCATTATTAAGGGAAAATAACAGGATCCATTTATAATGAATGGATTTCAATTATTATTTTTTTTGGGGATTTTCTAATGGCATAAAGTAAAAAGTTTACCCATTTAAAATTACCGCAATTTTAGATATTCGTAAATTTTCGGAAAAAATAAAAGAAATTAGAGATATCAATAAAAAATGCAATTATCGAAATTTTTTGATTATTTTTTTTACGAAATTAATGATTGTTATATTTCGTTAAAAGGGCAATCATCTATAAATACTCGTATAATAAAACTGTAACGAGACCGTTTCTGTATATGGAATATTTTTTGAAAATTGTACTGGTACTGTAAATAGTTATCGATGTAGATATAAAAACATCGATTTTTAAAATTTTTGTCTGTCTGTCTGTTTGTCTGTCTGTCTATCTGTCAGCTGTCAGTCTGTTTGTTCACGCATCACGCAAAAACTGCTGAACGGATTTTGATGAAATTTGGTTTGGTGATAACTCATTACTCGGGCCAACATTTAAGATACTTCTTACTGCGGGAAAATATCTTATTCCCACGGGATAATAAAAAAACCATTTTGAGCATCTACGCACATTACCTACGCAAACAGTATTGAATGGATTTTTATGAAATTTGGTGTGGTGTGGACAAAAAGTCCCTACCACTTCTCTACACTATGTTGTGTAGGTACACACTGTTTGTAGTTTTATGTGTTTGATGTTTGCATGTGTGTGAGTGGTCACACACACAACTACAGTACGGCAATTAAATTCCGGGACTGAAGCCATAAATATGAAACAAAACAATTTTATTCAAATCTTTTTATTAAATTATTCAAAATAGTCTCCTTCTGCTTCAATACACTTTTTACAGTGATTCAATAGTGATTGAAATGCCTGCTCAAGCTCAATTTTCGGTATTGCCCCTAATATGCACGTAGACTCGCACGTAGAATCAAACGTAGGATGGTTTCAATATTAGTAAAAATGCGTCCTTTCAACTTCATTTTCAGTTTTAATGTAAAAAGTGTATTGAAGCAGCAGGAGAATATTTTGAATAAAGCAGTCAATTTTTATTAATTTTTTAGTTATCTACGTAACTATTCGGTTTTAGCCGAGAAAGTGGTAGATATCAATTACTTAAAGCCTTACCATACAGTTAGTACAGTTATTAATATAAGTTGCTATTTTGAGCAGTTTCACCATGGAAGTATGGCTAAACCCTTTAAAAAAATTCGAAGCAGAAAATTTTGGTAAAAATAATTCCATTTAAAAAAAGTGTAAGCTTGTATCGTAACTTGAAAACTGTAGGAACTATAAAGATTTTAGTTATAGAAATCGATTGTCACTAAGGCCTCAGCAATATTTACAATTCTTATCTGAGCCGTAATAAAGGTTACTCATCCTGTATAAAGCTTACGGAAAAACAGAACAGAATGAACAGAATGTAATGAGAGAAATCCCTAATGTACCTACACAATGTAAGGATTTATTTATACAGTCAAATATGTAATAGTATTATTATATGAGATTTTCGTATAAGCAGATAGATGAGTTACATGACAAACGTGATAATAAATATGTAAGTGAGAAAGTTATATTTTGTCATTCAAATACGAAAAGTAAATGTGCCAATAATCGTAATAGATTTGGCTGTTTGAATATAAGCCGCCCGCAGATATGGTATAAAATTATAATAAACTTACTTTATAAAATATACACGGAGAGAAAAATCATACAATTTTTGTAGATAAAATTTCAGAAAAATTACCATGCTCTCTTATAATGCGTGCGCGATCGACGACCAAAATAAAAAATATGTGCTAGCATGGTAAAATTTAATGTGCTAACACAACTTTTATCACACTCTCACATATATGTTATAGTTTAATTCTTGTTGTCGTACTCTTTCATTTGCGCATCTGACTCGCAACCTTATGTTGCTTGGGCTGTACCTGTAAAAACTTCGAAGATGCCCGATCTTTTCCGACTTTCGATTCTTTATGATGCATACAAAAATGATTGCCAACAATATATTCTAAAACTAAAGATAGTGAAGTAACAAAATGATGAATTAAACGGTGACATCCCCGTCCTCTAAGACAGTGTAATGAATACTGCCTGCTGCTTGTAAGACAATCTAATGAATCAAGGTGCTTGGTCCGACCCGTCCGACCAAGTTGGTCGTCCACACCTATGGTTGGCTATGTGACTTGCTATGAGTGAGGTACATTTCAACAGCGTTCACAACATACACAACCTTCTTTCTCTATTTTTCTTTCTACTATTAGCAGATAGCATTTCAAATATTATAATACAGCATGGTAAATTTTGTAAGAAAAACAATTAAAAAATATTTTTTTGTCGGCAATGGAACTTTTTACCGTGCTGTTTTACAAATTTTACGGAGCTAATATTATGGAAACAATATTCTATCCTTTAAATTTTCTATGATTAATTATAATTTTTATATTTCTACCGTACAAAATTGAATATGCTCCCCTTTTACACGTCGATTGTAGTGCTGAGCACAGTAATTTTTATATGAATTTTCTCTCCGTGTATAGGTCTTACTTTATAAAATACAGTATTTTAATCTTATAAAATAGTGTCATTGTCGAAAGTAAAAAGTTTTTATTCTTTGTTTGCTAATGTTCCGAAATGATTCGTTTTTTCGAAAATTTTTTGAGTCTCACACCCTTAGTTTTAATGAAAGAATGAAAATCTGCAAATGTGCTCATAGAAAGAAGACAATGACTACTCGAAAAAAAGTAACTGTGTAGTAGAAAGAACGGTATGAGGAAACCTTTAGTCTTCTAAATGGTCCTGGGATTGCAGACTAATTAAATAAAAGAAATTTCTTTGGATTTAATCGATTTTAATACACAGAACTTATTAAAAAGTCTTTTCTAAAACTACGTTTTCAAGAACGGCGTACAGACTGCAGTACGTGGCATTTTATTAGTTTGAAGGCGTGTCGGAAGCGCCACAATTTTTCGGACGCATGTAATATCCACAATTTTTTTTAAAATGCATTAACTGTTTGTTAATTTCTGTTGTAAATTCCGCACTGGTCAGAAAATGAACATAAATATGTACACGACAAATCTATATATCGGGTGAATTTTTGAGAGTTGCCATTCGATTTATTCTTAAAATATTCACAATAAAGACGAAACCACTTTTCTAGAAATTTGGACGAAAAGAAATGCTAATTATGAAGATGATTAGTATCCAGCTAGCTCCTTATTATCATGAATATTTAGGCAAAGGAAAATGGTAGAAATGCTAGTCAGACAGTTGACTCATTTTCAATTAACGGCTTTCATTTCATAAAAATTCGGACAAAGGGAAATACTAAAAACGCTAATCAAGTATAAATAAAAGCGTTTATTTTAGCTAGTTTTACCAGAATATATATCGAAGTGTTCGTTTTGGCTAGTTTTACCAGAATATGCGTCTAAAGTCGAAGTATATTATTAAAACTAACTAAACTAACCTAACCTTAACTAACATCACCACCTAGTTTTTATATCAAAGTCGAAGTATATTATCAAAACTAACTAAACTAACCTAAACTAACCTCACTACCTAGTTTTTATATCAAAGTCAAAGTATATTGTCAAAACTAATTAATTTAACCTATCTTCAAAAAATATTCGATAATTTAATATTGTGTTTGGTACTAATGAACAGCATTTTTAAAAAGCTTTCCGATGATGTAAAATAAGTGGCATCTTATAATTTAAAAAAAATAAGGTTGGGATGGCTGAAGCCTAAGAAGTTGGTTGCAAAACTTTCCTATGCAGGTCATAATTGTTCTTCCTTCATGTACTAGAAACGGTTTTAACAGATTTTAATTACCTATTACCATTCCAAAAACACAAGGCCTGGTTTGTTTTTAAATTGACACCCTGTATATCTATTATATACGCCAGTTAAATAATTTTATCAAAAAAGAATTAGTTTTATTTTCAATAGTTTAGTGAGCAAAATACACATAGAATTATGATAGTTTCGAAGGATGACTGCAAAATTTATCTGCAATCTTTTGTTTTGTATGGAAATTACTACCGTCCAATTTTCCTGTGTCAAATTCACCGCTTTTAAATTACAACTTTTTCGTAGACAAACAAAAAAGAAATTTTTTTAAAAAAAAGTTAAAATTTTATTTCTGAGTTTATTGTGGTATTTTAGGTTTAGTGACACAGAAAATTTATTTTCTTTAAAAGTCGTTTGATTTTCTAATTTCTAACCACCCGTTGAAACTGTGTGTAGGGCTCCGTAAAAAATGTTTTTTCTTTTTAAACGTCAACATCACGTATAAAATGCATCCTTATCGAGAAAAAAAAAAAAGAAAATTTTTCTTGATATTTAAAAAAAATTACTGATAATGTACAAAAGTTTTCTTAAAAAAAAAAAAAAATTATTGGAAATCTGCCTTTCTTTAGTTATTAATAATATTGAATAATTCTTTAAGATTAGGGGCAGGCCCGACGAGAGGGCGGGGTAGCTGGGGTTGTAGCCCCGGGGCCCGAGCTTCAAGAGGAGGCCCATGACGGTCAGTAGGGGCCCGGAAAAAAAGTAAAAACTTTTTTTTTTTCGTCTTCATTTATTTTTTGGCAGAGACCTTTTTAAGAAATGTGCTTTATTCCCGGGGCCCGCCATTTCTCTCCACGGCCCTGATTAGGGGTTCCCAAACTGTGTGCCGCAGCTGTCGCACTAAATAAGGGAAAATAAGATAAAAAATAAGATTTCAGGCGCAGTGAAAGTAAAAAAAAGTGACTGTGAGACTGCTTTTTTTGCTTGTCAGTTCGTTAGTTATATTTTTGGGGGGAAACAAAGAAAAATGATAAATGGGGGAAATTTTTTAAAATCTCGTATTTGATGTTAAAGGACGCCATCGAATATAACTAGTACGATAAGGATGCCGTGGGTCAAAAAAGTTTGAGAACATCTACCTTAAATGTTTGTACCCTCGTATACTTGTGTACTTTCAAAAATATTATCAGACAATCAAGCCTAACTTCGGCTTATTCCTAGCAACAAATCAAATCAAATTTTGCACTTGTCAGTTTATTTAAATTATTTTGCTTGCAATATCCGAGAAATTTACAACTAAAATGTTAGTTAGATAACTTTATAATTATTATTGATCAAATTTCGAACAATATGCGACTGCCGCTTGCATCGTTTGCATTCGTCGGTAACAATGCAATGTTCCAAGAACATTATTATGTTAATATGACAACAGCATGGTGTTAACCAAATCTATGTACTCTAGGGACCATTCAAATAAACAATGGTCCTTAGTAATGTAACAACTTTTATAATTTATGTTATTATAATAATATTATGATATGCTAAAACGTTTACAAAATTGCATACATACGTGTATGTGTAAACATTGCATGATTTTAATGTATTATTGTTTAAAGTTTAATTTAAATGACCACACCAGAAATTGTGTACTCTAACACTCTGTGTTACTTAACGTTTTCCCATTAGATCAGTATTATAATTATGTATTTATTATTATTATTATTTTTATCACTATCGTCACTGTTTAACATTACAGTCTATTTTTGAGTAAAATTATGAAATTAATGTGAATTTATTCGTTAAAATTTATTGTTATATGCACTTGTACAATTTCATTTGTGGGATTTGGAGATTGCACACGCAATTTGGTTCAAACTGAGAAATAAACATGACCGATGCGACAGTGGTCTTTTCTTAGTGGTTGTACATGCTTAAATTTGATAAAAAAATAGAAACATTCTGTCATTTAGTTTACGGGTTTCAAGTACTTGAAAAATTTTAATAAACTTGGTGACGTCATGAAATTAAATTTTTTTTCTCTAATCGGGTTTTATGGTCCTGTTTTTAATTAGGGTAATTTCGGTGTAGCGTATTTTAAAAATTTACCCGATGTCAGAGCTTATGACGTCACTGACCGATCTAGGATCGGGTATAATTTACAAAACAGAAACTAACAAAATGACTTTAAAATATACCTCATTTCAGAGCCAAAATCGGGTATATTTTCAAGTACAAGAATACTACTATGAGAATTTGAATATATACCCGACAATAAATTAGTGTAATCTTATACAGCTACTAATAAGGTATATTTTCCAACTTATTTCAACTGTAATTTATACTCGATCTTCATAAAAAAAATGCACATATGATTTAAAACAAGACTTACTTTGTTGCAAATAAAAAAAAACCGTTACAATTTTTTGAAATAATTTTTAGCTTCTTATCTTATTCTTAATTGTTAGCGTGTGAGTTAAACGTGAAAAAATTTGTTTAAAATTGAATAATGATTAATAAAACAGATTTAGAAGGGTTTTTTACAAAAGCGTATGAATATGGACAATATTATTTAAATTCGAATCCGCTGAAAAATATTTGGTGTAATTAAGGTCATGGGCGCCCATACCTATGGGCAGGGGGGGGGGGGGCCATGGCCCCCCCTAGCTAGCCAGGATTGGAAGAAAATTCGAAAAAAGGAGTTCGAAGAGAGCAAAACGACGTCGTTAATGATATTTTTGTGGGTTATATATAGTATAGCCCTCGCGATTTGTGGGGGGAAAAAAAGATCGAAAAAAAATGTGCCGAAATTTTCTCCGGAAGTTCACTTTTCACCCTTCGCCCCCCCTGGAATCCATCATATGGGCGCCCATGATTAAGGTAGTAGTCTGGTAACTTGGATTGAAAAAATTGAAAAATTTTTTTTGTTTAATTCGAAAGTACAATATATTGAGAATATACTGTGAAAATTTTAGACCAAAATTCAAAACAAAACAAAACGAAAAATTTTTGAATCCGTTGCTATTTTATGAAAAAAATGTAAAAAAAAAACCTATGCATAACGATAGCTACAATTATGTACTTTAATAAATTTTTTTCTTCTTTTAATTTGAAAAGATTCGTCATTGCAATATCGTTGGTATAATTTGCAATTTTTTAGGTGCATTTGCATTATTAAGTTTGCAAATAACTATTTAATATTATTCTATAAAATTTTATATGAACAAATGGATACTCATTAGTCTTTTTAATTCGACCCTCATATAGGTATGCACTCACATTTGCAAAAAAGTTCGCTAAAATTGTCAATTTTTTGCGGCGTCACAGTGCTGTTTTTCCTTAACTACTGAACTGAACCATTTATTTATCAATAAATTGAAAGTGGGTATGTTTTTCATACTATTCTTATTAAATATTGAGTTTGAAAATATACTCGTGCTCAGCGCTTTTAATGGGTATATTTTCAAGTATCGAACTATATGCTTTTAAACATTGAATGTATACCCGAGTTCAGATACATTGAGCCCTGAATACGGGTATATTTTCCAAATACGCTTCGGTGTAACTTTTAATTTTTGTTATCAGTATCACAAAATTCCTTTTAGAAATGAGGTGATGAAAGGCAAAGTGGTGTAAGTCACATTTTCAACTTTTTTTAAATGACGGCAAAAATGTAATCTCCATATTTAATTTTGTTAGGAGGAACGATGGTGTAAGTCATAGATTCAACTTTCTCCTCACAGATGACAGTTTAAATTTAGAAACCAAATAATAAGGGCTTTTTGTTGGTAACCATAGTGGTGTAAGTCGGACTTACATCTTTTTATAAAATTTATACATTTTTGATTGTTTTTTGATTAGACTATAAAATAAGCAATATAATCTGTATAATAATATATCTGTACCTATAAAGTTCTCTGTTAATAATTAATATTTTCCTTTTTTAAAATATTTAAGTACTTTTTCCTAAATCACCAGAAAGAGAAATTAGTTTACAGGAAAAGTGGTGTAAGTCAGTTCGGCCTCCAAGAACTCGCCTCTACCATTATTCTAAGGATTCAAAATATCTAATAAAATACAACACCTATCTGTCGTTAAAACTAAAGCCTATTTGGTAGGAAAATAATAAAGCGGAATTTTTTATAGTTTTTGAAGTAAATCCCTTGTTTTCTCAAAATGATACTAACTTGACTTACACCACTTTAACTTTTACCGCCTCAAATATGACTGAATCAACAGAAGTCTTTTTTCTAGTGGTCCTATATAAGTACTTAATTTTGGTAAACGTGAAAAGAATGTCCCCGAAAACCTATAATTTGTTTTCAATTTCATCATTCTATCATTTCATTTATTTATATAAAAATTATTTTTTCACTAATCAGGCTTTATGGAACGTATTTGAATTAAGATAATTTGGGTGTAAACTTTTCATTTTTGTTACCAAAGTGATGAAATTTCTTTTAGAATTATGACTGTTTCGACAGAAGTCTTTTTCTTGTGGCCATAACATACCTAATTTTAGAAAAAATGGAAAGAACAACCTAACGACGATCGAATACCTATAATTATTCTTAGTTAAAAAATTTATTCTTTTTCTAATCTAGTTTTATAGAAGTGATTTGTGAATTAAGTTAGGTTATGTATACTTGTTAATTTTTGTTGTTGCATTAAACTTTGGTAACAATGATAACTGATCTTTATTTAAATGAATAAACTACTGTAACTAACTATATTGTTTAAACTACAAAATGTATTCTATACCCAATTTCAAATACAACTGAGCATGAGTCATCTTTAAAGAATTAAATAGTTCTTTTATTTAAAACAAATCAATCTTCTATTCTGTTCTAAAAACAAACTGCAAATTTAAAATTTACGCAAGTGCAATAACGAAAGAGATAAAGCCAAGAAAACGGAAATTTTTTAAATTTATAAGCTTAGTGATGAATCATGGTTAAATTTAAGTGAAACCCACCATATATATGTATATGGTTCCATGACCTACTTAATTGTTTTCAGTTATATTTATATAGAAAATTCGATGACATACATATTTCCCAATTTATTTACCATCGTTATTTGTTACTTTTATTTGATTTGAATTTCTAGTTGATTGAAGTTGTAGGACAAATAAAGAAACTTTTTACATCAACTGACGTTAAACAGAAATTCCACAATTAAATATTTAAAAGAAAAGATTAACCTTCGGGACCGTCGAGGTGTGATACACATTGGAAACATTATTTGAATTAACGTTCCGAATTCTTAACCATTTTCTATTGATGGGTAACCGTAGAATTAACGTTTTATTTGAAGCAAACAGTTCGTACCGGCGGCCAAAAACCTGGTTTATTGACTATTATTTCGAACAGGTACATTTTAATATTAATTGTTTTTTATTTCACATAAATAAATTATATCAGTATTAATTAGATTATTTAGTTCTGTAATGAAATGATTAACAACCATATTGACCTGTTTTTAGTGTTCCGTATTAACATTGGCGAAATGTCACAATTACTGAATCACTTTTGACTTTAGTATTCGTCCGTCTGTTATTGGTGATTTTTTAAAAAAAAATTCAATTTATAAATTTTAAATTTAACACAGAGGTAGAGGAAGTGCGGTGATCCAGCTCCGGGACCTAATTTTAAAGGGGAGAGTATAGCTTGCACTTGACAACATTTTTATTTCTTTCTGGTAAGCACAAGTAGTTCTGAAACCGTAAATTATGGTTTACTTCAGGAATAAAATTTATTTGTCAAGGAAAAATACTTTGTACTCTCACATACTTTTCTACTTAATACCTAGATCAAATCCATAAAACACAACTGATTGTACGGAACAATATTTGAGCAAGTATAGTTTGCACTTGACGACATTTTTACTTTGTTTTGTTTTCAATTAGCTCATTTTGTATTTGTTGTATTTTTGAACATGGTATTTTATTTTCTATGTTGTAGTTTAATTAAAAAATTAAATTTTATAATAGCAATTATAATTTAATTATGTTGACGGAATTAAATTTATTTTAAAATAACAGCTAGAGGGAGCTCTCTTTAATTTTGTACAGTAGAAGTTTGAATGTTTTATATTTCGCTGTAACCTTATTACATTTGCCACAAAATCTCTGTAATCTTACTACTTTTGTTATAGAATTACTGTGGGTTTACTACTTTTGGTACAAAATTACTGTGGTCTTACTACTTTTAGTACAGGATCTCTGTATAGTACAGTAACTGAAGCATTTGGCTACCAATTTTTTCGGATGGAATGGATTGGCTTGAAATTTGAACTGTAGCTAGGGAGTAGCCCAAGAAACAAAAGTTATATAATGCCGATGTGTGCTTTCACCCTAGGGGTGGAAGGCACCCCTTCTAGGGGTTGGAAATTTTTTTATGAAAAATAACCTCACCGTTCGATAGAGGGACAAATTCTAAGCAAAAAATATTCTATAAGAATTTTTTGTACAATCAATACTTTTTGAGATATTGGCGCCTAAATGTAGTCGTTTTTAGCCCAAAAAATGCATGTCATTGAGAAATATTTCGCAAATATCTCAAGTTATGACTCCTTGAAGTTAAAATCGATTTTGACGATAGCTAAAATCGAAACTTTCAATGTCATTTGGAGGAAAAATGAGAGGTTTTTCGAAAAAAACTCATATTACACCTTTTAAAGCACTTGAATAGACCTTTATTTTGAGCTGTGGTAAAAGCCATTAGTATAAAAATTAACGGAGTTACATTCAAAGCAAAATGGTTGTCTTGATTTTTGAGAAAAAAAATTGGTATGAAAATTAATTACTTGACGGCAAACATTGAAACTAAGCGTAATCCGTCGCCAGTTTACTTTATTCATATATAAACAATGGGTTCTGGGAGTTTGAACGGATTTAGAAATTTAAATTCGAAAAAATGATTGATTTACTCTTGAAAAAAAAATTTAATTTTTAAAAAAATCATAGTTTTTCTCAAAATATTTAAAAAACTAACAAATTTATGAAAAAAAATTATAGAATGAAAATTGTAGGTCTTTTCTTGCTGAAAAATTTGCTTTTTTGTTCATTTTCGTAAGTCCAAATTTGACTGAGTTATGATCGTTAGAAGCTCAAAACAGAACGCGAAGACTACCTTTCCTAAGCCCTTTAAACTTACAAATCTAAAAATTGAAGAACTCAAAAAAATTGTAAATCATAAGACTTATAGTGCTTAAAATTTCCTACCAAATGATTTTTTAAGCGAATTGATAACTTAAAAATTAAAAAAGTTATAGTAAGAAAACCAGTTGCATTTTTTCGGTAAAATTTTTGGAGCAGTTAAATTACCATTATCTTTGTGTATTTTTTGTATTTTTTTAATAATTTAGTCAAAAATTTTAAAAATAAATTCAATAGAATGAAAAAAAATTAATTATATTAACATGTAATATATAATTCACATGCTAGTTTTCCATACATATAATTTTTATCCTATTTTTCCATAAAGAGTAGGATTTTTTATAAGGGGTTAATCTTCTATCAGGGTTTTTGGGAGATTAAAAAGTTACAATATAATCATACTTTTGAAAACTTTTAAAAAGTTACAATTCATCATAAATGTACACCAGTATATAATATCTCAAGCTGTTAATAATCGTTTTCTTCTTTATTTTATTATAAGGGGTGGTTTATTTTTTAACGGTTGCAGCTTTTTAATGAGTGATAAGTAGTCTAATGAAAAATAAAAAAATAAAAGAGATATAATACATTGTGAATGCACCAAAAGGTTACTTTAGGCTGCTAAACTTTTTTTCTATTTTTTCGGAAACAAAGGGGTAGTTTTTAAGAATTTTTTGGGTAGAAAAGTAATTGAATTTCATAAAATATATTAAAAAAACTTGAAAGGAATTTTATCCAACATATTTGAACATAAATTGAATCTTTAAAATACGTAAATCTGAAATTTTCGTATTTTTGTCATACAAGGGTAGTTTTTACCCCTAATTATCAAAAAGCACACATCAAGACAATATAACTTTTGAAGTGTAGGGTCAGATGAGCGGGTATACAAATTTTCAGGAAAATCCATTCAATCCAAAAAAATTGGGAGCTTTTCCATTATTTTGTCTTTCAGTGACTGTACTAGTAACCTTACTACGTTTGGTACAGAATCGTTGTAGCCTTGCTACTTTTGGTATAGAACTCCTATGACATTTATAAATGATTCACTAGTCATAAAAATAAATAGTATATTATATTATTAGGGACTAAAGTGTGATTTTTTATCTGAAAGTTGAAATTTTGTCAGAAGGATCAAAAAAAAATACTTTAGTCCTGTGGCATATATATATATATATATATATATACACATATATATATATATATATATATATATATATATATATATATATATATATATATATATATATATATATATATATATTATTTTTTCTAAAATTAAGAAAAAATTATTTAAATGTCATTTAAATTGTATAAAATAATATTATAATTAAGTATACTTCGGATAAATCAATCAAATTGTAAAAAACAATATAACTGTTTGTCTTTATCTATACAAGTTTGAGTTTGTTTATAATTTTAAAGTACCTAGAAACGTCATTTAGTACAAGTTAGAGTTCGTTTATTAATTGGTGATGCTCTGTAAATTCTGCTTGTTGATTGGTTTAAAAGCGAGAGTACTTACAAATTTTTTTTAGTGCCTTGATACTAAAAGTGACACTTTACTTCCTGTTATGAGGAACTAATTCATGTATTTTAGTACCAAAATTACAAGAAAAATTATTTCATCCTTTTGAACTGAAAAAAGGAAAATTTTTAAAATTCAAGATATGGTGCTGAAAACTATAAAACCAAACTTTTCAGGGGAAAACCATACATATAAGGAACGAAAAAATAATGGGCAAAACAAAGACTTATTCATTCACCTGTTGTGAGAGTACCAAATATTTCAGTCCCTTTTTGGAAATTCTGGCAAAACTAAAACACTTTTTTAAATTTTATTATTGTTAAAATCGAAATGTTCTTTTGAAAACGGTTAAAATTACCGTATTTTAATTTAAAATGTCGACACAAACACCCCTTAGTTAATAACCTTTAGATTTAATACTAGAAAATTTAGAAAAAACAGGTCAATTAGATTTTTTTACGTAGATATTATTTGTTATGATTGAGTTACAAAATTCAAAAGGATATTTTAAAAATGTGTATTAGACGATGAAGATTTTCTTCCGTGAAGAATAAAATTCTAACAGAAAATTTAAGGCACGAGTACGATATCCGAGGCGATGAAATTTGATAAGCGGATCTGATAAATTTTGGCATTTTATTAGTAAAAAATAAAGAGTAAAAAATTTTGAAATTCGCCTCAGTTTTCGAGATATCGATAGTTAAACTTGTCTTTAAGTTGTCATGAAATTGGGATATATTGTATTTACATATGGTGTAATGTTTTGTTTAAATATACATTTTAAAGTTAAATTTACTAACCTTTATACTATACGAATAGTTTTTGGCATAGAAATTACGTAAACAATGTCCCAAAAAGTAGAAAAATTTAATAAAATTCATTATTTATGCATCTAAATTATGTGCATCAATTATTCCATATTTTTTGTTCATTCTCATATACAATCTATTATTGTCTTTTGACAATATATACTTACAACCATAGACATATAAAATGACACCAAAAAAATATACAAAATATATTGAAATTGTAGAACTTACTTTTAGGAAACACATTGAAGCAAGTATACTAGGAAACATTGGCAATGAAATACTCAAAATATCAATTTAGTAAATTTTGATAAACCTTGTCAATACATTCCAATAGAATATTTAAACAAACTTGTCGTAAGGTTGTGAATATATTGTACCCTAAAATTCAGAAACCGTCACTTTAAATGTAAAAATAAAAAAAATCGAAAAATTAAACCAGTTTCAAATTTATAAAATTAAAAACAAAATACCATATTTCAGTTTGTTATTCTTTATTCCCTAATTCCTATGTTATTTTTATACATTATAAATTTTGTAAATAGTTAGAAGTAAATATACCTATCTAAATTTAGTAATTAGATTACTATCTAAGTAGTAAACCATTTTCAATAATTTATAAAAGTTTGAAGATGATAATATTTTAAATAATCCTTAGGTTCAGCTTGGTTGGGAAAATATATTCAGTATTAAAAATAATATTATGATTCATATTTATTGTATTTAAATTAAATTTCAATAAAATTAAGTAAAATGTAATATTCAGAATTAAAAGATAAAAAAAGCCGTGAGCTGTGGGGTCCCATCACGGAAGCCGAATTTTTCGCTACATCTTCGGTATTTTCAAAATATCTAAATGTCGTTGAAAGAGTACAGGAGGATTGTCATTTTGGTGTTCTCAAAACTGATGATAACTGTCCGGCTAACCGGGGCTTTAAAAGAAAGGTTTAAGTTTTTAAGGGTTGAATCTCAGTAAATTTCAATTTCATGTCGATAGCAGTTAGTAGCAAAAAAAAACTAACACAATTCAAATTCAATAGAAACACATACGTATTTTTTGTGTTTTCTTCTTTAAATATTAACAAAAAAAGGACCTTAAACAGTGAATTATAAAAGGCTTTGTTAAAGATATTTTTTCTTTCCAAAAAATCCAGAATTCTTACTTTATAATTAAAAAGTGACTTTAATAACATTTTCTAAATTACCTAGTATTTATTACATTTGTTATAGAAGTAAGTTCATTTTTTTAAATTTACTATAACTACACCTATTTGTATTATTATGAAAATGAATCATTTTAACCAGGTATAACAATACTATTGGATACCGATGTAAAAATTGGAGAAGTGGTCGGAAAAGTATTGTGGAATCCCTAAAAGGGATTAACTTAACCTATACACAAAATTTCAGCCCTCTAGGTTTATTTGGGGAGATTTTGACCCTGACAAAACTGCTAAAATACCTTACTTCGCAAAAATACCACTTTTATTTTGAAACTGCGACAATATTCTTTCGAACCGTCAGTTCATTTTCAAACAGAATAAAAATTACATTCGATACATACCTTATATACTAATTTTATCTACCTATGCTTATGAAAGGGGAGTGGTATGTGATTTGGAATTGGAAGGGGTGGGAGTAGTAGGACAATCCAAAAATCAAGAAAAACAAGATTACATTACATGTGACAAGAGGCAAACAAACACGTGACAAAAGATTCAACTTGAAAATGACAAAAAGACAATAATACAGTGAATACAGTGAATATAGTTTAAACAGAAATTAAAATTTAAATAAGTTATAATGTTGAAAATAAAGTTGAACTGTAAATATCGGTGTAATCATTTAAAAGGTGATCGTAGCTATGCTTGTTTATTTCTATTGCTTCTAAGATTGTTAACTTCTGTCCTTTGCTTGCCTCCTGTAACACTGTAATTTCCCGTTCTGGTATGTGTCCGGTGTCTATTAAATGTCTCACAAAAGCAGAGTCGGATTTCTTATTTCTATACGACCTGAAATGCTTTGCTCTCCGGGTTTCAAAGTTTCTGCCAGTTTGACCGATGTAAAAACCATTACAATCTTGGCAGTTTAATTTGTAGATACCCGATTTTTTTAATTGATAAATTTTTGTTTTATTGTTATATATTAAGTTTCCTAGATTAAAGCTTGATTTAAATGCTATATTTACGTTTGATTTTGCTAGAATTTTTTAAACTATATCTGATACTTTACCAAAATATGTTATAGTTTTAAAGTTGGTTTTTGGTTTTGGTTTAACGGAGGGGTAAATTTCTTTTAAGATTTGTTTAAATTCTTTTTTAGCTATTAATTTATCGATTAGGTTTGAATTATATCCGTTATAATTCGCTATGGTTTTAATATTATTTATTTCTTTTTTAAAATTTTCTTCCGACAAAGGTATATTAAACGCTCGGTGGATCATTGAATTATAGGCTGCGATTTTATGTTGATATGTACTTATTGAATCATTTGGAATTGTAATATATGAGTAAGATAGTTTTCTATACATATAACTGAAATCAAGCTTATTGTTAATTTTGGTTATAGTCAACTCTAAAAAGTTTATACTATTATCTTTTTCTACCTTTAAGTCAAATTGAATTTTTGGATCTAATGAATTTAATGACTACAAATTTTTCTAGTTGGCGGATTTATCCATCGAAGCCTATAATTATATCGTCCACGTATCTATACCAAAATTTCACATGTTGTTTGGTTAGTGTGTTATCCATTATTATTTCTTCGAAATATATCCATTATTATAAGTTCAACAATAAAATTTCTTAAGTTTTTTAATTTCTTATTAACAAATATAACTGCTATTTTACTAACAAATATAAAGAAGAAATTAAAAGACTAAATAATAATAATAAAAGTATTTTTACTGACAAGGATAGATTGTCATTATTTGGTGGAGATGAACCCGAGAGCTCCTAGATTGTATGAATTGGTAAAAACACACAAACCCGACAACCCAGTAGTTTCCCATATCGGATGTCCATCACATAAATTATCGCAACACCAAGACTGCTTTTTCAAAACCGAATCCCCAATTCACTATCAAACACAGCATCAAAAACTCCTTCCAACTTGTAAACCAGTTAAATAACACATTCTTTCCCGGTCGATACATCGGTCAAACAGTGTTACACGAGGCAACCCAGTGAGCAAAAAAGTCAGAAAGATGTCTTTATGAAGTGTTTTTTCTGACATCTTTCTGAACTGTAAATATGACATTTTTAAGACATCTTTTTTAAGAAGTCAGAAATAAGAGTTCTTAAAGATATCTTAAATATGAATTCAATTTAATGATATCAAATAGACATCATTTTTCTGATATCTTTCGGACTTCTTAAATAAGACTTCTTAAAGATGTCTTAAAGGACTCATATTTAAGATGTCAGAAAACATTATTAGAAAGATATCTTTATGAATTCATAAAGATATCTTATGCGACGATTTAGGAGTTGTTTAAGACTTCATAAATATGACGTCTTAAAGAATTCATATTTCTGACTTCAGAATTAGCTCATATTTCTGATATCTTAAAAATTTTTTTCGATAGAAGCCACTAACAAAAATAATTTAAACAATATTAGGACATCTAAAGGAATTCTTAAAGAAGTCTTATTTAAGACATCAGAAATATGATGTCTTAAGCAGTTCTTATTTCTGCTGTAACGAAGTGTCCTCCGACGACCACCATACAACTATACAGAAGCTGAATGTTCTCCATGTCAGTCAAAAAAAAAAAAAAAAAAAAAAAAATTATTTATGTACACAGAAACAAAAAAGGAAATAATTAATTCATACTAAAAATTAACTTACTACTGTAATCATTTATTTAAAATTGTTAACAAACAAATTTCATACAATACTGTATTAACTGTCAACTTGACGTTTATAAAGGCGCCAAAATATAAATTTCACGATGAGATACATGAAATATGAATTGTTAAAATTAAATTCACTAGACGATGCGCGAATGACAATGGCACATAAAAATTAGAAAAGGATAGAACTTTAATGCCTTTTCTGCTCACGAGTCAAAAAAAAAATGCTCTCAGAAAAATCTTGTCACTTTAATTTGGCTTTGCCGTGAATAACTTCGAGGAGTGTTCTCTTTAAAAATAAGTTCTTTAAATACAATCAACTCAATTGTTCTAGAAAATTACATTACGTAATTAACAATAGTAAATTTTGTGATAATTTAATTGTTTTCTTTTAATTAAACGCCACCTTTATGGAATAATTTTGAAAATTAAAAAAGGGTTCATCAATTTAAATAAGGTACGATATTTTATTATTTTATTATATTCGTTAATTATTTGTGGGAGATAATCGGCTATCCCGAACTATCGATTATTAGTGGTCGATAATTAACAACACGAATGTTCAATTAAAATCTTCAAATACCAAAAAGAACACAGAATCATTTCATGGTAATTCCATTCTTTTTTTTAACCAAAAAAGAGACAAGTTAGTATTATCTGAACAGCAAAAAAAAAAAACACAATAGATCACCGTTTTGACAGAATATCAGACACACCCCTAAATCTCGCGCCATAGTCATTCGTAAACGTCAAATAGTTTGAGCTTAATCACGATAGAATTCACTGGTGTTCTATTCACCCCGTATCAAGGTCACGTGAACACTAGGAACGTCGCCATTTTGAACCACATTCCTTATTTTATCAAGAACATTATATTTTGGCTAGTACTCAATAATTTTACAATTTTTTTCACAATCTAACAGAAATTTAACTGATCTGTCTGTACACTAAACCATATAATAGAGTATATTACCCAGCAAATTGTCCGATTTGCCAATTTGGTCCAAACCCGACGCCACCACGGCCGTCCTTAAGAATTTTAGGGAGTCGCCAAAGAGTGGTGAAGAATTTCACGGCCCCTTTCCAATCGCTAAAAAGGGAAAGAATTAAACTTAATTAATATGTATATATATATTTTTATTTTTTGTTGTAATGCGAACGTAGCAAATTAAGCTAGTTATAAGCAATTGTTATAGTTAGTAATTAATTAAAATAAATTGTTATATAGGTCCGAATTCAAATATTTAATTATTTAATATCACCTACCTTATATTCATCATTATAATTTCAGCCGTCATACCAGTCGCAGGAAATAATTTTTCCAGAAAAAGGATAATTTTTAGAATAACAAACATTACTCGATTATACGAGGACGCCATAATACCAAATAAACGCTTAGAAATGATAATACCGCTTCGACAGTAGATGGCGCCAAATTCAAAAAAAATAGTATTACTTAAGGATTTGATGAAGGCTATATACCCGTAAAGGAAAAGGGGGCACTTAATGCAATTCTACCCAGTCACCACCACCAGTAATTGACGAAATTAATTACACTCGCGTACAGGTTAATTTTGGGCCCATGAAACATTTTCCAATTTAATTAAAAAACTTTAACCTGGCCAGTTCAAAAGTCTCGTATATAGGCAATTACTGAACATCTAAACATTGTCGCCTATATAAATTTATTTAAAAAGACAACCCGTCAATGAGTAGATAAAAATTTAAAGTAACCGACAATTTATAATTAGTGTGCCCCAAAAAGGGGTACAAAAAGAAATGGTAGCAGACTAGCGTGGTTATCGTTATTTTAAAAACAAGTAGTCCCCGTTTAGCCAATCAATTTAGCAAACAAAACAACATACAGATCAGTAACTTTTATTTTTCTTTTACACAGTACAGTTCAGATAAATTAATTATTCGTAGTTATCTTACACTTAGCTTAATTTAGGATAGTTAGGTTAAATAATTAGGTTAATTAAATAGATTAGGTTTAGGATTAGGGAAAGATAACTACGATCAAAGGGATTACATGAAATGATTATACAAAAAATTCATAAAAGTTTAATAAAAATTAAAAATTCAAAATATATATTAAATTAAAAAGAAAACAATTAAACACACTAGAACAAAAAGAACATTACTCGAAGAAAAAAAAAGGACCAACTCTTAAATTAAAAATAGATAAAATCAATATATACAAAATATTCTTACAAGCTAACCTAACACTAATAATAATAATAATAATAAAAAGTAACAATAATAATAAAAACATACAACTACAAACTACAAAAAATACAAAATACAATTACTATATACAATAATTAGAGACTACAGGTAACACACACACACACAAGATTCTTCGTTCAGGCAATAGGTACAGGGAAGCTTCCACGATGAACATGACGGATGATACACCATCACCGACATCACCTAACGCCGAATTCGACACCATGACACACGGACAAAGTACGCCACAACATAGCGATCGAAAAAACGTTATCGACGCGATGCAACATCAGATCGAGCGGCAAGCTGAAACAAATACGCGTATCATTGCACAGTTACAGGAGGTCGCCAATTCTATGACTTACCTGCGTAAAGAATTAGACGCGATGAAACAACATCCATCGACGTCAACGGTTAAACCTCCGGTTACGGAACCATCGGATGTCCATCAACAAATAGCACGTATCACTAATTCCTTAACTGACCTCCACCTCCAAGTTCAAAGACTTCATAGTGCACCACGTACCGATCCGGTTATACCACCAGGTGGAGAACGATTACCTAAAACGAACCACAGTGACATTAGTGCAAATCAGTCCAACGTATCACAAGTTAAGGTATCTTATAAAATTAATGCGGCTTCGTTTTTAGAAGACATACCAGTGTGCGATGCCTCTTGTGCGCGACGATTAGTGGACTTCTTACTAGCTGTGAATTCGGTCATTATGCAACAACTAGTGGACGAACTCTCATTTTTGAGAATAGTCACACAAAGATGCCGAGATTTACTCGCAGAATGGTGGTCTGTGAACTTAACCCAATTTACTAACTGGAAACAATTTAAAAGAAAACTTATTAGTGATTTAATAGACCCAGTGCAATTTTCTAATCTACTTACTACTGTTATTTTTAGGCAGCAGTCGCCATCGGAACAGTTTAGAGATTATGTGTCAGACATCCGACAGAAAGCTTCCATACTCGAGGTTCCGTTTACCGAAAGAGAAATCGTCTCGTCTATCTGGCTACGTCGTAACTTGGCTACTTTAGAAGTGTGTCGTGTGCAGCAACCGCCGGTGACGTACAAGGACCTGACGGCGACCATCGCGAACATAGAGCTGTATCAACAACAGCGCGCCGCTATCCTGTCCACTGAAACTTCCCCGACCACGACCACACGCCGGACGAACCAAAAAAACTAGTGTTGACGGACAATCTACTGGATGCACGCCAACCTACACCTACTTTGACAGATGACAAAACACCTACGCTTTACACACGTAAGTCACTTAAACATTGTCTGTTAAATTTTCTCAAACCTGACACGCCCACACAAGTACTCCCGGTCGTTAACGTACAAATCGGCCAAATTAAGCTCTCAGCACTCATAGATTCAGGCGCTTCTTGTTCTTTTATATCTCGCAAGACATTTAAAGTACTCTCGTCAGCAAAAATAGATACCGTTAAGCCGACAAAAATGATCGCGCGACTGGCTGACGGATCTCAAAAACAATTGAACCAATTATTTGCATGTAATGTAAAAATTGGGAAGTATACCTGGAAACTAGAGCTTTTAATACTAAACAACTTGACATACGATTTGGTAATAGGCGTTAACGACCTGAAGCGCATGTCGGCGGTGATATCGTTTTCTCCCCAGGGAATCTACTTCGCCTTCGATAAGACGCACATACCGGTCAATCGCGCCTTCACGTCGTTGATAGGCACCATGCAGGTAAATCCGCAGTTAACACCTGCACAATTCAACCGTCTCAAGGACCTGCTAGATCAATACCCGGACGTCTTGACACAGCGGGTTGGACGATTAAAGGACTACGAGTATGAAATCCACTTGAGGGACGCTACGCCGGTACGTCGACCGCCATACCCGTTAAATCCGACACAACTGAAGATAATGGAAGAACATATACATGAACTTTTAAAGAATGACCTAATCGAGCCAAGTCACTCCAGCTACGGCTCCCCGACGTTCTTGATCCCCAAGAAAACCGGAGAATCTCGCTTGGTGGTCGACTACAGGGCGCTCAACTTTAAGGTCTATTTTGACAGTTGGCCTACGCCATCTTTAGAGTCATTCTGCCATTATCTTCACGGAGCTACTATCTTCTCCACGTTGGATTTAACGAAAGCGTTCCATCAGATACCGTTGTCCCGGTCGTCCAAGCCGCTAACCACATTCCTGACGCCCACAGCGGCCTGGCAGTACAAAGTGGTACCCTTCGGTCTCTCAGTGAGTCCTAGTGCACTGAATCGCATTATGCACGACCTCTTTGGCGATTTACTGGACAAGTACGTAATAACGTATTTTGATGACCTGCTAATTTTCTCGAGGTCTTATGATGAGCACTTAGAACACCTCCGAGAAGTGCTCGACCGACTTAGGAAGGCTGGCCCATTCACGGTGAACCCGGACAAGTCGATTTTTGCGGTCACTCGTGTCAAGTTCCTCGGATACGAGATCTGCCCCGAAGGAGCGTTTGTTGATCAACAAAAGCTCCAGGCTATCCAGGGGATACGAGTGCCGCGGAATTTGAAAGAGGTCCGGAAGTTCCTCGGAATGTGCTCCTTCTTCGGACGGTTCATCAAGGACTTCGCGAAGTTAGCCGGTCCGCTAAACGACTTGAAAAGGAAACACGTGAGATTCCACATGGGACCAGAACAAATAAAAGCCTTTAACGACCTGAAGGATGCGTTGACCACTAGCCCTGTATTAGCCTTTCCGGATTATAACCGACAGTTTGTTTTGCAGACTGACGCGTCACTAAATATGCTCGGTGCGGCGCTTATGCAACCATATGACGACGGACTGAGACCTGTGCATTATGCTTCTCGACGTCTGTCAGCAACTGAATCGCGTTACCCGATCTATGAGTTAGAAGCCCTCTGTGTAGTATGGGCATGCGGAAAATTCAAAACTTACTTGCTCGGTAACCGATTCATCTTGCAGACAGACTCGGCAGCCTTTAAATTCTTAAGAACGTCACAAAGAACTAATCCGAAGGTGACGAGATGGGTATTATCGTTGGCCAAGTTTGATTTTCAGGTAGAAACGATAAGGGGCGAGAAAAATTTCATAGCAGACGGACTTAGCCGACTGTACAATGACTTCCACGAAGACGAACCGGACGAACAAGCGGACGAATATTCCATCATGCAAGACATCAACTTGCTGTCCGACATACCACCTGCTTTCCAAAAACTCGAAGAATATTAGAAAAGTGATGACGAGTGTAAGCTCATTCTACAGCGATTAAACCGCGGTGAGAATGTGAAAGGCTTTGCACTACGTCAGAACTTGCTGGTAAAGAGTGTTGGAAAGCGTAACCGAATGCGAGTGGTATGTCCCCCGTCTGTCCGTCCGTTGGCTTTGTATTATTTTCATAATACTTTGACTAGTAATCATGGTGGAATTACAGTGACTTACAGATCTTTAGCTAGAAGATTTTGGTGGCCAGGAATGTTCAAAGATGTCGCCAATTACGTACGAACGTGTGACCTATGTCAGGAGTGTAAACCTGTCAACCTGCGCCGAGGTGCTCCAATGGCCTCAAAGGTACCCGAATCTCCGTGGAGGACGATCCATATAGATTACATAGGCCCGTTCACCACCGCTTCGACGGGACAGCGCTTTTGTTTGGTGGTCGTAGACACTCATACTAAGTACATCGAACTCTATCCGACAAAGAGGATGACCGCCAAGGTGACCGCAGAGCGCATGACGGATCTCTTCACCCGTTACGGACCGCCAAAAACCTGCGTAATGGACAATGGAAGTGCGTTTCAATCGGGGATAATGAAGAATCTGCTCATTCAGTGGGGGGTTCGACCGGCGTACACCAGTCCTTACCGCCCGTCCGGTAATATGAGTGAGAGAGTCAATCGGGACATTCGGACATAGATGACCACTTTATTACGTGCTTACGCCACATCACATAAGGAGTGGCCCAAGTTTATTCCCTTTGTGAGGCTCTCTCACAATTCACAACACCATGAGGCAATAAATGCTACGCCGGCCGAACTATTTCTAGGACGAGAAATTCATAAACCCCTGGATCTCCAGTGGAACCTCGATCGGGTTTTGGATAATGAGACACCTACCGCGCAAGAAGTTACTGACGCCCTCCAGAAGGCGCATCTAAAGGCAAAAAAATACTATGATTTTAAGAAGCCGGACAAACATCCGTTCCGTGTTGGACAGATTGTGTTACATAAGATCAGGTATGATAACACTAATCCAGACTTGATTAATAAATTTTTGCCTAGGTGGGTTAAGCGAAAAATCATAGCATTTACAACACCAGTCTCAGTAGTCCTTGAAGATCCCGACACCGGTGCCCGATCGAGAGCCCACATAGAAGATTTGAAAACTTACCACCAGCGCTCCGCTCCGGACAACAACGAAGCGGTCACGGCAGTCAACCCGTTCGCCAGTGTCACGATCACCAAACGCCAGAAGGAGTACACCGTTCAACATTCCCGGCCAACCTACACGTCGACTAATCCGTCTACTACACCTACGACATCTACGCTTGAGTGTGCGTGCTACACCTGTAGTCACAGAAAAAGTTTTAGTAAGAATATTTTGAAGGTACATACCAATACTTAAGTATTTAAATAGTTTAACAAACAGATCAGTTCACACATATCAAATTACAAAAAATAATAGATTATCATAATTTACACATATTCAATACTTCATAATCTAATTCAATAATAAACAAAAAATAATAATAGTAATCCGTAATGTAATCATGACAGGGCGTACATTCAGCTTCCAAAAGGCGGGGGAGCGTGTAACGAAGTGTCCTCCGACGACCACCATACAACTATACAGAAGCTGAATGTTCTCCATGTCAGTCAAAAAAAAAAAAAAAAAAAAATTATTTATGTACACAGAAACAAAAAAGGAAATAATTAATTCATACTAAAAATTAACTTACTACTGTAATCATTTATTTAAAATTGTTAACAAACAAATTTCATACAATACTGTATTAACTGTCAACTTGACGTTTATAAAGGCGCCAAAATATAAATTTCACGATGAGATACATGAAATATGAATTGTTAAAATTAAATTCACTAGACGATGCGCGAATGACAATGGCACATAAAAATTAGAAAAGGATAGAACTTTAATGCCTTTTCTGCTCACGAGTCAAAAAAAAAATGCTCTCAGAAAAATCTTGTCACTTTAATTTGGCTTTGCCGTGAATAACTTCGAGGAGTGTTCTCTTTAAAAATAAGTTCTTTAAATACAATCAACTCAATTGTTCTAGAAAATTACATTACGTAATTAACAATAGTAAATTTTGTGATAATTTAATTGTTTTCTTTTAATTAAACGCCACCTTTATGGAATAATTTTGAAAATTAAAAAAGGGTTCATCAATTTAAATAAGGTACGATATTTTATTATTTTATTATATTCGTTAATTATTTGTGGGAGATAATCGGCTATCCCGAACTATCGATTATTAGTGGTCGATAATTAACAACACGAATGTTCAATTAAAATCTTCAAATACCAAAAAGAACACAGAATCATTTCATGGTAATTCCATTCTTTTTTTTAACCAAAAAAGAGACAAGTTAGTATTATCTGAACAGCAAAAAAAAAAAACACAATAGATCACCGTTTTGACAGAATATCAGACACACCCCTAAATCTCGCGCCATAGTCATTCGTAAACGTCAAATAGTTTGAGCTTAATCACGATAGAATTCACTGGTGTTCTATTCACCCCGTATCAAGGTCACGTGAACACTAGGAACGTCGCCATTTTGAGCCACATTCCTTATTTTATCAAGAACATTATATTTTGGCTAGTACTCAATAATTTTACAATTTTTTTCACAATCTAACAGAAATTTAACTGATCTGTCTGTACACTAAACCATATAATAGAGTATATTACCCAGCAAATTGTCCGATTTGCCAATTTGGTCCAAACCCGACGCCACCACGGCCGTCCTTAAGAATTTTAGGGAGTCGCCAAAGAGTGGTGAAGAATTTCACGGCCCCTTTCCAATCGCTAAAAAGGGAAAGAATTAAACTTAATTAATATGTATATATATATTTTTATTTTTTGTTGTAATGCGAACGTAGCAAATTAAGCTAGTTATAAGCAATTGTTATAGTTAGTAATTAATTAAAATAAATTGTTATATAGGTCCGAATTCAAATATTTAATTATTTAATATCACCTACCTTATATTCATCATTATAATTTCAGCCGTCATACCAGTCGCAGGAAATAATTTTTCCAGAAAAAGGATAATTTTTAGAATAACAAACATTACTCGATTATACGAGGACGCCATAATACCAAATAAACGCTTAGAAATGATAATACCGCTTCGACAGTAGATGGCGCCAAATTCAAAAAAAATAGTATTACTTAAGGATTTGATGAAGGCTATATACCCGTAAAGGAAAAGGGGGCACTTAATGCAATTCTACCCAGTCACCACCACCAGTAATTGACGAAATTAATTACACTCGCGTACAGGTTAATTTTGGGCCCATGAAACATTTTCCAATTTAATTAAAAAACTTTAACCTGGCCAGTTCAAAAGTCTCGTATATAGGCAATTACTGAACATCTAAACATTGTCGCCTATATAAATTTATTTAAAAAGACAACCCGTCAATGAGTAGATAAAAATTTAAAGTAACCGACAATTTATAATTAGTGTGCCCCAAAAAAAGGTACACTGCCCAGTCAACATTCTGATGTCTTAATGAATTCATATTTCTGATTTGGACGTCAGAAAACAAGTTCAGAAAGATATCTTTATGAATTCATAAAGATATCTTAAGCGACGATTTAGGAACAGTTTATGAAGTCTTAAGTATGATGTCTTAAAGAATTCTTTTTTCTAACTTCAAAATTGTGATGTCTTAAACAGCTCATATTTCTGATGTCTGAAAAAAGATATCTAAATTGAGAATTCATTATTAAGAAGTCGTATTTCTGACTTCAGAATTATGATGTCTTAAATAGTTCATATTTCTGATGTCTTAAGTAGCTCGTTCACAATAGAAACAATCAAAAACACAAACAAGGAGATACACCCAGAGTGAAATTCGGGATTTTGATGAAACTTCACTGGTGTGTAGAATGGGCAAAAATAAGGGACCCGTATTTTTTTTTTATCGGCCATCTTCCACGTTTACGGGGTGAAACCAGCCCCTAAAATTAGGGGTTCAAATTGTATTTCTTAGGATATCTCGAAAACTATAAGAGATAGAGGAAAACTTTAAATTGACGAAATGTTACTCTTCGAATGTATATATATATATATATATATATATATATATATATATATATATATATATATATATATATATATATATATATATATATATATATATATATATATATATATATATATATATATATATATATATATATATATATATATATATATATATATATATAGTATATATATATATATATATATATATATATATATATATATATATATATATATACTAGGAAATTGCCATATATATATATATATATATATATATATATATATATATATATGTATTTATGTGTGTACGCGATAACTCTCGAACGAAACGAAGTTGGTTTTTGGGCACTTTTGACAAAAAGTGTCCTAAGTGCTAAAAACATTAGAATTCAAAGGTTTTTTTTATACCATTGCGAAAAGCACACGAAATTTTATTAAAAAGGTCCTCTGAGCTATACCTGTTTGTCAGCTGGTTCTCCAGAAAAATTAAAAATAATTTACAAAATTTTGGGTTAAAGATTTTTTGTCCTTGTCTAACATCAGTTTAACATACCCCATGTTATTAGTTTAATTACACGCATACCGTAAACTCTTTTTAGACTGCCCTTAATATATTTCAAAAATTTGATCAGATTGATGATAAAATACTAAAAAATAATGTCTAATAATTATAAGCAAATCATTATATTTATGATATTTTATCAATTAAACTGTAATTTTTCTTTAATCGAATAAATCTTTTATATTATCCACCAGCATAAACGTGTCTTTATATATCTATAAACAAAGTAGAGGATTGTCAAATATCATTGTCATTTTGTTTTAATATGAGGCGTTCTAAAACGAAACTGGCCTAATTCATACAAAACGAGTTATTTAACGAAAAAAATAAAAAAGACGAGTTTTATCACAACTTACTGCTAAGGCCAGTTTTGCTATAACTATAATTTGAAACAAAACCCCTTTTTGATTAAATTGTAATAAGCAATACAAGCTGAAGAATCCATTTTCATCACTAACTCATTTTCGACCAGAACTGAAATAGATGACTTATTTGAAACGCCTCATGTTATTTTTTTTTTTTTTTAGTTTGACATTTCAAATAATTTTTTTTTTTTTTTACCAATAATAAATTCAAAATGAATATTAATTTCTAACATAAAATTCTTGAATTATACGTATTTTATTTATGTATTTGACAATTCAGGTGGATGTATTCATGCATACGAAATGTATAAAAATTTTAACATATTCTTTTTCATAATATATTTTTTTTGAAAATAATTCTCCATTTTATACTCAAGTTCATAGCAATTACCGAAAATACACCAAAATTCTATAATTTCCACATATTTTGTCAATCATTTCAATTCGTGAACAGTATAATTTAAAAATGGAAAGCAGATTTAGCTTAAAATAGTGCTAGCATACTGACACATTCTATTATCAAATTATTTAGTAAAATTACACAAGAAAACATGTTTTTATTATTTATTTATTTTTTTAAATACATTAATTAATTATTTTATGATTTCTGGTTATTTCTCTTCATAAGGCAAATATCTCCTTCATTTTTTTGCTTCGTAACTTTTCTTTCAGTTTGTAAATAAAACTTCCAGTTTAAAATCTGTACAATACAAAACAATTTTTACTTCTATTGAAGCAAAATCAAAATTACATTAAGTAAAAACTCATTTAATTTTAGTCTTCAATCGTAAATCAATTTAACTTTGTCTAAAAATTCCTTAATCGTTGTTCAATCTAGAAAAAAAAACATCAAATTTAACGAAAAAAGTTCATAAAATGTATATATGATTATGAATATAGATAAGTTTCTACTTACTTGTTATTATATTATTATATTATATTTAGCCGGCGTTTAGCTTAAATTATAAAATAAATTAATAATAGCAATAAAAATTAATAAAAATTGACAGCTTGCAAAATCAAATCAACAAGCATTATATATCTATTGTAGTACCTATGTAATAAACAATGAAATTTGAATTTAAAACTAACTGCTATAATCAGAGAATAAATTCGAATTGTAATAATTATATTGGTGATGCAAAGTTTACGCGAGCGCTCCTGGTTTTTTAAATTAGAAGCTATATCTGTATATCGTTCTGTGTGTATATGGTATTATGGTGTATCAAGTAAGACTGTCTACACAATCAATGAAATAAAGAATAAGAAATAAGATTTAAGAAATAAGGAATAAGAAATAAGGAGTATGCCATCTAGTGACGTTGAATGGAACTTTAACGTAACTGCTCATAGGTATATGTATTTAGGTATTTTTGTACTTCAAAATTCATGAAAAAATAACGTTCGTGATGACTTTTATGTCACTCAAGTGAAAAAAATCACGAATTATGACGTACAAAAGTACCTACATATTTATATCTATGAGCAGTTACGTTAAAGTTCCAATCAACGTCACTAGATGGCATACTCCTTATTTCTTATTCCTTATTTCTTAAATCTTATTTCTTATTTCTTATTCCTTATTTAATTGATTGTGTAGACAGCTTAAATATTTTGGATACGTTTAAAATGCATTTATAGTCCAGTAGCACTAATTTTAAGCTCTATCTCACTCACTAAACATTAATTTTAGAATAGATGTAAAAATTTTTTAAAAAGAGATTCTTGTAGGGATTGCCGAAGAGAACATTTGTGCAAAATACTAACTCCCGGAAATGTTTTTTTTTTTGTATTGTTTAAACAATATTGAAAATTCATGAAGAGCGTTTTTTTACCTTTCACCGCTTACGTAGCCAAAAGGTGATAGTTACAATAAAAAGTGTTAAGACTTTTTTTGTAGAGAATCGAATTCTCTACAAAAAAGTCCGGGAAAACATCTGTCTATCTTGAACAGGTGAAAAAATACAGCGCTCCAAACGCGCACTCAAAAATTCACTTTTTCCAACGTTCCGGCAAGATGTGTCGTCAGAAGGGCCTTTGTTTCCCAATAGTCCCAAAAGTCCAAAAAGCGTGGATGAGTCCATCAGCCAGATACGTTCGATCTTTAGAAGCGAAATTTTTGGCCATTTTTAGTGGCTTTTTGCAAAATTTAAATTTTTAAAAAATTAACCACTCAACCGATTTTAAAAATATTTTCACGGTTAGATAGCTAAACTATTGTAGATAGATACAGGTTGTTATATGAAATCCGTCAGTGTCCAATCTCTGAAAATTCGCTATGTTATGCAGGTGCTGCGACAGGGGTATTTTTGACTTTTGAAGTGGTTTTCTTTTAGGCATTATGTTGTTAACGTTGTCAAAAAAATTTTAATATAATATTATACATTGTTTGTTTGCTTTTTGTTTTTTTCTTACATCCAAAATATGAACTATTTAAGATGTCTTAATAATGAAATCAGAAATAAGAGCTGTTTAAGACATTAGAAATATGAGTTCAAAAAGTAGTCGGAAATAAGAACTGTTTAAGACATCAGAAATATGAATTCAAAAAGTAGTCAGAAATAAGAGCTGTTTTAAGACATCAGAAATATGAATTCAAAAAGTAGTCAGAAATAAGAGCTGTTTTAAGACATCAGAAATATGAATTCATAATGTATTCAGAAGTAAGAACTGTTTAAGACATCAGAAATATGAGTTCAAAAAAGTGGTCAGAAATAGGAACTCTTTAAGACATCAGATATATGAATTCATAAAGTAGTCACCAATAAGAACTATTTAAGACATCAGAAATATGAGTTCAAAAAGTAATAAAAAAGAAGAAGTTCTGTTTAAGACATTAGAAATTTGAATTCATAAACTAGTCAGAAATAAGAACTGTCTAAGACATCAGAAATATGAATTCATAAAGTAGTCAGAAATAAGAACTGTCTAAGAAATCATATTTCTGATGTCTTAAATAAGACTTCTTTATGAATTCATTTAGATGTCCTAATACTGTTTAAATTATTTTTGTTAGTGGTTTCTATAGAAAAAATAATAATGTATTTATAGGATATTTTTCTAAGACATCAGAAATATATGAGCTAATTCTGAAGTCAGAAATATGAATTCTTTAAGACATCATATTTATGAAGTCTTAAACAGCTCCTAAATAAGATATCTTTATGAATTCATAAAGATATCTTTCTGATAATGTTTTCTGGCATCATAAATATGACTCCTTTAAGACATCTTTAAGAAGTCTTATTTAAGAAGTCCGAAAGATGTCAGAAAAAAGATGTCTATTTGATATCATTAAATTGAATTCATATTTAAGATGTCTTTAAGAACTCTTATTTCTGACTTCTTAAAAATGATGTCTTAATGATGTCATATTTACAGTTCAGAAAGATATCAGAAAAAAGACTTCATAAAGACATCTTTCTGACCTTTGTGCTCACTGGGCTATAAATAATTGTGAAATATATAATAAAAATTTTTATTTAAAAATTAGTAAAATCTTATTTATTTTAATAAGTGAATATTGACCAAATGGTTACATGTTCGAGAATGCTCTATTCGAAAACTAGCAAAAATATCGAGAAACCGACTTTATCACCCATCATCTAATTATTAATTACAAAATTAAATGGCGGAATTTAACAAGAGTTTTAGGATATTTTATATGAGGAAAATGTAAATATTATACTTTTTTTCACAATACATATGTTTGCGTAAATTTATGACTAGAATTTTTGTATAGTCCCATTATTTAACTTTTTTTCCAAGGAGCAATCTACTGCGTTACAAAGTTGCTTACTGGTAAAGTTGCTTTTTAAATATTTTTGTTTGTTTTCGAATAGAATATATTATATTAGATAGACTAATTATATAAATGTATAATAGAGGCAGCCAGATACGACCAGGATACGAGCGGATAGTATTCTGTAATTTAGTAATCAATGCAATAACCAATGGTATCCGTAGTTACGCTTTCAAATAATTATTGTCAAAATACAATATTTATAATAAAATTTAACTTTTTTGAGAAGAAACTGCAAAACTTTGAAAGAAAGAAAGTGGTAATCGCTTTATTTTCAAAATACGTACGTATACAAATTATGTCCGGCAACAAGTATGGTCCCATTTGCTCAAAAATTGACAATACATTATATTCTATAATTCTCACTCGTCTCATCCTGTTACCTGTTTAAGAAAAATGCCTACAAACTGCCTTTATGCTTTGCCTAGTAGTATAGTATAATAGTGTTCATTGACCTGTGATTCTAGATTTCGAATAGAATGATCTAGAACTTTCGTCAATTTGATAGTAAAGTTAGTTTTTCCATACCTTTGTTAGTTTTCGAATAGAATATAATAAAACTTTTGTTAAATTCCCCTGTTTGGTCTATTTTTCAATTGCTAGCCAATAGTGAAGTCGGTTTCTTAATTTTCTGGAGTAGGTATCTTTTGACTGGTTTCTAAAAAGAGTATTATAAAACTGTTGTCAAATTCTGCAGCTTATCCATTTTTCTAATATACTGCGAACAACAGTTGTGTACATAATATTTTGAATTTTAGATGAAGACGTGTGTTCTTGTAATAGTCCAATAAAATGATAGTTGGACCGTGCATTTCGGGTAGGCAGCAATTTTTTTTAGAAGGTCGTAGGGGAGCTTATGATGAACCTAAAACTGAGTTTTCGGGTTCGTCGATGTTGTAGTGTAATCACCATCTTCGAAAAAAGGTCGAATTCTTATTCTTCGAATATCTCCAAAACCGTCAGTCTGACAAAAATTTTGTAAAGACCTTTTTTGTAGATAATTTTATTTTCTGCAACTTTTGTGATTAACTTTTTTACGTAGATTTTAAAGTAAGAATGTTACTAGCAAAGAATGTTGAAAAATTTGTGAATGAAAATCCTTGAGGTCAGATAACTTTTCTATTTTTTACCCGATAAAAAAATTTCTTCTAATCTTTTTTTGTAGAATGTTTCTCGACAAAAAATTTGAGGTATTAAATTTATTTATCGGGCTTCTAGTTACTGAGTTATAGCTCTTTGGAAATCAGAAATTTAAGCTCAAATGAAGCTATCAGTGTGGCTAATTCACGAAAAGTTAAACTGGAACGAAATACTACTGCCACAGGGCCTTGTAAAACAAGAATTTTTTGATCGTTTATCGAAATATAAAAATAAAGATTTTACAACATTAATTAAGATTTACAAAATAATTTCAGGAAATTTGAACGTGTAAATTTCCGATTTTTTCACATCAGAAAAAATTGTTTACTTTAAATATAGCTCGATAATATCATGTGTGTGATGCTAGCCCCGCACATTCTTATTTTTTTTAATTGTGTTATATTGTGCTATTACGTTTGTGCCAATTTGTACCGCAAACAACAGCTCGAAATTAGAAGCAATTAGGAGAAAACACCAAAAGAAAATTTTTACCAGCCCCGCACTTTTAAATTTTTTGTTAGTTGTGCCGCTTTGTGCTACGTTTGTACCATATTGTGCCGCAAACGGCAACTCAAAATAATCAAGGACTTCAAAAAAAATTAAAAAACAAATTTTTTGTCAGCCCCGAACTTTTTGAAATATGAAATTTTTCAATTTTATTGCATTATACGACGTTTGTACCGTGTTGTACCGTCGAAAAAATTTAAATTCATATTCCATCTGCATAAAAAATGTTTTTGTATTCTTGGAAGACCCCTACAAATTTTTAAAAATTAGTCTGTGTTGTGCAATGTATTAGTCTGAGGAAATTTTGTCATTTGCAAAAATTGTTATGTTCACCTAGCACAATCCGCCACAACAACAACAAAAAAAATTCAAAAATGCCAAAATTTGAATTTCCCGCCACTACTACTTCATTAATTTTTGATGAATTTGAAACAAAATTTTACGTTTTAGACATGAAACTTACAGACCTGAAATAGGACAATTAAAAATAAGTAATATATTATCAATAAATGGCAGTAAGTTTTTTCAGCACATTTATGGATATAATTTTAATTTTTATGAACAAAATTTATTGTTTCAGTATGACAACAATGTTTAAAGTGTTAATTTAAATTTTTTCGGGGTATATTCAATATACCTACATATATGTTAACCGCAAAGAAGTTGGCGCCGAAAGTTGGAAAATTTTTCTGTTTTTTATATGGCTAAATTGTTCCCAAATTGCTCCTTTGGAATCAGTAATTGCTCCACCTGGAACTTAATTACTTAATTAGTTATTTACAAACAAAAAAACTTTTTGGTTTGACTATTTCTAGTATCAAAATCTTATCAAATAATGCATTTTTATACAATTACTTTATATCAAAAAATTGCTCCCAATTTGCTCCATCTAATTTAAAAGTTAGTTATTAATTTCTCTGAATAATAATTAAAATATATTAAAATAAAAAATATTATGAATTAGGTTATGTATTATTAAAACGTATAGGCAATCCATTATACCTTTAAGTCGTTTGCATATATTTAAGGATAATTGAGTTTTGACAAGTTAAATAACATTATAAAAAAACAAAATATTTTAATAATTATTCAAAAAAATTAAGATTTAGCTTTTAAATTAAATAGAGCAAACTGGGAGCAATTTATTGACGTAAAGAAATTATATAAAAAAGTATTATTTTGGGAGATTTTGATAACTTAAATAACGGAAAAAAAATTTTTTTCTTTATAAATAACTAATTAAATAATTAAGTTTCAGGTGGAGCAATTACTGATTTCAAAGGAACAATTTGGGAGCAATTTAAGCATATAAAAAACAAAAAGATTTTTCAACTTTCGGCGCTAACTTCTTTCCGTAAACATTAACATATAGTTAATGTTTACGGAATATTTGTATAAATAATACATATTTTGTTTTTTGACGATATCTGAACATATAAACATTTTTATAAGCATAGTTAGGTGCATATATTTTTTAATGCATATTTGACCAAACCTATATAACATTAACGGAAAATTTGAAAATTTAAAAATTCTTTGTTGTAAACACCGTAAACCGTGTTGTAAATTATTTTGAATTTTAGAAAAACATATCACATATTTAGTTGTTGGTTTATAACTGCACAGTATAGATATTATGTAAAGAAATTTTAAATTTTATGAAATAAATAGGGTTAAATGATTGTATAATATTAAATATAATTTTTTTTTTAAATGTGAATTGTGTTGTACTTAAAATAAAACGCCGTGAGCAGCGGGGCCCCATCACGGTAGTCGAATTTTCCCCTTTATCTTCGGTATTGAATGTCTACAAGCGAAATGTGATTGAAAGTCTACAACCGAATTGTCATTTTGTTGGTTTCAAAACTGGTGATGAGTGTTCGGCTGATCGAGGCTTTAAAAAAAGGTTTTAAGTATTTAAGGGCTGTATCTCAGTAAATTTCAATTTTGTGCCGAAAACAGGTAGCAGAAAAAAAGCCAACACAATTCGTACGAGGACATTCCTGCCCATGTTTATCCGCTAATTGCCTTTATGTTTTAGTTTTAAATATTAAAAAAGGATCTTCAATAGTAAACTGGAAGGCCTTTATAAAGATATTTTTTCTTTCCAAAAAAATCCAAAATTTCTATTTTATAAATACTAAAAATCCAAAATTCCTAATTTATAAATAAACAGTGACTTTAATAACATTTTTAAATTACTTAATATGTATGTATTTCATTTGTCATAAAAGTAAGTTCACTTTTTTTTAAATTTTTTAAAATTACTATTCGCCTACTTGTATTTAGAATAAACATAATGCTTTTAAAACACATTTAACAATAGCATTAAATTCCGATGTAAAAATGGGAGAAGTGGGGGGAAAAGTGATGCGGACTCCCTACAAGGTACTAGCTGGATACTAACTGAATACACGTACAAAATTTCAGCCCTCTAGGTTTCCTTATGGAGTCTCTAGACGTGTTAGAAAACAAGCAAAAAAATTAAGGAAATATTGGCGTCAAAATCGTGGGGGTAAGGGTTAAAAGTTGAAACCTCCAAAAAACAGTGTCTGGCTATTAGCTTAACCTGTACACCAAATTTCAGCCCTCTAGGTTTATTTGGGGAGATTTTGACCCGAACGAAACTGTTAAAAAACAAAAAAAATCATGTTCTTTTGGGTATAAAAATGGTGGGGGTAGGGGTTAAAAGTCGAGACCCCCAAAAGGCACCCCCTTGATACTAACTCAATCCGAATACAAAATTTCAGCCCTCTAGGTTTATTCGGGTGACCTGTGCGAGTGGTCACTTCGAAAACGTCGAAAATGCATGAAATTGTAGCTTAAAAATGAGGGGGGTGGGGGTAAAATATTAAAACCTCCAAAAAGCACAACCTAGGTACGAACTTTATCAACACACCAAATTTCAACCCTCTACGTTAATTCTGGGGGGCTGGGGGCCTGTTATATCCAGCGAAAATCGTTTTTCCCCCCTCTACTCCCACCATATCATCCTAGGAAGCTGAATTTTGGATATGTTGTAGATAATTGACCGAAACATTATTTAAAACCAGTTTGAAAAAGTTTTATTGCTTTTCCGCCCCCCACCACCCCCTTAAAGGTCGGGTCAGAAAAAAAATTTGCCCAAAATTTGACCCCACTTTGATAGTATGAGGTGCCTCGAAAATGAGCCCCATTTACCAAATTTCATCTCTTAACTTCCATAGGGGGGCCCTACACAAATTAAAAGGTGGCGGGAAAATATATATATATATATATATATATATATATATATATATATATATATATATATATATATATATATATATCAGACATTTTTTTTTCTCTACATATTCGTGTTCTACGGGTCCGAAAACGGATAGCGCCCCTACTCTCGCCTCTCGCAGCTCTTATCGTATAGACTGTATAAGTCTAATTTTTCGGAGATAATTCGACTAATAATACCGGCTTGTGTATAAAATATATAATTGTGTCGTGTTTAAAATATCTATTAATGTTATACTTTTTTGTTTAATTTTGATAAATTAAATTAAATTATGTGATACGATGCCCCTTCGATTTCGTTCAAACCTTTGACACCTTTTTGGTCGATGTCGAATGTGTAGTCAAATGTGAATTTTTTGATCAAAAGTTCGGTCTCGATGCTGCCGAAAAATTTTTAATGTCAGGGTTTAATCAGTGCTTAAAAGCAGTGTTGTGCAATTACGAGTGCAATTCACAAATTTCAACCAAAATATCAAAAAATGTAAGTAATCATTTTTTAGTATTTAAATTTGTGACAAATCTGTAAAATCTTAAGTTTTCCGTCAATTATATTTTCGTTTTATCTAAGCCTAATTCTCATGGGGTCATGGGGAAAACGATTACACAATATTAGGTACACACAAAAATTGATGAAAACCTTCATCATTTTGTATAAAAATAGTTAATAAACTAAATTTTTGTAATTATGCATAGTATCATAGAAAATAAAGTACAACTGGTACTGCATTTTCACATTACAAAATTTGCTAAATATGACACAAAAAAATTTGGTCATTTTTAAACATTCCAGCAAGCAGTTTGCTTTGGTACCAGCTGTATACTTCATAAAATAAAATTTTGAAAATTTACCAAATTTTAGATACATATTGGTAGAGGTTTTATAATTTTTTTTTTTTGTTTTAGACTAAAGAACATAGGTTCTTATACAACTGTTTATACAAATTGTCATGTACAATTCAATGACACAGTTTTAAAAATTTAGAAAATTAATTAAAACACACAAGAATAATTAATATTGATTAACATTTCTGTCTGTGCACATATTTGTACGCTCCTAAGGATGTTGATGCTGTCTTCGTTAGTTTTTTTTCATTATAACTACAAACTACAACGTATTTCGAATTCAATTTAGATAAGAAAAGATCCAGCTTATCAAGTTTTTCATTTTTTGGTCCCCAAGCATTTAGAAACACTTCATTTACAAATTATCCCAATTTATGGATTACCGAATTTATTTAAACAATGATATTTTCTAAATTATGTATTTCACTCGGTAATTCACCTTGCTAAATTACCTGTAAACTTACTGCCATCCGCCATATTGTCTACCATGTCGACACTGTCTACATTGTCGACATTGTCTACACATTGTCGACATGTAAATATAGACTATGGCTATTTACGCGTAATTGCACAACACTGTGTGCTGGTCACTACGTTATATTGAAGCTCCTACATATGTATTTACAATTTGATTGTGGTTCTGCCGATTACTACCAAAATATTTTTGAAAACTGATACAAATTTTTGGTTTTTTCTTAACTCTTTAACTCTGCTAACCTGTGACATCAACGCAAAATTAAATGATAATAAGGGTTCATTTTTTCTTGAAAATTTTCGTTTAAAATAAAAAAATTGTACTGTGAAGATCAAGCTAATTTTTCTAAAAGAAAACTGAAATTTATTGTCTTTTAGATGTTTTTCACTTAAATAAATTTGTACTTCTGTGTAACAATAAATCAAAATTAAATGTCAAAAATGTGAATTTTCTTTTATACTGGTTTTTGTGGGAGGAGAACACAAGATACTATAAACAAAAACGATTTTTTATTTTTATTTATTAAAACCAAAAATAAAAAAAATTCTTCAAGTGCGTGTTAAACACGCATTATGTTAGGATTTCGTAGTTTAGTGACTTGCAATTCTTGTTTTTATTTAATATGGCTTTTATTTCTATATGAGCCAAAACAATTTAATAATAGTAACGTAAAAGCCCCTATACCACAGTTTTGACATTTATATATTTATAAAGTTATTACTGAAAGAAACCTCTGATAACAAAAATTATTATTAATAGAATGATTATTTTTCAATTTAAATTCACCTTGCATTTAATGTTTCAATACTTAAATCCAAATATATATATATATATATATATATATATATATATATATATATATATATATATATATATATTAAACAGTTTTTAATGAATTTGTCTCTTTTGATTTCGATCAATGCTTATTAATAGAAACACATGTCTTATAAATTTTTCCAATGAATTATCCAAGTTAGCACAATAAAAATATACAAATAATTTTTATGAGTCCATTTAATAGATTAGGACAGCTAAATTACCTTCTAATATTATTAAAATATTATTTACGGAAGTGTTTTAATATACATTCCAGATATTAATGTATAAATTTGGTTATTACAATTATTATTAATATGTATTTTATAGACATTTTTAATTTATTGTTGGGCCTAAAACACTAGTGTACAGTTTCAAAATTATGTGATCCTTAATATTCTTTTACTCTGGAAACTATAATCAATTGATACATAAAAATTTTGATTTAAATATTTCAAAATTCTTATTATGGATAAATAAGGGTATCCATATTGAATATCGTCGAGATTTACATGGTAATGATTTTACGTATATTATTTATGATGCGATTCCTTGGTGGTAATTTATTTGCTTATCTTAAAAACGAGAGCGCGTGAATAAGACATGTTTACTAAGTCACCGTAGAACGGAGTCAATTGGAAGAAACGGGTGAATGGGGGTAAAACGAAAAATATTATTCATGAGCTTGGTTCAGAAAACATTAGGCGTAAATGCGAACATATATATCTTTCTTAAACTATAGTAGAATAATTATTCTTTTGGGTAAGTGACCAAGTTTGAAGTTGGATAAAAAATATTGAAAAGTCAATGTAAATTGAAGTCTGCAAACAGTGCTATTTTTTGTTATTCTTAAAACTTTATCTAAAAACTATTTATTTCGGTGCTCTTATTAATAAATTGTTGTTTAATCGAAATTTTAGTCATATGGAAATATATGTGAAGAAAGTTTTTTGTTGTTTTTATTTTTTATTCAGAGGAAGTAATGAGAACTTGATATTTTGTTTAAGTTGGAGGTTAACAGGGACGGAGAAGGGATGAATACGGACAGGATATGCATTAAGTATAAAGGGGAGGGGTGATTGGAGATGGATTAAGCATGTATTGGAGTATTAATAGATTTGAGCGTTACTTTACGGTATTGCATATTTGTATATTATTTTCAATGTAATGGAACATAGAACAGAGTACTTTCAAGGTTATCAAGTCATTCGATATTTTTATAAACACATTCAGTATGATATTTCTATACTTTATAAGCTTTATTATATTGTTTTTGTTTCTACACAAAATCATGAAGTATAATTAATTACTTCAGTTATGTTATATGTCAATTTGAATTTTTATTAGCCCTCCGTGTCGGCCCTATCCACCCCCTGATCGTCTCTTTTGACTCCGAATTACCACAAGGAATAAATTACTTGACTTCTATTATTTTTGCAAAAACCAGGGATATTTTCCAAAATTTTTGATTACTATAATAAAGTGATCATCCTTACGTAAATTTTTAATATATTAAAAAATAGGTACTCATAAAAGAAATATGAAAAAATACGGTGTGAAGCCTGAGTTCGTGCCTATTCATCCGAATTTACGGTATCTATTTTTATTAATTATTATTTAGAAGTTCTTAATACGTTATTTTAGATTCAGTTTTATCGCAGTATTTGTGAATTATAATTATAAACTGTGAATAAAATACATTATTTATCCTTTGTTTAAGAATTTATTTCACAATAGACATTTGTTCCAATAATGGGTGTTTAACTTCTAGTGTTAATATTTATCTTTTATTCCGGTATGTGTACTAACAGTTTGCAAAAGCAAAACATTAATAATTCAAAATTTTTCGGTGACATTTTCTTAAAAACATTCATTGGATTAAAGAAACTTGCATTCATGCTTATTAAGAAGAAAAGTGGGTGTTTAATTTATTTATTAATTTTTATAAGCCAGTTTAACTACACATCTAAAAAGAGTGTGGGGCTTTTACGTTATTTAAATTGAGTAATCTCCGACACTACTGCATAACAATTAAGTACGGGTAAGTCACCTAACACGATGACGGAAATGACGAATTCATAATGATTTCGTTGTTAGAACTACGAAATCCTAAAAAATATAAGTATGCTGAAAAACAAAAATATAAATAACATCCGTATAAAAAAACATGCTAGAATGATTTAGTTGAATATTAAAAAGCATTCAAATATAACAAGCTAAAAATAAAATGACATTTTTTTCTACATACACGTGTGTAATCCCGCAATGGATTAGTGGGAACAAAGAATATTTAAATTTATATGGAAAATTAAATATAAGCCGTAAAGTGGGTCCAACACTGAGAGTCACATGCGACGTTTAAATTCCACCTCAAAGTTCTAAGATCTACGTTTTTAGTCGAATTTTTCAACTGAAAAAGTTAGACTTATACAGCCTATACGATAAGAACGGCGAGAGGCGAGAGTAGGGGCGCTATTCGTTTTCGGACCCGTAGAACACGATAATGTAGAAAAAAAGTCTGATATATATATATATATATATATATATATATATATATATATATATATGTATATATATATATATATATATATATATATATATATATATATATATATATATATATATATATAGTTATGTTCACTCGTTCGCGAGGTTGATTAAAAAAATAAATTTTATTTTTCGTTTTATTACAATATTTATTATAAAATATTTAATTGTTACAAATTTCAATAGTAGAAACCTCACGTCCAGCGAACTTTGAAACTGAATTGAATAATAGCGAAACTAAACTCGTTGAAATTGACTTAAACGCTTGTATTTATACTATCTCGTAATATTCTAGAAAAGTGCATTTAGCTGACTAAGAAATGAGGCTTCTAATAACAATTCTTAGAAGTAAAAAGTTAAAAGCTGATATAAGCTGTAATTGATATTATAAAGTGATTACATAAGCATATGATTGAAATATGATATATGTGTGAATGGTATGTAAAGAATGTTAGGTAACTGACACATATTAGATAAAATATTATATAGGGTGTCCATAATTTGTGTCCATTACTCCTCCCTCCTTAAGACGAAAGCGGTGGCCATAGAAGTTTGACACTTCTTGGGACGGCGCTTTTGGTTGGTATTGTACTTGAATTGAAGAATCCTCTTGGATATGTGCTTGAAGTGATGCATTCTCTTGGAACGGCTTCCTTGTGTAACGAATAATGAATAGGATACTGATGATTAACATGGTTGCAAGAATAAAGTAAGTAGTAGATACGTGAATAGTGCCATGTGTCCGCAGTAGCTGGATTTCTTCTCGATTTTCTAAATGATAGTTTTTCAATTTGTTGAGGTACAGTTTTTCTTCCAATTTGGAGATGTTGACCGGAAGATTGTATGTTGGTTGCAAATAGATTTTTTCCCATTTTCTTAATATTTTACTATCGTAGGTAATGTCGTTGATTTTTACGGAACAGTTTTCAAAGCGTATTAAAATGGTTCCCATGATGGTTCGATTTTTGATGCCACATGTTGAACTAATGACAATTCCATATGAGTTCTTGATGATGATGTGGTTGCTGTAGATTTGTTTGATTTCGGTTATGTTGTTGTAGTATTCATAGATGCAGGTAGGCGATTGATTGGAAAGTAGATTTCCGATGCACTTTTAATTTTTCAGTTTAATTGCTGCAGTTTTGGGCTCGCATACGTAGATTTCCTCTATTTTGGGGCACGCATTATCGACCTCGTACAACTGATATTCATTGGAAATGGTAGTCCTATATGGTTTGGGAAATTTTATTGTATTTAAATGAACATTTGGTAAAGGTTCTAATTTGTTTAATTGATAGGTAGAGGATTGGAAATTAGGTATCTGTATGTTAAAAATTATGTTACTATCGTTGTAATAAGCCTGCAGTTTAAGGAACTCGTATATTTGTTCGTATGATTTGATGGGTATGCCTTGTTTGTTCAATGAATTATAAGCGTACTCTAGTTCATCTGGAAGTAGAATAGTCTTTGCGACAATATTAAGTTTTGCCAAATTAATGGATTGTATGATATCTTTAATGTGGTCATTAAGTGTCCCAATATTGAAATTAATTCTGTACGCGTATTGTATAATTTTTAATTCGCTTTGTTCTTTTTGACCGATGTTAGTATATAAAGATTTCAAATATCTGTTAATAGAATTTTGCTGATCGTTTATGTGTTTGGTGATGTTTTCAAATCGTTCGATCATTTGGGAGTTAATGCGGACCTGCTTGTTTAATTGATTCACAACGTTATTTTGATTTAGTTTTAAATTTTCTATATTTTTATTAATTTCGATGGCATCGTTATGATCCATGTTGCCAGTAATCTGTTTAATGACTGTTCCTAAACCGTCTATCAATCCTCGCTTAGTAATTTTTCTTGGTAGTAAAATTTGGAGATTTTCTTTCAATTCTTTAAATTTTAGCCGAATAATTTCCTCGAATTCTGTATTAGGGAGTTTTTGTGAAATGAGATTGATTGAGTTTTCAATATTAAATAGATTTTCTTTGTAATTATTAAGATTAATAATGTGAATATAATGGTCATTACTATTCACGACTCGTGCTTGGCCTAGGTTCATTACTAGGATCCCTGGATTGTTGGTCTGGTCTATTATTTCTATTTTCTGTGCTGTTACCGACAGCATTATCCTGCAATTTAAGTGGACGTCTTAATTTTTGTTTGTTTAACTTTCTATTCTTATTATCTAATATGGTTATTTTATTATTTTTGGATACAGCAGTTTGTTTGAATTTAGCATGTAGTTTGTTATTATGTTTGTTTTCAGTTAGATACGTGTTTGTGCCGGGTACGTAATTTAGGGGTTCATGTCTATCTCTATTTAATTTTACAATTTTTTCTTGTTTCTTTTCTAACACGTAGTTATTAACTTTGTCGTACAAGTTTTGTTTATGTCGTTCAAGTCAGGTTTTAAGCTCATGTCATATGTTCTGCCAAAAAAAAGTTCAAAAGGAGTGTACCTAGTAGTTGAATGGACCGAATTATTATAAGTGAAAATTGCAGATAGTAATTTTTGTTCGGGTTCCATTTCTCTATTTTTGGGATTTTTATGGATAATTCTGTAAATTTCTAACAGTGTCGAATGAAATCGCTCGATAGGTGAATTTGAATTTGAACTTCGTACCGAAGTAGTGTGTAAATTTATGTTATAGTTATCACAAAATTGACGAAATCGAATAGAATCAAATCCTTTTTCAGAATCTACAACTAGTGTTGTAGGTTTTCCATATGTGACTATAAATTTTGAAAATGCTTCTATTAGGTGTATGCTATTTCTACTAAGGAGAATGTATCCTTGTGCAAATTTAGAAAATTTATCAATTATAGTAAATATTGTAAGTTTATCGATATAAAATATATCTGCATGTGCGATTTCAAGTGGACGGACTGGTGTAGGGGTTAACTGAAATTTTTGTTTTGGGGGTCTCCTATCATATTTATTTTCTTGACATGTTTTACAATTATTAATGTAATAAGTTATTTTACTTTTTAAATTTGGAAAATAGTAATCTCGTTTTAAGTGAGCCAAAGTTTCATTAATTCCACGGTGGTTACTAGTCTGGTGATAATCTGAAATTATGCGGTCTTGTTGTTCGTCATCTTCAATATCTTCTAATAATTTTGTACATCTTATAATTTTGAATTGTCTACCATGAGAAAAGTATTGGTGATAGATTTCTTGTACTTTATTAAACAAATCGTCATCGGGGCAGTATATAGCTGTACGTTTGTTTGGTGGTAAGAACGGTCTAAATATTTCAATTAAAGGTTCGTCAGTATAATTTGGACCTTGAAAAGTTTGTCTACGTTTTGTTTTAAACAAAATTTTTAATTTTCGGCTTGTCGTTTTTAGTTCTGGGTTGATAAGGAGAATGACTTGTTGAGTGAAATCATTTAAAGGATTTTCAGAGATTGGAATAAATAATGTATCGTCATCGTCAGCACTATGTACAGTACTGTCTTCGTCGTCGGTGTTATTTGTTCGAGTAGAAGTATGTCGTGTTACATGGGTTGAAGTATTACTACTAGTTTCGTGTGAGTTAATTTCTGGAATAATAACGCGTGAAAGAGCATCAGCATTTGTATTACTCTTGCCTGATTTATGTATGATTGTATAATCGAATTCCTCAAGTTTGAGGCGCCACCGAAACAGTTTACTATTCGGTTCCTTTAATGACATAAGCCACGTAAGAGGCTTGTGGTCTGTTATAATTTTAAATTTGCGGCCAAATAGGTACGGACGGAAGTATTTTGTGGCCTACACAATAGCCAGAAGTTCTTTTTCTATTGTGATGTAATTTTGTTCACTCTTAGTGAGTGTACGGCTGGCATAACAGATTGGGCGATCCTTGCCGATAGGTCCTTGCGAAAGTATCGCGCCTATAGCACAATTACTAGCGTCTGTTGTTAAGTTAAATTCTTTATTAAAATCAGGATATGCGAGTACTGGCTCATCAGTAAGTAATTTTTTGCATAGTTCAAAAGTCTTAATATATTCCGGGGTTAATTTAATTTCCTCTCCTTTTCTTAAACATTGGGTTAAAGGCTTAGTAATTTTCGCGAAATCCTTAATGAATTTACGATAGTACCCTAGTAAACCGAGAAAGCTCTTAATTTCTTTTGGTGTTTTAGGTAATGGAAAATTTGTAATGGCTTTGATCTTATCCGGATTTGGTTTCACACCTTCTGAAGAGACTATGTGTCCAAGGAAAGCGACCTCTTTATGTAAAAATTCACTTTTGTCAAGTTGTACTTTAAGATTTGCTTTTCTAAGTTTTTCAAAGACTCTACGTAAATTTACAATGTGTTCATCTAACGATGTGGAGACAACTATGATGTCGTCCATATATACTAGACAAACAGTGCCCTGTAGTTCTCGCAAAACGTTGTCCATAACCCTTTGAAAGGTGGACGGAGCGTTTTTTAGGCCAAAAGGCATTCTCAAATACTCGTAGTGGCCATGCTCGACGCTAAAAGCTGTCTTGGGAATATCTTTAGGATGGAGTTCAATTTGGTGAAACCCGCTGGCCAAGTCAAGGGTAGTAAAGTACATATATTTGCCAAGTTTGTCAAGAATATCAGTGATGTTTGGTAATGGATATTTGTCGTCGACTGTCTTTTCGTTTAAGCGTCTATAATCTACTACAAGTCTCCATTTTTTCTTTCCACTTGCGTCGGCTTTTTTGGGGACAATCCAAATGGGGGATGACCAAGGAGAGTAGCTTGATCGAATTATACCTTGTTTTAATAGTTGGTCAATTTGTCTCCTAACCTCTTCTTTATGAATTTGTGGATACCGATATGATTTTGTGTGTATTGGGATGTCGTCTTTAGTAATTATACGATGTTTGATTTCATTCGTAAAAGTCAGGTCTTGTCCTTCGCGATAGAAAATATCGTCAAACTGTTTACAAAGGTTGATAATTTTGGACCGTTCTTCCATATTTAAATGATCGATTCGAATCAAATTGTCGATGCTATTACAAAAACTACTAGTTTGTGAATTAATTTGGTTTTCCTTAAATTCGACTAATTCGTGATTTAGAATTTCTGCCTTAATTGGTTGTTCTATAAAAATAATTTGTTTATCGTTTGTTAAATTTATGACTGTACAAATGAAGTGCCAGTCGTTTGCTTTATAGATACCTTCAGGTATCAGAAGTTTATTGACAATAAAAATGTTTTTTAAAATAAATTCTCCTGATTGGATATCAACCGGTAATTTAACTATCATTTTTGATAAAGGTTGTAATGTAAATTTTCCAGACATAAAATTTGGTTTTGATAATACTTTTAATGTAGCGTTTTTTGTTTTTAAAATTTGATTAACAACGTCAATCTTTGCGTTAATCTTTTTCAAAATATCTAATCCGATTAGACCGTCAAAATATTGGTGAAATTGAAAAATTAAGAAATCAATCGTATCGTTTGGTTGTCTAAATTCTTTAAACATGGGTAAGGTTATTTTTTCCTTTAAGTGATAGGTGTTCAGTACTGCTTTAATTTCTATTGGTTTAATTTCTTCGCAATAATTTAGATCTACATGTTCAGGGTTTATAAATGAATTTGAAGCGCCAGTGTCAATAAGAAATTTTAGATACTTGTCGGATGGGGATTGAATATGTACATAAGGAAGTGTGTTGTCGTGAGTGTTCAGGTCTAGGTAACCAAATTGTGGTCCCAGGTTAACTGAAAATTTGAATCGTCTAGTTCGTATTCGGAACTGACAACGGACATAGGATTTGTGTTGTTTTCGTTGTCTTGTTCGTCATATATGTCGATATTTTCAACAATGTCAGTGTTTGCAGTTTCAAAGTTGTCTAAATTTTGGAAATCTTGTTGTTCATTATTATGTAATTCTTCACTAACAAAAGTTGGTTTAGACATAGGGGCGAATACACGATTAGTATTTGAATTGTATTGTTGTGTTCGTGGTTGTGCCCTAATACTTAATCTATTACTTCCTATTTCCATAGGTTCCGGTTTATATTGCGTTAATTGTTGCGGGGGGAATCTGGAAGTTGGTTGTTGTGGTGAATTTGTTATTGTTTACACGTAAATTGTCTTTGTACCATTTGTGGTTTATAGTTCGTTTGTTGCGGAATAAATGTACGATGTTGTGATTGATTTGGAACTAACCGATTGTTACTAGAATTAATATGTTGAACTATTGGTTTTGGTTTATTAACTATGTTTGGGGTTTGTGATTTGGTATAGTAGATATTCTGTTCTTTTATGCAAAAGCTGAAGGCTTCTGATAATGTGCTTGGTTTCATTGCGCGAATGGTGGATCCTAAAGATTCCCGTAATCCCGATAGGAAAACATTCAAACACATTTCACTGTATAAGCTTAGTTTGGAAGCTCGAACATCTCTATTGTTTTCATGTATTTTAACATGGTTTGATATTGTAGACAAAATTTCTATTATACTACTGTAAAATGTCTCAACAGTTTGATTACCTTGTCTAAGGTTATGTAAATCTTTAATTAAACTGGTTTCATTTCTCTTGTCCGAATAATGAGTAATTAAATTATTTTTGATTTGGACCCAATCGATAGGTGTCCCATACATATTGAGTATTTCATTAGCCTGTCCAGTGATTTTATTTCTAATAGCTCTAAGGAGAAGTTTGCCGTAACTAGTTCCGTTAACATTAGGAATGAGACTTAAAATTTCTTCTACGTTATTTATAAAATCATACAATAAGCATGTATTACCATCGAAGGTTGGTAAATCTTTAATAGCATCTGGGATTCTATTAAAGACTTCACTAGGCGTTGCCATTGTTAAATTATTTGAAATATTATTTGTATTATTTAGATTAATTGTATTTTCGTTTAAATTAATTGGATTGAGATTTTCAAATTTTTCGAAAAAATTATTTAAAGAATTACTTAATTCAACACTATTCCCGTATTCTGCGGCGTTACTAGTGTTGGGGTAATTTTGGGTTTCAACACCGTTCCCGTTTACTGCGGCGTCAAAGGTGTTGGGAGAAGAGTTTCGCTTATAAGGAATTGATCTTAGTAAGGATAATTTGGGTTTGGTATTAGGCATTAATTTTCCAATGAATAACAATTGAAACAAAAATCGACTTACGTGAACAGCAAGAATGCGACCATAGTACGGATGGTTGTAGCAGCTCCACTGGATGATGTGCCCTCACAGTAGTTCTGCGTTGTAGTTGCTGGTTCCTTGTATGCTCCAAGTCCAACAGCTGTAGGTTCACGAAGATCTGCTGGTGTCCGTGTTCCCGTGAAGAGAAACCCTCGAAAGCCAAATAAACCGTTTAGCTCCGGCAAATGTTTCGATATGCCCTCGAACCACTTGTCCGCAAGTTTAACCATTTTACACGAAAACGCGTTACAGATCCGAACGACTGCGCCAGTTATGTTCACTCGTTCGCGAGGTTGATTAAAAAAATAAATTTTATTTTTCGTTTTATTACAATATTTATTATAAAATATTTAATTGTTACAAATTTCAATAGTAGAAACCTCACGTCCAGCGAACTTTGAAATTGAATTGAATAATAGCGAAACTAAACTCATTGAAATTGACTTAAACGCTTGTATTTATACTATCTCGTAATATTCTAGAAAAGTGCATTTAGCTGACTAAGAAATGAGGCTTCTAATAACAATTCTTAGAAGTAAAAAGTTAAAAGCTGATATAAGCTGTAATTGATATTATAAAGTGATTACATAAGCATATGATTGAAATATGATATATGTGTGAATGGTATGTAAAGAATGTTAGGTAACTGATACATATTAGATAAAATATTATATAGGGTGTCCATAAGTTGTGTCCATTACTATATATATATATATATATATATATATATATATATATATATATATATATATATATATATATATGTATGTATGTATATATATATATATATATATATATATATATATATATATATATATATATATATATATATATATATATATATATATATATATATATTGCGGAAAAAACATCACCAATTTTATTGGCAAGCTCCATATAATAACAAATCTGTGCTACGTCACAATCAATCAAGTAACATATGGGACGTTAAGCAGTTCAACCAACAACATAATCCAGGAACAAATCCTTTATAATACAGTTAATATTACTGACATTTCTAAAAACATTAATTTAGATTTGTTGCAGTTAAAACATTTGGAAAACACAGACACTTTACAACTTATGAAAATACAACATTACACACACATCAGTATTACAGCCATCATCACTGGAATTCTAATAGCAACATGCATAGGATGTACCACATATCGAAAATTTAACAAACAAGAAAACATTACAGAAATGGTCCAGTATATGATAGCGCCTACAGCACCACCAGTGGAAAATGCAGTCGTCCAATTCCCTTTTAAAATTGAACTCCCATCTTAAGGAGGGAGGAATTATGATTTGTGGACTAACCACCTTAATGGAACATCAGCTATTCTTCAAACTACTTCATTAAAAACACCCATAGGATATGTAACCAATGTCATACAAGTTTCAAGAGAAAGCTAGTCAACGCATGAACTAATATCCATTAAACATACCTACAGGATACACAACCAATGTCATTTCAAAAAGTAACAGGAAATTCAGCTGTATATAAGTCAAGACAAAATTAGGACAAATAACAGTCGTTCAAGCCAAGCTCACCGGAGTCAACTACATATTAGCTCAATCACCGCGCGGTGGTAAAGTAAATATTATTATAATACCTTTAACTTGTATAAAATTTGAAATTGTTTAATTATTATTTTTCAACTTGTAATTTTTGTAAAAAAATAAATTTTTTTTTTAAACATAAACTTCTATCGAGTTTATTTTATATATATATATATATATATATATATATATATATATATATATATATATATATATATATATATATATATATATATATATATATATATATTCCTTTTATTATGTGCAGAGCCCCCCTATGGAAGTTAAGAGCTGAAATTTGGTAAGTGGGACTCATATTCGAGTCCCCTCATACTATCAAAGTGGGATCAAATTTTGGATCGGACCCAAATTTTAGGGGGATGGCGCGGGGCTGTAAAACAATAAAACTCTTCCAAACCGGTTTGAAATAATGGTTTCGATCAATTATCTACAACATATCCAAAATTCAGTTTCCTAGGATGATTTGGAGGGTGTAGAGGGAGAAAAAACGATTTTGGCTGAATCTAACTCGTCCACAGCCCCCCAGAATTAACGCAAAGGGTTGAAATTTGGTGTGTTGATCAAGTTTGTACCTTGGATGTGCTTTTTGCAGGTAATATTTTACCCCCCCCCCCCCTCATTTTTAAGCTACAATTTCATGCTTTTTTGACGTTTTCGAAGTTTGTACCACTCGCATAGGTCTCCCAAATAAACCTAGAGGGCTGAAATTTTGTATTCGGATTCAGTTAGTATCAAAGGGGTGCCTTTTGGGGGTCTTGACTTTTAACCCTTACCCCCACCATTTTTATACAAAAAAGAACATTTTTTTTTTGTTTTTTAACAGTTTCGTTCGGGTTAAAATCTCCCCAAATAAACCTAGAGGGCTGAAATTTTGTGTACAGGTTAAGCTAATAGCCAGCCACTGCTTTTTGGAGGTTTCAACTTTTAACCCTTACCCCGACGATTCTTACGCCAATATTTCCTTAATTTTGTTTGCTTTTTTTCTAACACGTCTAGAGACTCTCTGAGGAAAACTAGAGGGCTGAAATTTTGTACGTGTATTGAGTTAGTATCCAGCTAGTGCCTTCCACATTACTTTTCCGTCCATTTCACCCATTTTTACATTGGAATTAAATGGTATTGTTAAATGTATTTTAAATGCTTTATTTCTATTCTAATAGAAGCAGGCGTATAGTAATTTTAAAAATTTAAAAAAAAACGAACTTTTATTTTTAACAAATACAATACATAAGTATTACGTAATTTAAAAATGTTATTAATGTCACTGTTTATTTATAAAGTAGGAACTTTGGATTTTTATTTATAAAATAGAAATTTTGGATTTCTTTAGAAAGAAACAATATCTTGATAATGGCCTACCAGTTTACTATTTAAGGTCCTTTTTTAATATTTAAAAATAAAATACAAAGGCAATTGGCGGATAAGCATGGGTAGGAATGCCCTCGTACGAATTGTATTGGCTTTTTTCCTGCTAACTGCTATCGGCGCAAAATTGAAATTTACTGAGATTCATCCCTAAAAAGCTTAAAACCTTTTTTTAACGCTATTAGCGGTTATCCCGAGCGTAGCTCGTCATATGAATTTTACGACTTGAATGACTATCCCGAGTTGAATTTGTTTCGTGTTGGTAACTGTAAAGTGCTGTCATCTGCTATTGTAGAAGTATTACTAAAGCAAAATTTATCGAATGGGTAGGCCATATAATTATGCAATTAAGTAATGTATTTTTAAAGATCATTTTATTTGGTAAGTTTTACACGAGCCGCTAAAGGGCTTAAAGCCCCGATCAGCCGGATACTCATCATCAGTTTTGAAACCACCAAAATGACAAATCGCTTGTAGACTTTCAATCACATTTCACTTGTAGACATTCAATACCGAAGATGAAGGGAAAAATTCGACTTCCGTGATGGGGCCCCGCTGCTCACGCTTTATATTTTTTAGTCGAATTTTCTCCGAAAAATTAGACTTATACAGTCTATACGATAAGAGCTGCGAGAGGCGAGACCAGGGGCGCTATCCGTTTTCGGACCCGTAGAACACGATTATGTAAAAAAAAAAGATGTCTGATATATATATATATATATATATATATATATATATATATATATATATATATATATATTTTCCCGCAACCTTTTAATATGTGTAGGGCCCCCCTATGGAAGTTAAGAGATGAAATTTGGTAAGTGGGGCTTATTCCGATGCACAACAATACTATCAAAGTGGGGTCAAATTTTGGGCAAATTTTTTTTCGGACCCGACCTTTAAGGGGGTGGTGGGGGGCGGAAAAGCAATAAAACTTTTCCAAACCGGTTTTAAATAATGTTTCGGTCAATTATCTACAACATATCCAAAATTCAGCTTCCTAGGATGATATGGTGGGAGTAGAGGGGGGAAAAACCATTTTCGCTGGATCTAACAGGCCCCCAGCCCCCCAGAATTAACGTAGAGGGTTGAAATTTGGTGTGTTGATAAAGTTCGTACCTAGGTTGCGCTTTTTGGAGGTTTTAATATTTTACCCCCACCCCCCTCATTTTTAAGCTACAATTTCATGCATTTTCGACGTTTTCGAAGTTTGTACCACTCGCACAGGTCACCCGAATAAACCTAGAGGGCTGAAATTTTGTATTCGGATTGAGTTAGTATCAAGGGGGTGCCTTTTGGGGGTCTCGACTTTTAACCCCTACCCCCACCATTTTTATACCCAAAAGAACATGATTTTTCTTGTTTTTTAACAGTTTCGTTCGGGTCAAAATCTCCCCAAATAAACCTAGAGGGCTGAAATTTGGTGTACAGGTTAAGCTAATAGCCAGACACTGTTTTTTGGAGGTTTCAACTTTTAACCCTTACCCCCACGATTTTTACGCCAATATTTCCTTAATTTTTTTGCTTGTTTTCTAACATGTCTAGAGACTCCATAAGGAAACCTACAGGGCTGAAATTTTGTACGTGTATTCAGTTAGTATCCAGCTAGTACCTTGTAGGGAGTCCGCATCACTTTTCCCCCCACTTCTCCCATTTTTACATCGGAATTGAATGCTATTGTTAAATGTGTTTTAAAAGCATTATGTTTATTCTAAATACAAGTAGGCGAATAGTAATTTTAAAAAATTTAAAAAAAAGTGAACTTACTTTTATGACAAATGAAATACATACATATTAAGTAATTTAAAAATGTTATTAAAGTCACTGTTTATTTATAAATTAGGAATTTTGGATTTTTAGTATTTATAAAATAGAAATTTTGGATTTTTTTGGAAAAAAAAAATATCTTTTTAAAGGCCTTCCAGTTTACTATTTAAGGTCCTTTTTTTTTTTAATTTTTAAAACTAAAACATAAAGGCAATTAGCGGATAAACATGGGCAGGAATGTCCTCGTACGAATTGTGTTGGCTTTTTTTCTGCTACCTGTTTTCGGCACAAAATTGAAATTTACTGAGATACAGCCCTTAAATACTTAAAACCTTTTTTTAAAGCCTCGATCAGCCGAACACTCATCACCAGTTTTGAAACCAACAAAATGACAATTCGGTTGTAGACTTTCAATCACATTTCGCTTGTAGACATTCAATACCGAAGATAAAGGGGAAAATTCGACTACCGTGATGGGGCCCTGCTGCTCACGGCGTTTTTTGTATTCATTTTATTTATACGAAAAAAACAAACCACTAAGCCGAATTTGATGAAATTTCTTTTGGACCATATTGACATTAATACGCTTTGATCGGTACCCGAACGAAGTCGATATCATTTTTTATTCGTGACATACTATGCAGGAAAATGTGACTACACACGTACAAACGTATACACTAATAGACACACACATACGCAATAGTAAATTTTTTGAAAATATGGAAAAATAGTTGCAGTGACATCGAAACACATGCCAAAACCTATTTCAATTTTCGCTCCCTTTATACTGATCTTCCAGTATAACACTAATTTTTTGTTCAATTACATTTACGGTATTATATCATTTTGAAATGCAAACGAAAGGGTTGCAGTATATTTTTTTTTTCTAAATTATGCATTTTAAAGTATATCGTAAGTCTGTAATAATTCATTACTAAAATACGAGATTCTTTGACCATATTTTTGTTCATTATTAAATCAAAAAGTTAAAAATTTTCCCAAGTTAATATTAACAAAGGGTGTATTTATGCAACAAGAATTAAACTGGTGTGATGTAAAATATATTAATTAAAAATTCTTTTATTTACATATAACGGTCTCCTCTTTTACCAAAAAATACCTGATAAAATTAGGGGTTGTGGGTGGGGAATGAGACCCCAATGATTTTATAATTTAAATTTTGGTATCATAATAAAGATCTTAAAGGGTCATTTACAGATATATATAGTTTCCCTACCAAAGCTCTTACCATTTCCAAGACATTTAAGAAAATTGAAAAAAACTCTAATTTTCAGGCGTGAGGTTCACCCCCTTAAGTCGTTTATGAGCACGAACGAAGTATGGTTTTGGATTAGTTTTAATAAGATCTACAATCCATCAAAATTTCAAAAGTTTTTGATAGGTACAGTTGGATACCTTTCCTTGTCAGTAACGAAAATCAGCAATATTTAAGAGTAATTTGCGAAAACGCAAGGGCGGCGCGGGTGCGGGTCCAACACAGATGCTTTTTTTAGAGCGACAGGTAAAATACTTATCCACTGTTTTGGAAACGTAGTTTCGAGAAAATGGCATGTAAAGTTTCAAAACGTATTTATGGTTTTTGTGTGTTTTTACCTATCATCAACGCCATCTCTGAGATATTTATGAAAATATAACTGCCTTGTAATTAAAAAAAGTTATCGACCAAGCTAAGAGCTTTAAAATGCTGTACGCAGTAAAGTGGCGTTTCAGAACGTTTTCAACTCCGCAGTCATAATTCCTTTTGGGTATCATTCTAAAGATGTTACATCTTTTAAACCATTAAAAAAAGTGATGTAACACCTTAAGGAAACATTTTCACATGTTATTTTGATATAATTTATCCCTAACGATAAATAATAACATTACATACATATAATCAGTAGTAGTAATAGGTTTATTCATATTTCTTTAACGTTATGTAACTGACGACTAAATAACACCAAAAATAGGATACCTACATATAATTTCCAAAATGTTACGAAGATTGTGCGTAAATCTAATCGTAAATTTTAATAATTACACTACAAATATACTAAGGTAATATAAAATTATATTACTAAGGTATTTTCATAATATGGAATATTCAAATTATAAATAAATTAATTCCTGTACGGCCGTGTAGGTATATACCAGGTGAGGTTTTTGACAGTTGCCATTTTTATTACAGCCAAATTTGTATGATAGAAATGGTATTGGAAAAAATTCTTTTGTTGGTTGTAATAGAAATGTAACCAAAAAAAACACTGTCGGTTATTTGTAGCCTCAAGTACATATGCATATTTTTACCGCCTGATTGATAAATTTAAAAAAATTCGAAAATTAAACTTGGGTCAAAAAATTTTTTTCCCTCATTTATGTTGTTAATTAATGCATTAGATCAGTTTTACCGAAAAATTAATATATACAGTGATCCTTCTCAATAGTTCCGCAAAATGAAACGAGGGGAATAGCTTTTCCAGGAATTGTTGTTCTCCCACCGAACTCCAATTACTCGCTAGCAAGGTACATAAATTTCTTTACGTCTAGGGTCAGAAATTGTAGTTCAATAATTTATGATTGTGTCGAAATTGAAAATTTTTCCAGGAGCGTCAAAACAAGTACCGGGGGCCTAAAAATTATAATGTAGCTTAAAAATTTAAATTAATATTTAAATAACCATGTAACGAAACTCTAGTGGTTTATGTTTAACATATGTATAGATATGCCGATATGCATAATTGTACTATATGAGTATAATGTACCTGTGTACGGTATTGGACTTACAATTAGGTATAATCACTTAATGATATATCATTTTCATTATAATCATCTATTTATGTACTCACTTAACAAGTTTATTTTATTTCTTTTTTATTTATTTTTAAAAATCTAATTGTAATTATTATTTAAAAAGTATTGACTATTATGTAACATTTTTCTTTTACTGATTAAATATGTATCTCCTCATAAAATTTTGTAAGACTACGCTCGCATCTCTAAATGTACTTTTATAGTTTAATTTTTATACCTGCATGTATAACAATATGTGATATGTCACATAATAATTTATGTCTATCTATTTACATAATGGACACTAATCGATATATATCGGTGAAGCAGTGGAACAGTATAAACAATGATGATTAGTTAGTCGAATAATGATGTTACAAACTTAAGTTGTCTTACTATGTTTATTTAGTTTAGGTAATTTTTCTTTCATTTAATATAAACAAAACATTTTAGCTCTTATGAAATAAATATTATAATAGGTGGTAAAGTGGGGGTAACGCTCGAGTCTCAAACTGGGGAAACGGAACTATTGAGAGCGGAAATATTCAGAATGTGCACTGTAGTCTCATTTGAAAATCTATAAGTTTGTATCATAGCTCGAAAACCATAAGAGCTATAGAGCTCCTGACTATAGCAATCGGTTGTCCCCGTCGATATCTACAACTCTTATTTGAACAATTTTTCGATTAAATCAACGGTTTGGCTGTAATAAAAATGGCAACTCTCAAAAAACTCACACGGTATTTAGTTAAATTAGTAAAATTACAAATACATATTAACATATATGAAATATGAGCAAATTATTTTAATATTTCAAAGTGCCTTTTTCTGTTGAATGGTCAGGCGATAATTTTCTGTTCTGTATACCTACTTGTATATGTATATTGTTTTTAAAAAAATTCGGTTCTGTTTTGATGATTTATGTTCCGGAAACATCAAAAACCAACTGTCAACTTCCTTTACTATTTTTCTCGTTTTCATTTGTTTCACTCTATTAGGTGATTGTGAATGAAATATCAGATGTTTGTGTGTTACCTTAGTTTCTATATATTAATAATAATATTATGATATTACTTATATATTTTAGGTTGTTATTCCTTTAAGCATTTGATATTTTTGTTTATATATTTTTGATTTTTTTCATCATGGACTCCAAAACGGAAATTCTAGAAACATCATTGTACTGCTTTTTTCACTCTCCAAGCTTAACGACAACGTAAAGCACTGGAAATGGGTTCATAAATTATGCGTGACTTTACTTATCCAATTTTACTTTTTTCAAATCAGCTCAGTGGAATTGAGGTAGTAAAAATAATTTTCTAGAATAATTTTGCTAAAGAAAATGAAATAAATTTTTTTAAAATTATCAAAAACTTTCTTTAAAACTTAAGGGGGGAGTTCAAATAAAAAAGCAACTTTTTATTTATGATTATTTTGCTTGTTGAAAAACATTCATTACTCTTCCCTGTGGGGGGAGGGGGCCCTTCTTCACAAGTTTTTAAGTGTTTACAAGGAACGCCATATCTCAAAAAGTAATAAATATTTTTAAAAATTTTTTCATTATTTTATTCCTAAAGGACCTGTCCATAAAGCTGAGTGTCGGTTTCAGTTAATTTTAAAAATTAACTATAAAATTGTAATCTCAAACTTCTAAAAATTATAAAACCCAATTTTTATTTAAAGAATATGTTTAAAAATAGTTAGAATTGTTCATATGAGAAAAGCATACTCCACTTTATGCGCAATATGTTTATGAACAAAATTTTAAAAAAATCAAGTCTTTATCTTTTCTAGAACTTGCGATAGGATTTTCCTTGTCGGGAAAAACACAACTTTCTGGAAACGGTAAAAAACAAAAATAATAACAAAAGAAGTGGTTTACTCACTGCTTATTAAAACGTCTACAAAGGCATGCAAATAAAAGAACATTATCTCAGTGTATACTATAACTCATGTACACACCAAAACTAAATATTACTGATCAAATCGCGAAAGGGGGGCGTGCGTTGTCTGTAAAGGAGCAGCAACTTGGCTGTGCAGCGACTCACAAATAAATATTTTTCTACTTCAAAAAAAATTTTTTGGCCATGTCTTATATATCACCGTGTTTTTAAAGAACCGCAGAACAAAATAAAACAAAAAACGAGATTCGAAAAAAATTAGTTTATTAGCCGTTGCTGGCGTGAACTCCCCCCTTAATGAATTTTTCAAAAATAAAAAAATTATTTTCTCAAAACGATACAAAGCGAGTTTTTGCACAAAAATTCATAATTAATTAAGATAACTGCAAGCAAAGAATTGTTGGTCTAAACTCTAAAGTATGAAAATGATTTATATGTTTATCGAACCGACGGAAATAACAATATTTTAAGAAGTTCTAAATTTCTTATGAGATTCCATGTGTGCTTTGTACGCATTAAAATGTAGGTATGATGAAATCTTAGAGATATGTGCATGAGTCCTTCACAGCGAGTGAGGTTATAAGGGAGCGTCCGTAAACTACGTAGCCTAATTGGGGGGAGGGAGCGATTATGCAAAAAGCTACGCTGGACTACATGAGGGTAGGGGAGAGTCAGAGTCGAGCTACGTAGTTTTATTTGAAACAATTAAACAAACATGAGTTTTAATGTGAAAATTCATGAAGTTTTGTGAATTAGGTACTTTAATTATTTTGAAATTTGACAAAACTTCCTCAAGAGAATTATGCAACCGTGTGCTCACACAGTCTTTACATGAAAATTCTTACTGTCAGGGGGCGAGTTAAATGAGGAAATAATTTGCTAAACTGTAAGAAAGTGCCTTAATTTTTATATTTTATATAAAATATAAAAAGGCTCTTATTTTAATTGAATGTTTTTTTGGACTTTATAAGAAAAAAATTACGTTCCACTACGGTAAGGGGGGGGTGGGGTGTAAAGGCAAAAGTCACCTGTAGTCAACATTGAGGGGGGACGGGTTAAAAATTGTTTAAAATGGAATTACGTAGTTTACGGTCTCTCCCTAAGCGGTCGCACATCCCTTGCACCACTTCTGTCCAAGTTTAAATAAGAATGTCTATCATCTGAAGGATATTTCATTTGCAACAATCTAATACAATTTATTAGTTCTGCTAAAAATATATTTTTAAGAATCCGCAATAAATCAAGGAAAATTCTACAGTAATAAATATATTCATACATTTTATTTCCCCGAGGTATTTAGTTAAGACATGATAAATTAATATCTAATCAAAGAAATATCAAATTTCTTTCATTCTTAGAAAATAGAATAATTTTAGTATTCATGGAAATAAATAAAATAATAGAGGTCTTTAGGGCTCCGTAGCAAGTCTTCATACGTTAGCTCATTTACTTTCTTATCTTTTCCATCAGTACTTTCCGGTAGAAATGTAAGGTTTCCACTATTTATGAATTATTGAGTTCGAAAATCGCCTCCCTTTCACAATACAACATTCAATGATAAAATTGTTTCGGTTAACTTAGGGCCATGTAATTATGAAAGGATATTTTATTCCAGAAATTTCTGGTAGACTCTAGCTACGGAAAGCCTTATACCGTAGGCGTATTAGATCGATGCGGTGATTTGTGGTTAGTTTTTCTCTTTTAATAAAATGAAAATTGTACATTATTCGTGATTTGTTAATTATATATATATATATATATATATATATATATATATATATATATATATATATATATATATATATATAAAATATGATATATATATATATATATATATATATATATATATCAGGGGTGGCCACTACCTTTACCTTTGGGAGCCGCAATCCCATAGAGCTGATTCGGAGCGAGCCCCCCCCCCCTTCTGAGATTGATGGTTCATACAATGAATACACGTTTTACATTTTTATGAAACTAAATATATTTATGACAGGAATGAAAAATGTAATTGTAATATGTAAAAATAATTTTTTTAGTTAGTACAGCATCATACCTAGGTTCCTAAAATTTAATTTTGAGATGTACTTTTTCTTGTGTTCATTCTGGCCGTGAGCTGTTTGAAATCTGGCTCATAACTGGTGAGCGCAGTTCCCACGAGTTCAGTTAAGTGTTCATCAGTTAGTTCAGATCGCTACTTGGATTTAATAAACTTCATTGTTGAATACAAAGACTCACAGGCGTAAGTAGTTCCAAAAATTGAAATCAGTCTCTTAGAAGATTCTTTTGCTAGTGGATATTTCTCTGCTAGAACGTTTTTCCAAAATTCAACAGTGGAACCGCTAACTTTTTTCAGTCCTTTTAACGCTTCGTCTTCTTGCAGTTCAAGTATTTCTAACTCTACTGCTGCTACATCCTTTGTTATTGGAGATGAAAGAGGGCAGCCGTCACCTACAACATCAACAGCAAAAGGGTTGTCTAGGAAGGAAAAAGACGGTTTCAGTGGATCTGTCATTGAATTCGTCAGCAAGACCTGTCAATTTACATAAATAATCTTTTATTTCAATCTGGACGTCATCGTCAATAAGGCTTTCAGAAGTTTTCTTTAAACATTTGAAATGAGCGAACGTTTTGGTCTCAAGATCTCTCTTAAAAAGCCTCAATTGGCTATGAAAGCTAAATACGCTCTGTGCCAAATCAGAAATAAGCTTTTCTCAACCTTGTAGTGACATGTTCAGCTGCTGCAAATGCTGAACAACATCTGTAAAAAAGCTTAAATCTAACAACCACTGTGGATTGAAAGATTTTTCTTTTTCTTGCATAAATTGTTTAATGGGTTCAAGCAACTGAAAAAATCTGCCAAGAACATTGCTGACTGATAGCCATCTCACCAAGCAATACCAAGATACATCATCAGGAAGGTCGTCGTTATCCAGCTCTTCTATGAATGATTTGAATTGTCTGTGTGTTTTAGCACTTGAATGAATGTAGTTTACAATTTTAAGAACTACTTGCATAACTTGTGGGTACTGCAAATATTTTGCTGCAGATGTTCTCTGTGAATGATACAATGTACAGGTACAAAAGGTGGATATAATTTGTCAGCATTTAAAAGCCCAATAAGTCGTTGTTTGTTTCCTGTCATTGACGGTGCCCCGTCGGTAGCAATGCTGACAATATTCTCGATAGGCACTAAGTTTTTTTTCAAAACATCATCCAAGGCTTCTTTAATGTCGCAACCACGAACAGTATCCTTCAATGCAACTAGGTCTAAGAGCTCTTCCACGATTTCAAAGTCTTTCAGTACCTCACAAATATTACTAACTGTGGCTATTGCTAAAAAAGCCAAGACAAAGCCAGCTTCGGTTTTCAAATCTGATTCTGGTAAAAACTGACACAACCATACTCTGATCATGTAATTTTTCCTTTAGTGATTTCACTTTGGTTTTTCTTAACTCAGAACCGATAGGAAATTTTGTTTTGAATTCACTGTGGTTAGTGTCATGGTGGCGTTTTAGGTTACTGGCCTCGAACTGAGACAACGTCATCTGACATAAAAGACACATTGGCTTTCCGTTTCTCTCTACAAACATGAATTCTTCCTCCCATTCCGTGTTAAATGCTCGATGCTCCTCTCCATATTTACGCTTCCTGGACACCATCGTACAACCCACAATTAATACGACTTTACTAGTTTTAAAACGCAACTGCACAGATAAAAATAAAAATAAGACAGCACCTAGTAGTTCTGTTACTGGCTTAATACTGACACAGGCAAAACAACAGCTCGGGCGAGAGAGAAAGACACCCTCTCACCTCTCCATCGCTGACGCTTCAAACGCTGTTTTAACTTTGAGAAACGAGTTTAAATGACGATCTTTTTTATGTAGGTACATACTTTACTCAAAACTTATCGGAAAAATTTTTTTTCTTGTTGAAAAAGATCGTTATTTTTGAATTTTGTTGAAAAAGATCGTAATTTTAGATTTTTTCTTATTTCAAATAAACCAAGCAGTTCGCGAGCCACGTTATGGCCACCCCTGATATATATTATATTTTATATATATATATATATATATAAATATATATATATATATATATATATATATATATATATATATATATATATATATATATATATATATATATATATATATAATGGTTAAGGGGAAACACCACTGTAACAACCGAAATATTTTTGATATTTTTTGGGATGGAGGGAAAGGTAATAAGGAAATACTATTCAAGGATGTTATTACTTATTACGCATATATTGAAGCCATTCTCCCAAGGCATGTTGAATTTGTAGCTATAAAAATTCACTAGCTATAACAGTGTAGATTCAAGAAATATTTTTTCTTTTATTCCAGATTCATATTCGCATCAGCTACACTGCGTGTCGTGGAGTGCCTCAAATTCAACATGCTTTGGGGGAATAGCTCCGACACTACCATTTTACGCTACAACGTCCTCGAATAGTATATGTTGAAAATATATCCTCAAAATTTTCGGTGATTGCAGTGGTGTAGTCCCTTAAAAATTTTATTCCTGTTTTATTAAAAAGTTAATTTAAAATTTAAACCGGAAATATTTTACTTCGTAATAATAAGTTTCATGTAACCTTATAACATAAACCATGTAAATTACACTTGAAATTTGTTAACTGTAAACCTACCAGTTTGAAAACAATTTATTCAACTTTAATAATTGCCCGTGTAATTTAATATTTCTTACATTTCTATGAAATTTTTCATTTCTGTAGATGCTACGTTCGCATTTGAAAAGCGATGAATTAATATAGAAAAATAATACTTAGTTAGGGAAAATTATTATATTACAATATAATATTGAAATTAATACCTACGTAGATAATAAACTTTGTACAGTTATAAAATTTTGTTCCCCAGAAACTTTTCTGTAAGCTTCATAATTTTATAACTTGATTACAAGAAACAAAGTATGAAGTGATTAAATTTTATCGTAGCTGTAGATTCTGGAAAGCTTATAAACACGCATACTTACATATGTGGTTGTAATTATTTAATAATTAAACCTATTAATTAATTTATTCGCTAACTTATAAATTATGCGCGTAATCGACTTCATGAATAATGTAAGAGGAGGACTATGTATAAAACTTCCCACCTTGTCAAATTCAATAAATCGTATACTAATCGGAGGTTTGTTCCAGCAAAGAGTGGAACTTCCGGTTCCAGTGAAATTTAATTCAACATTTCAGTTTGGAATTTAATTGATTGTTAAGTTTTTCAAAGGATATGAATAATGATTAAATGCGGTGACCGAAAACTTGTCGGTAAAATATACAAATATTAAAATACATTGATGTTCAATAAACTCTGTGTCATTATGTAGGGGCTGTTCATAAAAGAAGTTCGAGGTTTTGAAGTTACATACTGCAATGAAATCAAACATTTACGATAGGGGAAATGTGGCCCGCGTTGATAGATTGCCTGCAATCTCAAATTCGTAAAAATTATTTACCTACATTTATTTTAATGAAAAACGTTAAAAAATGTCCCATTTTATATGAAATATAGCAGTGGTGTTCAGCCATTGTTTCTGCGCGAGTTACTTTTATATTATAATTTATTCGGTCATCTACTTTTACATAAATCAGACTCTTAGACTAAAATAACCAAATCTGACTAGGGAATGTGATTTCCGCCTGTGATTTTGCTATTATCTTTGCAATGCTGGTTTTATCAAAAATTAAAACTCATGATCAGCTTCAAACTTCATGTTTCTAGCATCAAATTACGATTTTTGAAGCTTTAAAGAAATTTTGTATCCATGATGACGTCATCAGGTCTAATTTTTTCTTTTTTAAATTAATAGCTACAAGAATGATATGAATCAGACCTGTTGATGAAATTTGAGTATTCTGAATACCAAAGCTATTTTACAGATGTAGTTTTTCTGATTAGCTTTACCCTTATTTTCAGTTTGTAAACTAGAGTAGGAGATCGATCAAAATTTGCTCTTGAATTGACAGGTCGAACACAACTGTTTTTGATAGTCTGTTAGATGTATTCATTTTTCCTTTGTGTCCTTCCTTATTCTAAAATTTTTTCTTAGCCCGTCAATGCAATATTTTGAGAACTCCTAGGTAATACAGGTACATGTTTTGAAAGGTAATATTGCCAAGTTTTTTACAACTTAATACATTTCAGTATGTACCTACGCGGCATACATCCAAACGATAGTCGACCTTTTGCCACGGACTGGGCTTCTCAGTATCTAACAAAACCTTACTGAAGCCTTATCTAATGAAGTAAAGTTTGTACCTTTGTTAACTTACGTTCTAATCTAGTTCCTTAGGACACCAAAATAAATGGCTGGACAGGTCTTGTGCAAATTTTTTCAAATACTATTGAGATCTAGAAAAAAATAAAATAAAATAGAATAAAATCGTTGTAAAATATCTAGTTGTCCAATAATAAACTATTTAGGTATATAACAAACAAGGTGAAAATTATTCTATTGACATTGAGTTATAAATGTGTTATTAATTATAGATAATAAATACATTTTTTAAGTGGTTACAAACAGACATTCTATGACAATAATAGATTATCTCTGTATACTTGAGTTGAGCAAGGTTTTGTATGCAACTGACATTTTAACGAATTTCCAAAACTGGAAATTCAACCGTTACAGCCGTTTTGATGACGCGACTTTGGCCCGGGACTATAACAGAAATACGTTTTAAGGTACCTAGAATACGAAAATGATATTCACTAAAATTTATATATTGTAAAAAAAATTAGTTTTCTGTCAGAATTAAACATCTTTTCAAATTTTTTGTACACCATTCGAAAAACGAGGAAGAATTACATATGACGAGTTTTTGAACTATTACTTTACGTAAATTAATTTCACAGAAAAATTAAGAAATTTGTTAGAAACTGATTAAAAATTTTTCAAAGGGACATTTGTTGTCCTTTTTTATTATACGGACAAACTATCTCCATTTCAATTTTTAAAATTGTATATTTTCAAAAAGGAAGCATTTTGAGTGTTACGTAATGAAAAAAAATTTTTAAGCAAGGCAATCGACAATAATAATCTGTAATAATAAACTCAAAAAAAAAAAAAAAAAAATATTCATATTTATGTCTGTCTCAAGTTGCTTTTTTAAAAACCGCTGGATATTATGGGAATATGTCATGACAATTTGAAATTAATTATGTGTGCATTCCCACAATAAATCTCGTTAGACGCAAGACGTAAGGCGTAAGAAATGTTTCAATCTAATAACCTTAAAATAAAGTTTGCTTCGTCTTTTAATTTAATTTATTTTTTGTAGATATCGTTAAATATCACTAAAATTTGCTGAAAAAATAAGATCCGTTTAAATTTCTTTTTATTATTAAATTAAAAAAATACTCACAGGCCTCTAATTTACATTTTTTATTGTGTGAAGGAAACATTTTTTATTTTTGACATAAATAACAAAAAATTTCTAGCTAACTACATATATGATTTTCAGTTATTCTAAAAAAATTTTATAAGATTAAATTTTTCAATAAAAATTTATAAATATTACATTTAGATTGTATTCAAATATTAAATAATTATGTTAATAAATTTAATATGTAAATAAATAATTTTTAACACTTAAATTTAAAATATGAGCTTGGGCAGAAATTTGAAAATTTGAATTTTTTTATTCGTTTATATGGTTTATACTATCCATGTTTGTGTCAAAATTCGCAATGACTGATTTATGATAAAATTGCAACATTTTGTCAATTATATCTACGTAATGTTTAAGGGGAGGGATAAAGAATCTTTTTATTTTTTTCCAAAACTACCAATGGTATTATAAAGCCTGCAGATTAGTTTAAAAACTACTTAAAACTCGTTTGGTAAGCAGAATGAAGCACAATACAGAAGTAATTTATTTTGAATACAATTTCGAATTACTTAGCTAACGAACCGAAGCACTACAATGAACTAATTTTGTATAAAATTTTGGAATTTAAAAGTAATTGGTGCTTAATTAAAATAATTTTGTGCTGATAAAACATAGCTATATTATATAGAATTTGAGTAAAATGTAGGTCAACTTGGTATTATTATGTAATGTTCTTTGTTATGGATACGTATAAAGAATCTGAAAATAAATTAAGTAACTAATAAGACAATACACAATATTTCTAACATTATTTTACTTTCCTTAGTTGAATTACACAACTGAATGAAATGAACTTTTTTCTATTAAAGTCCAAATGTTTTTTTCAAGATTTCCTAAATAATACACAATTATGATACAAAAAACCACAGTAAATAAAAATAATTCTGTATTAGTTTTTATATGTTTTAAGAAGTCACAAATTACATTAGATACACAATTGAGCAATTCTAGGTATAAGTCGGTCACCCAAAAATGGCATGTTAGCCAAATTTAATTTCCGTTTCTACATAATAAGTTTAAGATGTGTTGAGCTATGAACTCGAATATAATTGAAATATTTTTTATTTTGTCGGAGTTATAATTATTCAAAGTTGCGTTCAAAGTCACAAAATGCGGATCCCCCAAAATATTTTATCAATTTTTTCAGAGTCTAAGAATAATTAAAAAATGATTACATGTGTCATTAAATGTACTTTACATACATTTTCAATCAGACCGATTTCCGTCCCAATATATGCACATACATATATTGAAGTAAACGCAACTTTTTTTTTCTTTAATCGTTTATACTGAAAATACCTTATTTTCGATTTTCTTTTTTTTTAAATGAAAGTACTCAGTCCACTCTATAATATGGTACTCGATTTTCTTGGTTTTTTGAGTTTTACGGATTTTACGGGGCTTAGTTTAAAAAATATGTGATTATTTAACTGAATGATAAAATAGAGTATTAATTATGATATTACCGGACTTTTGATTTTCGATTTTCTTTTTTTAAACGAAAATACTCAGTCCCCTCTACAACGTGGTGCTCGATTTTCTTTATTTATTTACTTTTTTTTTGAGTTTTACGGATTTTACGGGGCTTAGTTTTAAAAAATACGTGAATAACTATAATACTTTATTTTATCATTTAGGTAAAAAATTCACGTATTTTTTAAAACTAAGCCCCGTAAAACTCAAAAAAAAAAAAGAAAATCGAGTACCACGTTATAATGGAGAATGAGTACTTTCATTTAAAAAAAGAAAATTGAAAATCAAAAACATAACCTACCTATATAATGTTATTCTATCTAATGGTAGGAATCATTTCAAACTAAATGAATTTTATTTATATTTAAAATTATAGAACTGGTTAAGTGTCGATATTTATCTGAATTGCATGGTTAACCAAGTGGTCGGGAAACGGCATTTCATGTTACTTGACTAAATGGTATTCCAACAAATGATTCCAGGCTAAAAGAATTCTATTTAAAATTACAGAATTGCTTTTAAACATTTCTCTAATGAATAAAAAAGTGTCGATATTTTTCTGAATTACATGGTCGACCAAGTGGTCGGAAAACGACATTTCATAATACATGACATAATGTTTTTCTAATTAATGGCGGAAATGATTCCAGGTCTATCATGTCAGTAGTAGGAATATAAGAGTTCTGGCACCACCTTCCCACCTGCCAACTTTTTGAGTGACCTCGGCAAGTGGTAAAACTACCGAGGCGGTTCTAGAAGCCTCCGGCGGTGGGTGGAGCAAAACTTGGTCTCCAACCTAACGACATCTAGTGAAATTCTGTCCAACCTAAGTGAACCCAACGGAACTTGATCCAACCTCACAGAACCTAAGGGAATTTGGTGTAACCGAACAAATTTTTTTCTAACCTAAGAATTCCCTAATAGATGGCGCAGCCACCTTCGAGCCCTGTAAATTCCCTAATAGATGGCGCAGCCACCTTCGAGCCTGTGAATTCGCTACTAGATGGCGCAGCCACCTTCGAGCCTGTGAATTCGCTACTAGATGGCGTTGGTAGTCTGGATTCCTGTGTGTAAGTTTGAAAAATTGTCAATGGATGGCATCGAAAACCTTTTTTTTTGATAGTTAAACTAGCCATTAAAAGATGGCCTTGCTTTCATAATTTTATAATATTTTTATCTGAAAACAGGCTTAAACTGTCAGCTGACGTCACTAAAGGTAAACTGATATCAAACAGCGAAGATTTCTCTCTAATATGCGAAAATGAATTTTATCATATGATTGTATATTTTTATCTGAAAACAGGTTATATTCTTTGATGTTATTTAATCAGCTAAATCTTTAATCAACTAAATCAGCTAAAATTGTTACATACTTACGTTATAAATATCTAAGTGTGTATTTTTCTTTTAAATATATAACTTATAAATACTCATGATTACTTTACTATAACTGTAATCACGCGATATCATGTTATAAAATACATAAGAATTTACTCATTTAATGTAAAAATATTTGGTCATCAACAATTAAATAAAAACGAATTTTTTTAAAATATATATAGTAATATAATATTTCGCATATATACAGTACTCTGTTAAAAGTACGGGTTTCTACACCGTTAAAAAACATATATTTTACAATATCAATATATTGTAAAAAAATCATATTTCTTAATATTTTTAAAACTGAATATGTAATATCAAGAATTTAAAACAGTTTTGAAACATAAATTTCTCCTCATAATATTTTTTTAGTCTTAAATTAATAGCACAATGTTCCATATATTTTAAGAAAATTTTTCTTTTAATATTTTATAACTTATCTAAAAAATTTATAGCTATTTTTATCAAAAAATTTATTACTTGCTATTGTTAAAAAATTAGTTAAATATATCTATAGGTATTAAGTGACCTCTAGTTTTTGTAATAGACGGTGGTAATAGCAATTCATCTTAAATACGAAATTATTTTATCAATGCTAAATAAGCGTTTTTTTTCTCATATTATCATACTCCAATATATTGTATATTATTATAATTTATAAAAATGTGTTTTATTTATTAAAAAATTTAGCAAAATTTTAAATATCGCGTCAAAATAATATTCAGAAGTCAATAAAAGACAAGAGCAGTAAATTTATTAAGATAACTATAAATAAATATTAATCTAATGTTGAAATATTTATTAACAAATAGTACTGCTTAGTAGAAAATTAGGCACCTATTGTTTTGTTTTCAAATTTACCTTTTTGCAATTAAAGAAAATTTTAGTAACTATCGATACCTATATAAAACGATACCCATAAAAGACAAGCATGCTCTGATCTCAACAATTTTTTCCCATGTTAAATTCGTATGTTCTTACTTCGCTGAAACTTATTATGTTTATATATTCCCCCCAATATTTTCATCCCCCCATAAACAATAGTTATAGCAAGCTAGGTAGGTATTGAATAAGTATTTTTTGTTTGTTAATTTATTGATGATAGAGAAAAAAAATTTATGTTTTTATAGACAGTGAAATACTTTTAAACTATTTTTTGCAGTTTAATTTTGTAAAAACACCTAAAAATTATCAGTCACAGACACATATTTCTAAGCAAAAGAATTGAAAATGTAATTTTATATCATAAGAATAAATGCGTATATATAGGGTGGACAGTAAATAACTCTCATAATTTTTAAAGAGCGGATGAAAACTTTAATTTTGGATTACGAAATTTTATTTTTTTTCCGGAGTTAAGCTGCATTCAATTAATTAACCCTTTCCTGCTCAGCAGTTTTACATCATTACTGTTCAAACGATACATCAAATTAGCAAATCATTAATAACATGGGTGAATACTTATTAGCAAGAATTACATAGTTTACACATATGTTCTATCGCACCAGAATGTTAATAGGACAATGCGATTTAATTGCCTATATTCAAGAGCAAGCAAAAACATTACCTATTTTAATAGCTTAGAAAATACACATTACATAGTTTGTTGTAAGAACAATCATTTCGGTGATCTTTTTTAACGAATTACTAGAATTAAGGACTGTGGTATGTAAGAAATAGCAACACTCACATAATTTTAAAATAATTAACATATAGCTATTGGAAAAGTTACAAAGATTTTTTTTAACAACTTATTAAATGCTGATAGCTTATTTTAATATCTCCTATAGGGCCTTAAGTATAACCCTTCACCCGAAATTTTTTCATCACCATCGTTGGCGACTGTATTCTCGTCATCATCAGCTTCTCCTTCGCTCGCAGTATCTTCGCTATCGCTAGCAGATGTTTTTTCATCATCATTGGATACATATTTTAACACTGGTTCAATAATATGGCGGAGCTAAACGTTTCAAATATGATGATGAAAATGCTAACCTTCATAATGGCCATTCGAAACCTGTTGATGAAGAAGAAGAATATTTTGATGACCCGAACCATTTAGTTGATGAACTAAGAAGTTTAGCGACTCAGACGCAAATTGGAGAAGAAATGGTTAATACTGTGTGCAATTTAATGGAAAGGAGTCATATTATAAATCCCAGCTTCGCGGATTATATCGAAAACGAGAAAAAACGAAGCCATTTTAATAATTTAAAGGAAAGTGACATTGGAAAGCGGATTATCTCAATAACTAGGGAATTGGAAAAGCATGATATTATTGAAACAGTGTTAAAATATGTATCCAATGATGATGAAAAAACATCTGCTAGCGATAGCGAAGATACTGCGAGCGAAGGAGAAGCTGATGATGACGAGAATACAGTCGCCAACGATGGTGATGAAAAAATTTCGGGTGAAGGGTTATACTTAAGGCCCTATAGGAGATATTAAAATAAGCTATCAGCATTTAATAAGTTGTTAAAAAAAATCTTTGTAACTTTTCCAATAGCTATATGTTAATTATTTTAAAATTATGTGAGTGTTGTTATTTCTTACATACCACAGTCCTTAATTCTAGTAATTCGTTAAAAAAGATCACCGAAATGATTGTTCTTACAACAAACTATGTAATGTGTATTTTCTAAGCTATTAAAATAGGTAATGTTTTTGCTTGCTCTTGAATATAGGCAATTAAATCGCATTGTCCTATTAACATTCTGGTGCGATAGAACATATGTGTAAACTATGTAATTCTTGCTAATAAGTATTCACCCATGTTATTAATGATTTGCTAATTTGATGTATCGTTTGAACAGTAATGATGTAAAACTGCTGAGCAGGAAAGGGTTAATTAATTGAATGCAGCTTAACTCCGGAAAAAAAATAAAATTTGGTAATCCAAAATTAAAGTTTTCATCCGCTCTTTAAAAATTATGAGAGTTATTTACTGTCCACCCTATATATACGCATTTATTCTTATGATATAAAATTACATTTTCAATTCTTTTGCTTAGAAATATTTGTCTGTGACTGATAATGTTTAGGTGTTTTTACAAAATTAAACTGCAAAAAATAGTTTAAAAGTATTTCACTGTCTATAAAAACATAAATTTTTTTTCTCTATCATCAATAAATTAACAAACAAAAAATACTTATTCAATACCTACCTAGCTTGCTATAACTATTGTTTATGGGGGGATGAAAATATTGGGGGGAATATATAAACATAATAAGTTTCAGCGAAGTAAGAACATACGAATTTAACATGGGAAAAAATTGTTGAGATCAGAGCATGCTTGTCTTTTATGGGTATCGTTTTATATAGGTATCGATAGTTACTAAAATTTTCTTTAATTGCAAAAAGGTAAATTTGAAAACAAAACAATAGGTGCCTAATTTTCTACTAAGCAGTACTATTTGTTAATAAATATTTCAACATTAGATTAATATTTATTTATAGTTATTTTAATAAATTTACTGCTATTGTCTTTTATTGACTTCTGAATATTATTTTGACGCGATATTATTTAAAATTTTGCTAAATTTTTTAATAAATAAAACACATTTTTATAAATTATAATAATATACAATATATTGGAGTATGATAATATGAGAAAAAAAACGCTTATTTAGCATTGATAAAATAATTTCGTATTTAAGATGAATTGCTATTACCACCGTCTATTACAAAAACTAGAGGTCACTTAATACCTATAGATATATTTAACTAATTTTTTAACAATAGCAAGTAATAAATTTTTTGATAAAAATAGCTATAAATTTTTTAGATAAGTTATAAAATATTAAAAGAAAAATTTTCTTAAAATATATGGAACATTGTGCTATTAATTTAAGACTAAAAAAATATTATGAGGAGAAATTAATGTTTCAAAACTGTTTTAAATTCTTGATATTACATATTCAGTTTTAAAAATATTAAGAAATATGATTTCTTTACAATATATTGATATTGTAAAATATATGTTTTTTAACGGTGTAGAAACCCGTACTTTTAACAGAGTACTGTATATATGCGAAATATTATATTACTATATATATTTTAAAAAAATTCGTTTTTATTTAATTGTTGATGACCAAATATTTTTACATTAAATGAGTAAATTCTTATGTATTTTATAACATGATATCGCGTGATTACAGTTATAGTAAAGTAATCATGAGTATTTATAAGTTATATATTTAAAAGAAAAATACACACTTAGATATTTATAACGTAAGTATGTAACAATTTTAGCTGATTTAGTTGATTAAAGATTTAGCTGATTAAATAACATCAAAGAATATGCACACAGATTTAAAAAAAAATGTACAGAGTGATACATTGTAAAATTTACGAGTATATATGGTGTACCATAATTGTAAATGGAGTTTTTATATATACATCAAGTTTAAGGTATAATATCAAAAATTAGTTTGATTTCTTTTTAGGGGATCGGTGTAAATCAATAGATCGGTTTTTTTTCTTTAAATTTATTTTATTAAGTATAGTTTTAAACAAAAATAGGTACACAATGATCACTTTTTTAACTTGTAAAATTTATAATTATATTAAAAATTTGTGCATATGCAAGAAAGTGCTCTGTGAGGAATCAAAGATCACCAATTGACCGACTTGTGTATTAAAATAGTGAAAAATTATCCAACAAACACCATTGAATTTATAGAGGTGGTTTGTAGACTTTTCAAGCGCAATTATAGACGAAATATTGGGAATATTGAGATATCGGAATATTTCTGTTGTATGGAATTTACGGATCATTACATCAATTTTCTTCAATGTTCTTCAATTCAGTTTTCTTCAATGCAGAATTAAGAGAACTAAGTAAAGCGAAGCGTCGAGAGGAAATTATTAAACGAATTATCGACAACTCTGAAATGCTATGTGATGAATACGAACGATTTCCACAATACATGAATTCCATTGTTGGCAATAATTAATTGTTAACACAACAATTAAAAATTTACAAATTTCAAGAAGATCCAACGTTTTGAATTGCGATTTCAAGAAGATCCAACGTTTTTCTGAATTCCAGTTTATGAGTTAGTCCGATTGGTCAATTATTTATGATACCCAATTTTGGATTGCTTTGCAGCCATGCCAGCATCTGCTCGTTCAAATTGTCAAATCTCGCTGGTAACGAAATGTATCCAATTTCCAATTCCAATATTGTCTTCATTTTCGATGAATCGAATTTCGATGGTAGTTGACTGGCTCCCATTATTTTAGATACTTTTCCAATTTCCATATCAGAAAGTTTAATCCATCGTTTAATAGCGCCAAGATGATTCAATTCATCCACAAAATTTCCAGCCATTTTTTGAATTAAGTCTCTGTTTCCAGATGAAGCACCAGCAGTAATGGATTCCATTGTTGGCAACAATTAACTCTTAACACACAACAATTGAAAATTCACCACAATGAGGTTTAATGTTTTTTTCACTAAAGTTTCGAACAAAATTGTAACTGATGAAATTCTGTCGCGCCCTTTTTATAGCAGAAAAATAGTATGGTGACGTCAGCTGTCACACTTTATGTAGCCATACAGGTTAAAACCTGCTGCTTCATTGTCGAATATTAGACAGAAATCTTCGCTATTTGATATCAGTTTACCTTTAGTGACGTCAGCTGGCAATTTATACAAGTTTAAACCTGTTTTCAGATAAAAATATACAATCATATGATAAAATTCATTTTCGCATATTAGAGAGAAATCTTCGCTGTTTGATATCAGTTTACCTTTAGTGACGTCAGCTGACAGTTTAAGCCTGTTTTCAGATAAAAATATTATAAAATTATGAAAGCAAGGCCATCTTTTAATGGCTAGTTTAACTATCAAAAAAAAAGGTTTTCGATGCCATCTATTGACAATTTTTCAAACTTACACACAGGAATCCAGACTACCAACGCCATCTAGTAGCGAATTCACAGGCTCGAAGGTGGCTGCGCCATCTAGTAGCGAATTCACAGGCTCGAAGGTGGCTGCGCCATCTATTAGGGAATTTACAGGGCTCGAAGGTGGCTGCGCCATCTATTAGGGAATTCTTAGGTTAGAAAAAAATTTGTTAGGTTACACCAAATTCCCTCAGGTTCTGTGAGGTTGGATCAAGTTCCGTTGGGTTCACTTAGGTTGGACAGAATTTCACTAGATGTCGTTAGGTTGGAGACCAAGTTTTGCTCCACCCACCGCCGGAGGCTTCTAAAACCGCCTCGGTAGTTTTACCACTTGCCGAGGTCACTCAAAAAGTTGGCAGGTGGGAAGGTGGTGCCAGAACTCTTATATTCCTACTACTCATGTCACTTAGTGAATATATGAAAATGTTTAATATGTCAGCTAGTGAATATATGAAAATAGTGAATTTAGTTTCATTTTCAATTTTTTTTTTTTAAATCAAGAGATATTGTTGTTATCTTATCTTTTTCCTTCGCTTAATAAAAAGATAAGATAAAAGATAACTTATTTTAAAAATGTCTAGATAAAAGATAATAGATAGCGAAAACGTTATCTAGATAAAATTTCAGATAACGTTATCTAGATAAGCACAACACTGGTTATAATATTACCTCACCTTTGATTTTCAATTTTCTTTTTTTAAATGAAAGTACTCATTCTCCACTATAACGTGGTACTCGATTTTCTTTTTTCTTTTGAGTTTTACGAATATTACGGGGCTTCATTTTAAAAAATACCTGAATTTTTTAACAAAATGATAAAGTATTATAGTTATAATATTACCTCATGTTAGATTTTCGATTTTCTTTTCTCAACGGCACATGTAATCATTTTTCTTAGATTATTCAATTATTCTTAGACTCTGAAAAAATTGATAAAATGTTTTGGGAAATCCGCATTTTGTGACCTTGAACGCAACTTTGAATAATTATAGCTCCGACAAAATAAAAGATAATTCAATAATATTCGAGTTCATAGCTCAGCACATTTTAGACTTATTATATACAAAGGGAAATTAAATTTGGCGAACATGCCATTTTTGGGTGATCGACTTATACATGGAATTGTTCAATTTATTTTACATAAACCAAAACCAAAAAATGAACTAAAAAATATTGACAAAAAAATTACAATTATTCCGTTTTTAGAACACTTTAATATTGCCACATAAGATTTAAATGTATATTATATTATTATTGTACTGAATAATACATGTAATTTATATATTTTTATATAATTAATTAGGTAAATTGCATTTTCTATAATCGACAACAACTACTGAAGTTATATCAAACAAGGGGGTTAGCCATTTTGCGTCTGCGTATTGAGCTGTCACATATCGTTGCGCGTCAAATAACCCTTTAAGATAAGGCGGAATGATATAATTTTTTTTAAAATAAAATTTTATATTCAATAGTTTATAATATTTTTTTAAATTCAATATATTAATTTATAGATAAAAGTGTCTTTCACAGTCAGTTTTTTGGCTATAAATAAAAAACTAATGGTTCGATTTGATTGAATTTTTTTAAATGTTCGTCATTGCGGCGGATTAGTGATTAGAGTCACAGAAATAAACAAAAATGATTATTTTTGATAGTTTTATGGCTTTAAATGGACAAAAATGAGAAGGTTTTAGGAATAATCGTTCATAAAATTTTCAACTCTCAATCAAAAACTTCGTATATTATTTTTCGTAATCTACATAAAAAAAATTAACAATTTAAAAACAAAAAAAAATTAAAAAAATCAGGTGACCGTGAAAGTGTACAATTACCGAAAATATTAAGAAATTTTTATTAAGTAAACTTTCATAATATTAATGATATCAAGAACCTATGTTATGATAAAATAACTGAATTAGCAGGAAAATAATTTCTTAGAGAAACAGGATAAAAAAATAATTAACATTGTGTATTAATGGATTCCAATTAAAATATATATTCGTTGCGTACTGAAATAATTTTATATTTTCAAGAATCAATGCAGCTTTTATATGGGTGTTAATTGTATTCCCAAAATACTGCATTTAAAACATAAAAGGGGGAACATTTATTTACATAGGCATCTACTTAGAAATAATTCAAAAAGTACTAGACCGATTTTGAAAAATTTTTACTGTCTGAAAGTTAAACAATTTTACATGAACACTGGTTATGTAATATGAGGTCGGTTAGATTATTGCGAACCACAAAAAGAAACTACCGAACCGACGTTGAAAATTTATTAATTGTTAGAGTGCTAAACTATTTTAGATGAATATAAATTATAATATGTGGTTCGCCAGAATAAGGGAGTCAAGAAAAAATGTCAAGAATAGACTACCCAACCGATTTTGAAATTTTTTTCTGTTTAAAAGTTAAACTCTTTTAGATGGATACAGGTTGTTATATGAAATCCGCCAGTATCTAATCTATGGAAATTCGCTATGTTATGCAGATGCTGCGACAGGGGTATGATATATATCCTTTATTTTTCCCTAATACGTTCTAAAACGTTTTCCTTATAACGCAAGCCATAAAAAAAACTGTCAAGTCGAACGTTACTGAATAGAATTTAAATTTATCATCTCAACCAAAATTGTGGTTTTGAATAAATTAATCACGACGATTACCTGCCTCTATCATGCTTGCCGACACCTATTATAGGCAGGTATACAGAGAATTAAATAAGGGATAAAAGGTAATGAATTGGGCTTATAAACACTTTACGAAATAAGCTCAAAGACGATATAATACGGAAATAGGTGGGGATTACGTATAGGTACATAAATATTTATTTTCATCAAATCAATGCACTTTTTTTAGGATTCCGTAGCAAGTAACAAAGCCCTTACAGTTTCGCCATGCTTGTCCGTTCGTCCATCTCTCTGTAAGCCACAGCTCAAAACTGACATTTTTATACTGCTGTGAAAAATCGAGTCTTTTTAGTGTACCGTACCAATATTAACAATACGGAACACTTATGAAAACATTTCGGTATTGACACAAAAATTTGAAATTCAGCAAAAAAATAGGGTGTGGTGGCCTAATTACAGATATAAAGTTGACTTTCGGATCTGGTTGTTAATTTTAGAGCATAACCTGAAAAGTGGGGAAAAAATTTTTCCCCAAATGTATTGTATAGGGTATTAAAAGAAAACTTATTACAAAACATTTTTTTTTTTTTGAAAAGTCTTGAAAATTGCTTTTTTGGCCCTTATTACCAGCAGGATCGTTCAGAAAATTCTGAAAAAATTCATTAGCATTAAGAATGAGATGTAGATTTTGCAGATACATATTTTGGAAATTATTTCACAAAATGAGTTCTGAAAATTAAAGGAGGAATAACTGATAAATCTAAACACTGAATATCTTATTTAATAAATCTCTAACACTGACTTACTGACGGACAATGCACAGCCTAAACCGTCATGTGCAGAAGCACAGAATCTTACATAGGGATTTTTTATATAACGTAGATGGACACTAAACAGGGTTTTTCAAAATTTTTCCCCTTTAGTGGGTTAAATGGTGGATGAAAATTTGTATGGAAATTTGTCATTTTTGAAGCTAGAAGTACGAAAAGTGTAAGGCTTCCATTTATAAATAAAAGTCAGTTGTTTCGTCAGTAAACGTTTCTGGAAATTCAATCCATAAGGATTAAAACAATAAATCAAATTTTGTATGGGAAGTTCGTCATTTTTGAAGTCAGAAACGTGGAAGTTGATATTTAGGCTTTTGAAAAACATTGACAGTGAGCAGAAAGTGGGCAAAAAGTGAGCACCTAATAAAAAGATGTTACCGATGGGAAATGCCATCGGGTATACGGCTAGTTATGTCATGTTTTTGTAAAACTTTGTTAATATATCTATGGAAATAATAGATTCAAAATATTCAAAGAAATTAAGAATAACGAACGTTGATACATTCCATAAATATCTCTTTCTGTCTAATGATTTCGTTTTAACCAATTACCAAAAACTCTTGAAATCCCAATTAAAACTACGTTGATCTCTTTCTGTCTGTTAAGCGAAAACAGGCCAAGTAAGGAATAAAATTTACTCGTTAGGAAAAATAATTTCTCTACTTTCGTATGTTACTTATTATATTAAATTCATAAAAATCACTGATTGTTTGTACTGAACACTATTTGCGCAAATACAACTTGCCCTATACTATTTTAAAAAAAAAAAGATAAAATTATGTATTTATCAAATATAAGAAATTCGCGTCTAGAGTTCACCGAAGCATGTAGAAACAATTTTCACTCTCGAATAATTTTAATTTCAAATATTATCGAGTGCTTGTGAGACATTACTACGTATAACAAACTTTTGTTTGCATTTCAACACACGCAGTATTGATATGTTCACTTATCGTTCAGCTAAACTGAAACTTTAAGCACTCGATTTCCTTGGTATAGTATGACCAAAAACAACATGTAAATTAAAAATCACTAAGTGACTGAAAAAATTATCCGGATCGGCCGGGAATCGAACCCAGGATCTCCTGGTAACTAGCCAGGCGTGCTAACCACTACACCAACGATCCTATGCTCGGCAAGCGTCCGAGCCGGACACCCATTCCATCACCTATGTGTATTAGTACTCTCTCTGATTCGAGAAACAGTTACAATTTTAATTTCAAATATTATCGAGTGCTTGGGAGACAAGGAAATCGAGTTCTTAAAGTTTCAGTTTAGCTGAACGATAAGTGAAAATAGCAATACTGCGTGTGTTGAAATGCAAACAAAAGTTTGTCATACGTAGTAATGTCTCACAAGCACTCGATAATATTTGAAATTAAAATTGTAACTGTTTCTCGAATCAGAGAGAATACTAATACACATAGGTGATTGAATGGGTGTCCGGCTCGGACGCCTGCCGAGCATATAGGATCGTTGGTGTAGTGGTTAGCACGCCTGGCTAGTTACCAGGAGATCCTGGGTTCGAATCCCAGCCGATCCGGATAATTTTTTCAGTCACTTAGTGATTTTTAATTTACTCTCGAATAAATTATTTAAAGTAATTCATATAATTTAAACGAAATAATTAAATAAATATAACTGTAAATTAACTGAAAGATTATTATTCAAATAATTGTAAATAAAACAATTTTAATAAATGTTTCTTTTCGTCAGAGGGTTACTCAACATCATGACAAACTCTAAGGCCTTTTACACAATAAAATAAAATGACATGACACGTCAGAAGTAAGACGTAAGACATAAGGAGTATTGCCTTCTAGTTATCTTGTAAAAAACATTGTGTAGTATTCTAACTTAATCATACATGATAGTGATTTTTCAATCAACTAATTAAAAATCACTATATTATTGTGGTTAAATTAGGAAACTATATAACGTTTTTTACAAGATAACTAGAAGGCAACACTCCTTAAGGCTTACGTCTTACGTCATTTTATTGTGTAAAATGCCTCAGACATAGAGTATTGGGCGTAGAATCAATTTCTGTTACGTTCTAATAATATCTTTTAATCTAAAAATGTGTGTGTCAACACTCCAAAATACAACAACAACAGCAACAACACTAGAGATTTGTAAGATTGCAGATTCATTACTAAACTTGCGCCAATATGTATTGCACAATAAACTATTTGCAAAGAATTTTTTTAAACGGTTTTCTGTAAAAATGTTACTCGGAATTAATTAAGAATAGTACCGTAAAACCGTCTAGACTCGGACACTTTTTTACACTTTTTGGTATAATTTTATGTTTATACATGTTTCCTTCATATATATCACCAATAAAAGTATTACCATTAGAAAGAGCGTATATTATTTGTTATATCCCTGACCCATTTGTTTCTTTATAAGTAAAAATAAAAAAAATAAAAAATAATTAGTAAGTGTCCGGGTCTACACTCCAAATCCGTCTTGACCCGGACACTTACTTAAATAATGTAATAACATGCAAACTAACCTCTCCCGTCGGGGTTAGGACAGTGTTTTATATCTTCGGATGTCTTTGAACCTGTCAAAGGCTTCAAAACATTTTGTGGGAAGGGAGAGGAGTCAATATATAGTATGCCTCTCTATGAAGTAAACATGCGATATGACACCAGAAGGAGGCATAAACCGCATAATTCTGGTGGGAATATAACGTATGGATAGTGGAACTTACAGCCAGTGCGAATCGCGGCCATAGTGTAATAAACTGATGTTTCTGGGTCTAAACAGATATATGTATATAGCATGTATTTTTTTATATATACATCGAATATAACTTCAAACATCATTAAATAATGCGCGATAAAATTGTGAACACATACATATCAAAATTAAAATAATATGACAATTATGACGAAAATTACATGTCTATAAGTTAGACACACTTTTTATTTCTTTGAAAAACGGGAGAATAGTAATCCTGCAAAATGAGATAGTAAAAGTTGAAATCCGTAGTTTTTATTGGTACAGCTGTTTAGAGGGTGTTTTTCTCTCTCTAATGACGTCAAGAACAAATGTTTATGTAGCAGGTTAATGTAGAAACTACTTACTTTGAAGATTGGTGCAAAGTGTCCGGGTCTAGACCCCCTGTCCGGGTCTAGACGGTTTTACGGTACTCTTTGTCGGTTTAAATGGACATACTGAAATTAGGTATAAATGGACATACTGTAACGATGATCCGAATCATTTAATATACAAAAACAAACCTTTTTTACTATACGTTAATTTTACACGCATTTTGTACTCAAGTAATAATGCCTCCCAAGCTAATTTTATAGCAATACTTACATTTATCCCAGTTATTTTGATTTTCGTTAAAATAATTACGTCACTGGTTTTTGTTTCTGCATGGCTATGTTACGGCTAATATGCGAAAACTTCTACTACGCGTACTAGCCGGCTAAATCGCGAATCAGCCAAAGGCGCCGGATAGTTAATATGTGACGAAATGGATCTATTTCAAACTTCTAGGTATGTTTTATAATAATTTAATAGAGCTCATTGAGATACATTTAGGAAATATTTTAGAAGACTTAGAATGATCAAAACAGCGAGAAAAAATTTTTGTATGTATTTTTTTAAAGATCATACCTGCCTTACACAATAACGAAAATTTTTTCGTAGAATTTATGAACATATTTTTGTAATGTATATTTTTTTAAAATTTTAAAAAATATAGTACTTCATGCTTAAAAAAGAAATAAAATATTTTTGTGTATTTTCTTGCACAACCACGAAAATTTTTTCATAGTATCTATAAATACAGTTCCATAATATATATTCTTTTCAAATTTAACTACAGTTCGCTAAAATCACTACATTCACTCATAGCAATCTAGCAAAAATAAGTAGGAAATGATACGCATGGGGTAAATTTCTCCTTTGTATTGGACAACGGTCTTTCTGAAGTTTTTCAAATTTTCCCGAAAAACAGGGCTGGCGAGCAAAAAAACTTATTCTTTTTATTTTCATCTATTCTACTCTTTTAAGGGATTTATTACTAATTTTGCGGAGGTTACTTACCATTTTCGAGATATTTGCAAAATTAAATTTTTTCCTCAATTTTTGAAGGGCTATTTCAGCCTTTCCGACCGGTTTTACGCAGATAAAAAAATACGGGTCTCTTAGATTTCGACAAAAAATAACATATCAGAGTATCATCAAAATCGTAGAGGGACACCTCGGAATGTTTCCTTATGAGATAATTTGGCACGATCTCTTGTGTAATGTTTTTATACTTTTTATCCAATTTATGAAGAAATTTCGATCGTTAGTATTTGCTGTTATTGTTGCCATGTTATTTCGTTAACGGATGATGTAATACTGAGTATGTTAATGCGAAATAAATATATTTAAACGAAGACGTTTTGGATACAACTGGTCCTACCCGATTTGTGTTAGCTAATAGAAGAATCGTTTGTGTGTTCGTGTATTATCCACGACATTCGTATAATACGCGTATTATCCGGTTAGTACGCGAATTTTCTCTTTCACGCGTATTAGCCATAATATTCCGTTAAAACATGAAACTTTTTAAAAGTAAACGTAACAATGTTTTCAAGCTCCACGTTGAACGTCAAAATATACGTATAACTCAAAGTTTTTGAAGTAATTTTTTAATATAACAGAGATGTTACCTTTGATATGACATGTTGAATACGTTAACGATCGCACCAGTGTACACCAATTTAAATTCCACTATAATTTATGATATGCGACAAACAATAAGTACATAAATTCGAATTTTCGTTCAATATTTAGTCGAACTTTTCCTTGAAACAATTAGACTTATACAGCCTATACGATAAGAACGGCGAGAGGCGAGAGTAGAGGCGCTATCCGTTTTCGGACCCGTAGAACACGATTCTCTAGAAAAATAATGTCTGATATATATATATATATATATATATATATATATATATATATATATATATATATATATATATATATATATATATATATATATATAAGATAATTAAATTTATGGTATCGATTATTCGATCACTTATGATTAGGGAATAATTGGGATATAGATACTTCTACTTTAAATTACTCGCAAACGGTAGTTAATATTTATCGAAATGTAACAAGTATACCTTTTTTGCGTGAAATTGTCTGAGGAATTATATTATCAGGGATTTTGTTTAAATAATTGCAAATTAAAAAAGAAAAGATGTGGTAACTCACACCTACCACCCAAAGCCACCCCTTAGTCATGAGTGGTGGAATAAGTGTTGACATAAATTTAATCTTTCTAACGTAAAATAAATACCCCTAAAATATCAATCCTTTATTCAAAAGCGTTTGGAAAATATTTAAGAAATGATAGTTTTCGTTTCACCCCTTTTCAGTGTTGTATCTCCCTTATTATACAGTTTTGAAAAAAAGTGTACCTGAAAAGGTACCATTATTTTTGAACGTACTACGAGCTCTACCAATTACGGTACATAATTCTGGACCACCTTGTATATATATTCCCGCTACCTTTTAGTATGTGTAGGGCCCCCCTATGGAAGTTAAGAGCTGAAATTTGGCAAGTGGGACTCATTCCGATGCACAACAATACTATCAAAGTGAGGTCAAATTTTGGGCAAACTTTGGATCTGACCCAACTTTTAAGGGGGTGGTGGGGGGCGGTAAAACAATAAAACTTTTCCAAACAGGTTGGAAATAATGTTTCGGTCAATTATCCACAACATATCCAAAATTCAGCTTCCTAGGATGATTTGGAGGGAGTAGAGGGGAAAAAAGTATTTTGGCTGGATCTAACACGTCCACAGCCACCCAGAATTAACGTAGAGTGTTGAAATTTGGTGTGTTAATAAAGTTCGTATCTAGATTGTGCTTTTTGGAGGTTTTAATATTTTACCCCCACCCCCCTCATTTTTAAATTTGAATTTCATGCTTTTTTGACATTTTCGAAGTTTGTACCACTCGCACAGGTCACCCCAATAAACTTAGAGGGCTGAAATTTTGTATTCGGATTGAGTTAGTATCCAGGGGGTTCCTTTTGGGGGTCTCGACTTTTAACCCTTACCCCCATCATTTTTATACCAAAAAGAACATGATTTTTCTTGTTTTAGCGAATTTCGAAAACTCGAAATTCAGCTATTACAGTAGGTGTCATGACGCGACCTAAGCCCGGGACTATAACAGAAATATGTTTTGAGGTCCCTAGAATAAGAATATGATATTCACTAAAATTTATATATATATATATATATATATATATATATATATATATATATATATATATATATATATATATATATATACAGGGTGGTCCAGAATTATGTACCGTAATTACTGGAGCTGATAATATGTTCAAAAATAATGATACCTTTTCATCTACACTTTTTTCCAAAACTCAATAATAAGGGAGATAAAGCAGAGGGGTAAAATGTAGAGGGGTGGAAGGAAACTAACTTCTTCTTTTAAAAACAATTTTGGGCGCTTTTGATTACTCGATTCATAATCTAGGGGTGCGTATGAAAATTAAGATAATTAAATTTATGGTATCAATTATTCCATCACTTATGATTAGGGGATAATTTGGAAATAGATACTTCTACTTTAAATTTCTCGAAAACGGTAATATTTATCGAAATGTAACAAGTATACCTTTTTTGCGTGAAATTGTCTGAGGAATCATATTATCAAGGATTTTGTTTAAATAATTGCAAGTTGAAAAAGAAAAGACGTGATAACTCACACCTACCACCCAAAACCACCCGTTAGTCATGAGTGGTGGAATAAGTGTTGACATAAATTTAATCCTTCTAACGCAAAATAAGTACCCCTAAAATATCAATCCGTTATTCAAAAGCGTTTCGAAAATATTTAAGAAATAATGGTTTTCGTTTCACCCCTTTACAGAGTTGTATCTCCCTTATTATTGAGTTTTGAAAAAAAGTGTACGTGAACAGGTGCCATTATTTTTGAACGTACTACCAGCTCTAGCAATTACGGTACATAATTCTGGACCACCTTGTATATATATATATATATATATATATATATATATATATATATATATATATATATCCGCGCGATAACTTTCGAACGAAACCTTTAATGCTTATGAAATTTTGTATGCGTACTGAAGACTAGATTGGCTAGGCTAAGTTCGTTAGCCAGACACGTCGGATGCCCAGAAGTAGGTTTTTCGGGCATTTTTTGTCAACAAAATGAGTTTTTTGCCAGAATTAACCAATTTTTCAAATTTTTTTACACCAAGCCAAAGTAAAAGTCAATATGCGTAAAAAATGTTTTTACACCATTGCTCTAAATTAATTACCTTTTGAGAAAAGTTAGAAAATATGTTGGAAAAAATCATTTTTTATTACACTCGCATTCACAGTCTTTTTTTTCTGTCTCATTTTTTGCGATGCTACATTAAAAAAAATCAGCTTTATAAGTGACGTGTCATGATTTTTTTAATCCAATTTAACGATTCAGTTATATTGTATTTCTCTCAGTTGAGTAAATCTTTATAATCTTTATAAATCTTTATAAATTACCAAGAAAATTTGTTTTATGTGATACGGTCAGAATTTAGATTATGTTTACACCTTACTAAAATTAATAAGAGTTTGCTAGAGTCGCATAAAAATTACGTTAAATCATATTCAAACAATAATATTTTTATGTAATTTTTTATCCAAATGACAATACTGTTATAATTATTATGTATAAACTTTGATAACTGACACGAGGGTGTGGCCAAAAAAACATGGCTGATTTTTGTGTGCAACGAAAAATCTATTACTGTCAGTAGTCGTTTATTTCAATTAAATTATGTTACCTTTAAGCGAAATATTTAACTGGGCTGGTTCAAATCCACCTCGGAAAAATTTTATTTATGCTGAGAAAATTCTTCAAGCTCATCGTTTGATAAAATGTGAAAGAAATGAAGGAAGTTTGAATAGTAACTCTGTTTGTTTTACTGCACTGTGTTTGCAAAGTTCGCATTTAAAAGAACTACCACACGAAATTAATGCATCAATTTCCAAAAATGGGAAAATTTCATTTGTTAAATGCTCACAAACCCACAATTTATTAAATTAGATTATCTACAATATATTTAAACAGTCGACTTACTTGGTAATATAAAATCACTTCTTTTAAAATGTAACGAACATACTCTCATATGCGGATTCACATTCTTTATTTTTAAAACGCAACCATGCTTTTAGTCTGTCAATTTTTTCCATTTTTCTAAATATATTTTCAATATAATGTAAATAAAACTACTACCGGGCTTAGGAATAGCATGAAAACTAATTTCTAAATTTTCGCGAGATTTACTCCCACAACTATTTACAGCACAATAAACTCTGCTCTTATTCTTTTTACGCAAAGGTAATTTTATAATTTCCATACTGTTTTTAAAAAAAGTATGTTTTATATTTTAATTTAAACTAATGTCAAACTCTAATAATTTACTTAGGTGCACACTAAAATTAGTTTTTTTTTCGGCCACCAGCTGTCATGATCAAAGTGGTCAGTTCCCAATAGCATTTTACTCGTAAATAAATTTGCACATTCATTTTTTTTTTTTGACAACAAAACAAATAATTTTAAATTTTGACAAATTCTATCATACATTTTTGAAAATATTAAATATTTTAAGGCGAAAATATATTAAAAAGCTGAAATTTGTTTAACAAAAACCATACATCTGCTCAGTTTACCTAAAAAATGTCGGAAAATAGAATAACTTTCAATAATTAACCCAAAAATAGCATATGAGGTAACTTTTATATTTTTTTTGAAAATTTTAAAATAAAATAACGTTTGATAGTAGTGTTACAAATGATATTTTTTTATTTTGTAGAAGCTGGTAAATAGAAATCGTAACAAATACTCGCCTTGAAAAAATCAAAGAAGTATTTAGAACAAAATACTATTTCTTAAAGAAAATATTAAAATTATGTACAAATGCCGTCCTGATAAACTGATATATTCTGTCCATCTTGAGCGCTGGGGCCGATTTTGAGGAGCTGGATTCCCTCCATACAAAACCTCATAGCGAATACACATATTTTTAAATATCCTTTTGAATTTCGTAACTCAATCATTACAAATAAAATCTAAATTAAAAACACCTATATGACCTGTTTTTTCTAAATTTTCTAGCATCAATTCTAGGGGTAATTAACTAGGGGGTGATTGTGTTGACATTTTGATGTAAAATATAGTAATTTTAACCGTCCTTAAAATAACGTTTCGAATTTAACAATAAAAAAAATTTAAAAAAGTGTTTAAGTTCTGGCAAGATTTTCAAAAAGGGACTGAAATGTTTTTAGATGTTGATATATACAAAAAATATTAATGTGTTAAGTACTTGCTAGACTTATAGGTTTTATGGGTCGTTTTAGCGAATTTCCAGAATGGAATTTAGCTATTATAGCCACTCTCATGATGCCACTTGAGCCCGAGACTATGGCAGAAATTTATTTTGAAGTCCCTACAAACAGAAAATAGTATTCACTAAAATTTATGTATTATATTTGTATTTAGTCCCACACCGTTGGACAAGTTCGTTAGCCAGCCATGTCGGATGCCTGGAACATGGCTTTTTTGGTAATTTTTAGTGACAAAAATTAGTTTTTTGCTAAAATTGTCTTAAGTTAAAAAATTTTTGCGACATTTATTTACACCATTAGAAAGAAGAGGAAAAATCACTTAGAAGGGTGAAAAGTCACAGAAAAACGGATTTTTATAAATGGAAATTCGCTATGTTATGCAGGTGCTGCGACAGGGTTATTTTAACAGTTTCGTTCGGGTGAAAATCTCCCCAAATAAACCTACAGGGCTGAAATTTTGTGTACATGTTAAACTAATAGCTAGCCACTGCTAGAGGTTTGTACTGCTTTGGAGGTTTCAACTTTTAACTCTTACCCCCACGAATTTTCCGCCAATATTTCCTTAATTTTTTTTTTCTAACACGTCTAGAGATTCTCTAAGGAAACCTGGAGGGCTGAAATTTGGTACGTGTATTGAGTTAGTATCCAGCTAGTGCCTGTTAGGGATTCCACATTACTTTTCCCCCCACTTCCCCCATCTTTACATCGGAATTCAATGGTATTGTTAAATGTGTTTTAAATGCAATATTTTTATTCTAAATACATGTAGGCGAATAGTAATTTTAAAAAATGAACTTACTTTTATAACAAATGAAATACATACATACTAAGTAATTTAAAAATGTTATTAAAGCACTGTTTATTTATAAAGTAGGAATTTTGAATTTTTTTATTTATAAAGTAGAAATTTTGGATTTATTTGAAAAGAAAAAATATTTTCATAAAGGCCTTCCAGTTTACTATTTAAGTTCCTTTTTTAATATTTAAAAATAAAACAGAAAGACTCTTGCATAGACATTTAAAAGGATAAGTCGTGTTTATTGTTGTTTTGTGGATCACTTGTTTTTACAAGAATAAAAATTTATTTTTGTGTTGTTTACCTGTTTTTCTAAAACTCCTCTACTATATATTTGGTAAGGCGAAAACAGCTCTGTTTATATTTATTTAATTGTTTCATATTAATTAATTTTTAAATATTTAATTTTAAAATTTTTTTCTTTTTTTGTATATAACTCCACTTTTCTCGTCTTTTATATATTTGCGTTTTTTCCTCTTCTCTTGTTCTTCTTTTCAAAATATTTTTTTACAAGATAAGGGGAAGAAAAAGCAATAAAAACGGCACTTTCTGGATAACGTGTCTACCAATGATAATGAAGGTCCAGGTCAGCCTCGGATAGACCTGGACGATAACCCTACGTCAAGCACCATTAATACTCCTTAACTTAATAATGACCCCAATTTTGGTACCATTGGATACTCCCCCAATCCTACCACTAGTAATTCTGAAATGAGTACATCAAAACCATCCAAGGTAATTATGCAGAAGCACGGCTCCACCTATTTTTGGCTTTAAAAGAAAAACTAATGATCCGATTTTAATGACTTTTTTTTAAAATGTTCGTCGCTACGGCGGATTAATTTAAAAAAATACTACAAATCGATACCGATAATAGAAAGGCTGGGAAACTGTTTTAAAACTTAACAAAATTCAATTTTTTCAAATTTTCTTTTGTCATTTAGTGTGTGTGCGTGTATATGTGTGGCTGAGTGCATTGTCTAGTAAAACTGACCAAAATAAATACTTTTTCAAGAATAAAAAAAAATCAATATCTCGTTGCATTTTCGAAATATTAAGCGTGGAAGTTAGAAAAATTGACTTAATTTTGTAAACTACGATTATCTCAACGCCATGATTTGAGTGTATATTCTGGTAAAATTGATCAAAATAAATAACAGTAGATGATAAAAAAACTAGCTGGTGAAGTTAGTTAAGGTTAGGTTAGTTTAGTTAGTTTTGACAATATATTTCGACTTTGGTATAAAAACTAGGTGGTGAGGTTAGTTAAGGTTAGGTTAGTTTAGTTAGTTTTTACAATATATTTCGACTTTTATATAAAAACTAGGTGGTGAGGTTAGTTAAGGTTAGGTTAGTTTAGTTAGTTTTTACAGTATATTTCGACTTTGATATAAAAACTAGGTGGTGGGGTTAGTTAAGGTTAGGTTAGTTTAGTTAGTTTTTACATTTCGACTTTGATATAAAAACTAGGTGGTGAGGTTAGGTTAGTTTAGTTAGTTTTGACAATATACTTCGACTTTGACACACATGCATACAAAATAAACAAAGAAAACCTAGAAAAATTTTAATTTTTTCAAATTTAACGACAGTTTCCCAGCATTTCCATTATCGGTATCGATTTGTAGTATTTTTTTTATCCGCCGTGGTAACGAACATTTAAAAAAAATCATTAAAATCGAGTCATTAGTTTTCCTTTTAGAGCCGAAAATAGGTGGAGCCGTGCTTCTGCATAATTACCCCATCCAAGCCACAGTATACCTATCCAGTAAATTTCACTGGGCCCTTTAAAATATATTTTGAACCTACTGACATTAATCAACGACGTTATTCCATTTCTTTTGGTTAACTTTTAAAAAAAAAATAATATTACCAACGCATAAAAGATCTTTCCAAAAATAAACTTTTGGTGATTTTTACTACCGCCTAGTCAGCGAACGCTTTTAACTAAAAATAATCTTAAAGCACATGTCCCCTCCCAACGTGTTTCCCGTACTGGAATAATAAAAAATATTGACATTGAAATTCCGGACGACATTATACTAGAAAACCTCGAATGTAATCAAAAAGTCATCCATGTCTACCGATTATCTCGTAGAATTCCAGATCCTAAAAATCCCGATTTACACTCTTATGCACCTACTCGATCCGTAGTTGTAACTTTTGAGGGTAAATTTTTACCCAAAGAAGTCACAATATTTTATAATCTTCGAGAAGTCGAAGTATATACCTACCCTGTGACCCAGTGTTTCAACTGTCTCCGTTTCGGTCATATCACGACCCATTGTAAATAAAAAAAAAAAAAACCGGTGTACTTACTGTGCTGAATCCCACGATACTAAATCTTGTCCTAATCCGAATTCTACAAAATGTGTAGAATTGAATGAAATGTGAAATGTGTCTACACTCGGCGCGCTCCCGAAACTGTAGCGAATATATTAGTCAAAAAGCAATTAAGCGGGTGATGGCTACTGAGGGCCTATCGTACTCAGAAGCGCATTCCCAAGTAACAAATCCAAAAAAATCATTTAACCCTCTCTCAGTCCCTTCTGCATTTACTCGTCTTCAACGAGATGTTGATTTTACTCCGGAAACTCCGCCAGTTCCGCCGATTACATACTCTCACATTGTTACCTCAGGATGCAAACGTAAACCAACAACTAGTTGATCATCTCCTCCTACATCCCCAACTTATTCCTCCCAACATCAAAACATCTTAAATAACCCTAATGGTCGTCCCTCCAATCGCCTCTCCTCACAGCCCGTGTATTACAATTTCGGCACTTCTCAGACTTCACCAACCTTTTCAGCACCACCCTCTGCAACAGACTCTATCTCTTTACTCCCCCTTCCCATCAAACAAATACTTATGGACCCAAATCTTAATCAAAAGCTGATCCAACTACTTTCATTTCTATCCCATCCTGGAAGTAACACGCCGTCTCAAAATCCTTCAGTGGAACGTCCATAGTTTTTATGCTAATCTCCCCAATCTGATATACTTACTTAATTCCCAACAAATTTATGTAGCTCTCCTATCTGAAACTTGGCTTCGTGCTGATCGCACCGTGCGCGTCCGAGGCTATCGTATCTATCGTTGCGATAGAGATGATGGATACGGAGGTGCCGCTATTCTCTTGAAAACCTCTATTCAATGTCAAGAAATCTTAGTCCAGTCCCCCTCGGCCAATACCCAAGTTGTAGGTATTCGTATAGCAAATATATCCTTTATTTCGATCTACAATCCTCCCAACAATATTCTATCCTTCCAGCAGTTGGATAACATGCTATCTAGTGTTCCTAACCCAATTTTCCTTGGCGGTGACATGAATTTTCACCATTTGTTGTGGGGAAATCACTTATGACGCTGGTGGTAGGGTTTTGTGTGACTATTTGGAACATCGAGACCTCACACTACTAAATAACGGCTCCTCAACTTTATGTGTCTCCTCACCCAGACAATGTACAGCAGTTGATCTATCAATATGCTCCTCTGCCTTGAGCCCATCCGTTCAGTGGAATACTTTAGAGGACACTTATGGAAGTGATCACTTTCCAATTAATATCAATATAGGAAATATAGAGTGAATTCAGGATCGGCCTTTTCAATCACGTTGGTTAATCGCTAAGGCTAACTGGAATAAATATTCTGACATTATGACAGTACTGACGAGTGACAAGGAAGTCGGAAATGATCCTAAGACTTCCTACGGTGAGTTTGTCGGTGCAATCAATGCTGCATCTACGTGTTTTATCCCACTTTCTCGTTCTCGACCCCCATCTGCTACTTTTCCCGTTCCTTGGTGGGATGGAGAGTGCACAGATTTGATCAACAGACGTAAATTAGCTACTAAAATGCTACTTAGAGATTTTACACCACAAAATTTCATGCTATACAAAAAAACTGTCACACAGGTGAGAAGAGCACTCAAGCGCAAAAAGAGGGCATCTTGGGAGAACTACTGAGCGAGCTTCTCTAGGGATCCTCCTATCCAGATTTAACATTTGGAAAAATGTTAAAATATTCAGACGAAGTTGCTCCCCATACCACCAGCGTTCCTCGAATGATGACTGGAAAACGGAATTTATGGCTAATCTGACACCTGAAATTGTTCCCAACAGTTCGATTTATCTTTAACCTATCGTTCAGTCTAATAATATTCTTTCAATATGATTCTTTCAATATTCGTGAATTTTCAGCAGGTCTTTCATCTCTTAAGGACTCTGCCCCGGGCTCTGGTGGCATTTATTATAGTATGATTGTGAACTTACCTGCTCAGTCCAAACAACAACTACTTAATATCTATAATGATTTGTTCGCAAAAACTGTTGTTCCGGAGTCCTGGAGAGTCCTTAATTCTTCCTATCCTCAAGCCAAATAAAAACCCCAATGCACCTTCCTCTTACAGACCTATAGCCATGAATTCCTGCTTTTTAAAAATTATGGAGCGTCTATTGGGACAACGACTGGAATAGTGGTCTGAATATAATCAAATCATACCCCCATTTCAGTTTGGCTTTCGGAAAATTATGGGTGTGCAGGATAATCTTTCTGTTTTGTATGCTGATATTCTTACTACTTTCACTACAAATGAATATCTAGTGGCAGTATTTATTGACATTCGAGGGGCTTTTGATAATGTCGTTATTGATCTTCTCATCAATTGGCTCGCCGAGCTTGACGCTTCCCCCCGTATCTCCAGATACGTACATATTACACCATAGATACCTATCTCTTATCGGCCACCAAATTGATTCACGGAGAACAGCTCATTTGGGTTTACCTCAGGGAGCTGTTCTTAGTCCGCTTTTATTCAGTATATATACCTCTAAACTCTCTTCCCTTCAAAATATCCCATTCCTTAAAATCCTTCAGTACGCTGATGATATTGTGATATACGCATCGCGTCAATCACTAGACTTAGCCAATGGAACTATTGTGGTCGGTCTATCTATGCTAAAAGAGATTTTGGCAGAGCTAAACTTAGAAATATCTACTAGCAAAATCACTGCAGTCCTATTTTCACGCCATAAAGATAATCCCAATCCAATACCTTTTTTAAATTCTTTTATCAGATTTCAACACTAAATTCCTTGGCATTACTGTGGACAGGCGACTTTCCTGGCGACCACAGATTGATCAAATTAGTGCCAAAGCTCTCAATGGTATCAATGTTATGAGGCCAATCAGAACGACCTGGTGGGGCGCTGATCCTTCTACACTTCTAAGTTTTTACCATGCGTTCGTTGGCAGCATTTTGGACTATGGAAGCTTCCTATTATCTCCTATTTCCAAAACTACCGCTTCCATCCTCGACCGTGTTCAGTTTCAAACCCTCCGAATAGCCCTAGGACCGAATAGCCCGAATAGCTCCTTGTTGAGGCTGGAGTTCCCCCACTGCATATCAGAAGGCTTCATCTCGCGAGAAAATTTATTCTCAAGCGTTTATTATCTTCATACCACCCTCTCTTGCCAATTCTATCCTACTTGAATGAAACAATTTCAACGTCTCGATACTGGCGACGAGAGCCTATCCCCTTTCTAGTCATCGCTTACCGAACTTATGTCGAAATTCCTATTTACCAAAGTCTCTCCCTACCTATGTACATTTCAGATTACTTCTCCAATTTTATACCAGTTGCAGTCAGACTTGATTGTGGACTGGACAAAGATAATGTAAATTTCCCTCCACATCAAAACAATATTATCTTTAACCATTTTCTTGCAACCAATTTCCCAACTTATAATCTAATATATATACTGACCTCTCTAAGACCGTTGATGTCCAATGTTTAGGTGCTGCCTTCTATCACGACGACTTATCAATAACAAGACTATTTAAATTGAATAAAGATATGTCAATTTTCTCTGGGGAATGCGTCGCTGTGATAGAGGCACTAATATATATTCAAAGCAATAGATTGAACAGAGTTGTTATCGTCACCGATTCTTTAAGTATACTCCAAATCCTAGCTACTCCGCCATTTAAGCCGTCCTATTCTTACCTCATTACCCACATTAAGGATCTTTTACATGTAATTATTAATTCTGGTCTTCACGTCGCTTTTGTGTGGTGTCCTTCACACATTGGCGTACGTGGGAACGAATGTGTTGATGTTGCAGCAAAAAAACGCATCACACATTGGTTTGGAGTCCCCATATTTACCGCCTTCAACGGACCTCATGGACACATCAACACGAAAACTACAACAGGAATGGGATGAGGACTGGACCAACGCTGCGATAGCCAAGGGTAATCGTTTGAAACACATTCAACCAACCGTTAGCTGCCGCCCTTGGTTTAACGACTATAACAACTGGACATAACAGTTTGCCTCATCATCTGCACCGCATCAACGTCCGTGACAACGCTGTGTGCATCTGTGGAAGTGAAGACTGCGACGACAACCACGTTCTGTTCTCATGCCCTCTATATATCCAGCAGAGATCCTTAATGTTTAACCGACTTTCCGTGGAGAAAGTATCTTTTCCAGTAAACACCCTCTCACTTCTATCACTCAACAACAAAAATGTACTTTTAGCTATCACCTCCTTTCTTTTCTCCTGTAATATTCCTGTTTGAATCACCATCCTGCTCATATGCTCCACACTAACACATGGTCGAACTACTCGATCTAGATTTACGCAACCTTTTCCATGGCAGCAAACAGAAATTCAAACACCAAGTAGCCCCGGTCTGCCTCGGTGGCAAATATTCCTAACTCATCCTGTCGAAACTCCATCAGATTTCCGCCACCCCCCTCCCCCCCAAAAAAGATCTACTCAAATTTATTTATACTTATTCTTATTTTTCACACCTCACGACGGCTGGTGGTTGGCCGATATAGTCGAAAGGCTGACGGCCAATTGTTTTTTTTTTTATTATTTTTGTTATATTGTTATTTTTTTTCTTTTTATTTATTTGTTAATTTGTTGTAGTTATGTTTATTTTGTTCTTTTTAATAAAAAAAAAAAAATTAAACACAAATATAATTGGTGTATAAGCATGGGTAGGAATACCCTCGTACGAATTGTGTTTGCTTTTTTCCTGCTAACTGCTATCGGCACAAAAATAAAATTTACTGAGATTCAGCCCTTAAAAACTTAAAACCTTTTTTCAAAGCCCCGATCAACCGGCATTCATCATCAGTTTTGAAACCACCAAAATGACAAATCGCTTGTGGACTTTCAATTACATTTCGCTTGTAGACATTCAATACCGAAGATGAAAGGAAAAATTCGACTTCCGGGATGAGGCTTCGCTGCTCACGACCTTTATTTTTAATTATTTTAGTTTGAATGGAAATTGTAAAAGTTTTGATAAATATTTATTGTAGTAGAAATGATTCACTTGTACGTTTATGGACCATATTTATCGGTCCGTAAAAATACGAAAGACGATAAATTGTCTGGTAAACAAGATTCAAGGAATATCCTGTCGCTATTGTTCTTTTAAATCACAGCGGAGGATAATGTATGCGTTTAATTTATTTTCATTACACTGAATTGCAAAAGTATTCATATACAAAATTTTAAAAAAAGACTTTTTTAAAGTGTTATTGTTTTTGTGAACATTTCCAAAAGTTGGTGATAGTTTTTTGCGGGCGAGTTCATCCTAATCAACGGATTTGTGCAACAACTGGTGAAATCTGAACACAAGAACGAATACTGAGTGTATACGAATAATTTCTAAATTACTATACGTTTCAATTTTGTACTTCCTCGTAGCTTATTTATTTAAATCTCACTTACACATAAACTAAAAATGAAGTCAGTTCATTTATTTACAGAAAACTATGCGTATTAATTCTATTTGATATTCTTGGAGTAAATAATGTTTTTCATTTTCTAATTCTTTGCTTTTCCATTGTCCTCTTTAAATATATTTTATATGGAATTTATTCTTAATATAATAAATCATTATAAATATGTTATTTGTCGGCTCGTTTGTAAATTTAAATTTTATTTATGCCGAAAAATATACCGTGGTTGCTAATGCTGCGCTGCTACTAAAATTGGAAATAACTAGAAAATATTTTCCAGTCAGATGTTACATAAATTTGAGTTCGGTTATATTAGGCAGCTGGGTAGTGATTTAAAACGATTCTGCTTTTTTGTTTAGGGTACCGGTCAAACAGGTGAAAATTATAAGGCACTCGAAATTTGTTTGAGCACCGGTCATAACCCCCTCCCTCTCATAATTTTTACATCTATTGGTTTATGAACATAAAATTTTACATGAAGAAATAAAATTATACTTGAATGTCAAGCTGGTCTGTGTTACTACGTGTTTAACACGCATCTAGTGCGTTTCTTTTTTCACTTATTTACCTATTACACGCGAGGTTTGTATTTTTTCGAATAAATTTGGATTTGTCTAACGAAAATTTGTTGCCTAGAAATTTAACGAGATTTGAGGTTCACTTTTATTCTTTTGTCAAATTAATGTTAAATTGCTTTTAGGCAAAAAATTTGAGTTGTAGAAAACACAAATTTATTCATAAAAAATATAAAGCTCAGATGTAATACGGTAAGACAATTTAACGAATAAAATAAATTAGTATACCTAATTCATATTATTATTTAATACATTGTTACTATGGTTCTGAAATCAGTTAAATTTACAAATACAATTTTTTTTTTATTTTTTTCGTGTTCCTATAATAAAACGACCAATAAAATGTTTTGTACCGTTTTTTTCGCTGTAAAAATCTGTCCTAACTTTTTTTCATGGCAAAAGTGAAAAAACTACAGTATTCTTATGGGATTTTATACACATGTGTTAAAATGTATATTAAATTTTTTATTATTATTTTTAAAGAGATTTCTGTTAGTAGAAGAGCTATGCCGATACGGGGCCACCATGTGCTTCAAAAGTATGGACACACCCTGACGCAAGTTACTCGATCAATTTTGAAACGCACTGTATGTCGATTGACTTTTGACCCGGCACGTACCGAGTACATTTATCAAAAATATATTGTTGACATTTGACTCCACACTCGCTCATACGGTTGGCCTTGGAATTCCTCAGAGATGAGTCATCACATCAACAACCACACAAATAGTTAACCCATTATGGGTTATTACAATTTGGTCATCACAATTTGGATTTTTGTGTTAACCCACCAGCACTAATGTAGTTTTTGAATCCAAACCTAACGCATGCGCAGACTGAATTTTAGTAGACAACGCACACGCAGACTGAATTTTAGTAGACAACGCACACGCAGACTGAATTTAGGCCACAAATTGGTTTTTTGAAAGCTGGGTCACACTACCGCGTTAAAAATGTGGGGAATACCTTGACTCGGGGGTGGCCCCCAACTTTTTACACCGTACTGTATTTAAAGTTTTGGTACACTGCCGTTACAAAAGTGTGGACCCCCTAACCAAGAGGTGTCCGATCACTTTTTGAAGCGTACTCTATTTATTTTGTTTACGTGAAAACCTTAGCCTTTAACCCCAACACGCCCTTGTCTTAGTTGCGTCATGCTAAACGAACAAAGAAACTATTTGACGAGGCCGCTAATAATAAATCTTATCGGGGCACTGTACCAAGCGCAAACATTGGTTAAGCCCCTGTACCACGCGCTAGATTTTAAAACTAATTTCGGACTCCGAGGACCAGATTTCAGACCACTACTGTACTACCGAAAATCGGGTGTCGACAGTACCTCAGGGGAATTTTTTATACATGTGTTTAACATTGGAAAATCTTGTTAGTTCCCGGAATTTTTATCAGTTTAAAAATAAATGAACAGTCAATAAATGTTTAATTTAGCTGAATTATGGTCATATGACTTTTGTTTAATATATACAGGCTAAAATAAATTTCGTACAAGTACAGTGGATACCTGATTTGTCGTCAAGTACAGTAACGGTCAGAAATCCGGATCCTATTAAATTTTACATGCATAAATGATCAGTAAAGCTTTTAATAAAATGGCACTATATTAAAATCATATTTTTAAATATTTAGATAATCTTATAAGTATGAACTTGATATCACAATTTACAGGTAAATGCAAAATTATAGATATTTTCTTAGGTTATTTAAAATTAATACATATTGTTAATATAATATACAAGTGTGTATTAAATACTAAAATATTTCAGATAATTTTTATTTGATTTATAAATTATGCTAGAAATAGTTTTGTATTATACTCAAATTCTAAAATGTTGTACACCATATGAAGCAATATTTTTTGTAACTCGTCAAAAACCAGGCATCCCGGTTTCAACGGGACAGTCCCGTCTTTCGGGGATATGTCCCGGCGTCCCGACTAGACTTCTCGGGACGTCCATTTGTCCCGTTTCGGTAATATTTGAACCTATACGCTATTTTATGAAAAGTTTTATTCATTATTTGAAATAATTTTTAACTGCCTTTAAAATTACTTGGGCTCTTTCGTCTGTTCCCAAATATCATTCATATTCTGATGATAATATGAACTTGTATATTATTCTAAATAAAATATTATCACTGGTGTAAGAGATTTTGCTATGATTTCCTTGATAATAACTTTTTGTTTTTCTATCTTCCTACTGCTAACACAAATTATTCTATCCAAATTATCGTTTCATTATCAAGGGTCTCATGCTACGGTGATGGTGAAATCATCCGCCACCAAATTAATTTTATGGTAGAAAGAAAAATTAGCTCTCTAAATGACTTTAAAAACACCATTATTGACTTAAATTTTCAAAAATTTTCCGGGGAAAAACGGACCCCCTTTTCTCATGGGGGGTAATCCGTACCCCCAAACCCTCCAATAAGGTCAGCTGTCCCGTTTTAACTCTTTACAAATCTAGTCATCTTACATATAAGGTTTGATCATCATGTATTTTCAAAAATCACACAAGTTTAAACTTGTATAAATTGTCAGCTGACCAGAAAGAAAAGGGCCACAACCAAATTTTTTGGATAAAATATGGCCATTTTATGACCATTCTAAACCCTAAAAAATGGTAAAATTTTAGATCTTTTTTTAAACTGTCGCCATTTTGTTTCCATGCATGTAAAATTGCTAATTGTGGTTCCGCCAATATGCTCATATATAGATGAACTCATATAGATTAAGAATTATCTTTACTTTCTTCTTTCAGATGCTTCTGAAAGTGGAAACACCTTCTTCTTTTTAGATACTTAACTATATCCCAGTGAATATAGAATGTAAATGTGATGTAACAAGGAAATAACAAGTTACGTAACTTTTTTGACTTATGGGTGACATAACAATTATAAAAAATTAGAGTTTTATGTTATATACCTAATTGTTACCTGTATGTTACGTAACAGTTACATGCCATTGTGACTGTAATAAAATGTCACATTTGTGACTGCTATGTTACGTTTAGATGATGTATCAAGGTTGCTTTGATAAAACGTCACAGTGTGACTCTTATGTTATGTCTTCGCAACCTAACAATGTTACTTTGATAAAACCTCACAGAACTGACTCTTATGTTATGTTTTTGTGACGTATCAACGTTACTTTAATGAAATGTCACAACTATGACTCTTTTGTTATGTTTTTGTGACCTATCAATATTAATACAACATTTCACTTGTCACTTTTGGGAAATGTTTTGTTACCATATTAATTTTAAATGTATCAATTCGTGAGGAATTATCTATTTAAAGATTCCTGCAGTTTTTCAATCTACCCCCTGTTGGCGTCTGATGTAATTAAATTTCATCCATCCATTTTTGTATAAGTTGATTTATGTTATTTGTTATATGGGTTATGGGGTTATATTATATAATATAACCCCATAATATATGATATGCCCCATAATATATATAATATAACCCCATAACCCATATAACAAATAACATAAATCGACTTATACAAAAATGGATGGATGAAATGGATGAATGAATGCTTTATTAATATTGCTACGCCACAAAAACATAACAAGAGAGTCATGATTGCGACATTTCATTAAAACAACATTAATACGTCGTTAAAACAACGTTAATTTTGTTGCATATTAATTTAAAAATGAAACTTTTATGAAAATTCTTGTAAGGCTTTATTTACTATTTTGTGATATATATTAACATATAACGATCAGAACAAATAAGTGATTTTGGTCTAGTGGTTAAGACTGTCGATAATTTAAGAGATGCTTCAGCTTGGATAATGGATCGAATCCTGGAACAGCCAACAAAAAAATAATAATAATAATAATTTAGGTGTATGTATATGTCAATAAGTTGGTAATATTTGTATGTAATGTTAATAAGAAACAAAAAAAGGAATTTTGAATTTGCTTTTTGCAAAAGAAGGGGTAATTTTTATCTATAAGATAACATCAAAGTTATATTTTCCTAAAACGTAACAAGAACATAACAATGTTACGTCACATTGTTACGTTTATGAGTGGGAAATTGTAAGTTACATGTGAGTCACATGTGACTCACATGTTATGTAACATGTGACTTTCAGTTCTGTCACTGTGACATAAAATTTACAGAAAAATATTCACTGGGATATATATATATATATATATATATATATATATATATATATATATATATATATATATATATATATATATATATATATATATATCGCGAGTTTAGTGTTACACTGTTCCATGTCGCCTTGAAAATGAATGGAAACCTAATAAAAACCTTACATACTATAGTCCAACTTCAGAACTATATAATTCTGACATTATTACCCACTGTTAGTGTGTTAATAGTCAAAATGAGTGTATGTAAACTAGTACCTTGAGCCCATATTTGCAAACCATCTGATAATTTCAAAAATTGAGCGTAACGGTTATATTTATTTGGGACAGGAAATTCAGTATATTAATCTATATATGACTACGGTTAGTATATAATATAATATGGATCTTTTTCTTATGGCTCATAAATTTTATAGCTTTTTAAATTTTGAGTTCAAGTTAACCTCAAGATCGGGTTACATTTTACAAACATATAAGGAACTTTATTTATTCAATACTCTTATAGCAGCATCCTGCATAACGTAGCGAATTTTCGTTTATAAAAATTAGTTTTTCTCGGAAACTAGTTGACACAGAATAATAGTTTAAAGACCTTTTTTGTGTGATTTTTTCTCCTCGTTTCAATAGTGTAAAAATTTTTGAATAGGGAGAAATTTTGGAAAAAAATTAATTCTTTTCATGAAAATTTCCAGAAATAACATGTTTTGGGCATCGGATGTGCCTGGTTAACGAACTTGTCCAACGGTTTAAGACTTTTGGGAATTTCTGCTAAGGTCTTGCACCATTTTATACCAAAGTTATAATGGGCTCAAGTTACCCTAATTTTAAGATTATTTTACTGATTTATCAAAACCTTAATTTAAAAAATTAACAAGACGGTTGGCATATGAACATATCTGAATTTAGTTTAGTAATGAACCAAATATTAAAATTATACACTTACCTTCCTTTGTAGGCTACCACAATTATTTTTACAGTCAAAAGTTAGCAACGTAACAAAACATCAATTTCAAACAGAGAGGAAACAACACTCGCCTCACCTCTAGTGTCAATTTTCTGAAATACTTAAACTTAAACACCGTAAACCTACTGCTGTTACCTATTAGCTTAACATCTAACTTACTTCCACTACTGACTAATATAAGCACAAACAGAAAATAATACTTTTTCCGTTTTGGGCTCCAGTTACACCATAGGGTTTAAGTAACCCGCGTTTACGGTATATAATTTAGGAGGGTGACTCATCCCTTCTCCAGTGCTCCTCAAACTAAATTTTGAAATCGAGGATTTCATTTCTACGTTATTCTAATTGCCTTAAACTATTTTCCATAAAGAAGAACTTCTCGAATTACCCAAGTAGTACGACAATTCCACACAGTCACCCCCTTGTTAACCTCTAGACTTAATATTAGGACATTGAACAAAAACAGGTCAATTCGATTTTTTGACGTAGATTTCAAATCTGTAAACCTAAATTTTATATTGTTTATTTTTCACCCCATTTTTGCAAAATTAACCGCCGAATTTTAACCCCCAACCACCCCTGTTAATGTAAATTGAACAAATTACATATCAATAGAGCAATATCGCCAATATAAACTTTTGCTCTATCTCTTACTGTTTTCGAGATATTTGTAAAATTAAATTTTTGTCCTAATTTTTGAAGGGCGATTTCACCGCTTCAAACCGTTTTTCCGCAGATAAAAAAAAATACGTGTCCCTGAGTTTTTAGCATTCTACAACATATTTAAGTTTCATCAAAATTGATAGGTCCGGCCTCGGGACCATTACTTGTAACTGACAATAATAAACAACATATTATGGACGTTATGGACACTAGTGATGTTGGACCGCGAAGCAGTTAATCGATTAATCGACTAAAAGTCTTTTTCAGATAAAATTAGTCATTAGTCAAAAATATCGAGCATAGAGTAGTCGATTAATCGACTAAATTTTAGTCGAATTCATGTTAAGGTAACCTATGTAACTCTTTCAAAAACGAGGTTTTCCTTTGAATTTAATTATGGACTTTTAATATTTTTAGCTTCCCATAGGAAGTTATTGTAATGAGTTCGATATTACGAATCGCTAATTTTGACATATCTCCACGTTTCAAGGTCACTAGAATCCGAATCCATAGTTTTTAGCGTGATGTCTGTGTGTGCGTTCATTAGTTCGTTCGTTCGTTAGTTCGTTCGTTCGTTAGTTCGTTCGTTCGTTAGTTCGTTCGTTCGTGAATTTTTTTTCGTCTCGCATATCTCCAGAACAAATGATGATATCAACTCCGGGCTTACGGACAGATGCGCAATCAAAAAATGAAGACCGGATAAAGTTTTCAACAAATTCGGATTAGAGGTTTGTTTTTTGTGGTAAAAAAACAGAATTAACTTTATTAAGATAACATAGATTATATGGATTTTTTACCACAACATTATTATATCATGGCCTAAGAACCTTCCTTGATGTTAAAAACGCCAGTATTTTATTATAAAATTTAAAAAAAAAAAAAAAACCAAGTAAGAAACTGTTTTTGAAATATATTTTGTCTCGCATATTTTGAGAACAAATGATGTTATCATTTGTTTGATAAGGGTGGAGCCCTCACCCTTAGGTACAGAAGGCGAAGCCACCGGTATGGTGCAAGGGGCAAAGCCTCTATCGGGGGCCCAGGGGAGAAGTTGCCTGAAATGATAAAAGAATTATTTATGTACAGTAGTCTCTAGTCTTTAAGGACACCCAATGGGAAGTTGACAGAGTGGGTAGACCTGTCCCCCAAATTTTTTTTATTGTTATTTGAAATGAACCCCCCCCCCCCGCAAAAAAGAAAAACGTCATTTCCCAAATATTTTCTACGATTCGTTTCTACAGCTTAAAAAAATAAATATCATATTCTTTTGCGAGTACAAATATATATTCTAATTAAAACTTAGCAGAAGTTGCGAGGGAGAACAGCACCCGGGCCCTAAGGTGCACAATAACAAGCGGAATATTAGTGTTACGTCAATTATCGAATTATTTAGTTTAAATTTTAAAGCTGACAAGGTTTTACTGTAGTTATGCCTGCATGAAAAGGGTATTTTATAAAATAAAATAAGTATTAACAAATAAAGATAACATTTATTAAATTTAATTATTCAAATGTTCACAAAATTTTGTTTACAGCTGTAGTAAGTCAGGTACGAAGATACATTAGAATATAATTTTAATCTAAATATATTAAATATTGTAAAATTGTTTTAAGTATTTAATGAAAATAATATGGCGCAATAATTTGCTTAAAATAAATTGACAATAACAAACAACAAAATGGAGGATTTTACGTAACACTTACAAATATACTAAACATGTTAACTATATATTTTAATATCTCTATTTAAAATATAAATTTTCAAATTTAGAATATAATACCAAAATTATATTATAAAAGAATTTTAAATTAAAGTACCTCCCTTTTTGGCAATAGTGATAAAAAAAGGCACAATATTAACCATGAAGGTACATATTCACATAAGGAATATTAATGGATTCCATATGTTTAAATGTAATGATTTTAAAAGAGAAATTTAATAAAATATAAAATGTTTACCTAAATGTACATTTTTAGCCCAAACGCCTATCGTACTACATCTTCAATTTCCTCGTTTAAAAATAAATGAAATATTACAAAATACGCCATGCGATTTTTTTTACGTTGTGTTAGCTATTGTTGAATATGGCCATCCATGTTGTGTGTACGAAGTGCGTGTATATATATTCTATTGAGTGTATTACTTGCTTTGCTGGCTGAAAACTACACTCTGTGAGTATACTCAAGGTACTACTGATGCTACACTGATTTTCACACTGACTTTATTTATGTGTACAAGTATGTATGATATATCTTAGGTATTACAGAGTATTTTGATTTGAATTTTGATTAAATAGTCTATAGTATTGATATCTGCAAATATGCTGCCAACATGAAAAGATGCAGAATTACTATTGTGCCACATGAGTGTGGTTACTATCGTAACAGATTTTTTACCATAACATTATTATAAAATTTGGGGGACAGATCTACCCACACTGTCAACTTCCCATTGGGTGTCCTTAAAGACTAGAGACTATTGTACATAAATAATTCCTGTTTCATTTCAGCCGACTCCTCCCCTGGACCCCCGATAGACGCTTTACCCCTTACACTATACCGGGGGTTTCGCCTTCTGTACTTAAGGGTGGCGGTTCCACCCTTATCAAACAAATTATAACATAATTTGTTGTCAAGATATGCGAGACAAAATATATTTCAAAAAAAGGTTCTTACTTCGTTTTTTTTTTTTTTTTTTTTTTTTTTTTAAATTTTATAATAAAATACTGGCGTTTTTAACATCAAGGAAGGTTCTTAGGCCATTATTAACTTCCCAAAGGAAGTTATTGTAATTAGTCCGATTTTACGAATCGCTAATTTTGACATATCTCCACGTTTCAAGGTCACTAGAATCTGAATCCATCGTTTTTAGCGTGATGTCTGTGTGTGCATTCGTTAGTTCGTTCGTTCGTTAGTTCGTTCGTTCGTTCGTGAATTTTTTTTCGTCTCGCATATCTCGTATTTATAAAATTTCCAAAAAGGCAGGTATAAACAAATTACAGTGTATCAAAATACTATGTGAAACAATTAACAAATTAAACCAGGGGCGTAACTACCGCCGTATCAGCCATATCAATGCTACGGGGCCCCCGGGCTACAGAGGCCCCTAACGTGTGTAAGCAAAAATTAGTAAAATGTTATCCACAATGTCACTTAATCTCGTGCTTCCCGGGAAAGAAACATACAACAAAACTGTCATACGAGAGAATTTCAGACCCGGAATCATATTTCTAAGTCAATGTATACTATTGCTGTTTATATATATTAATTTCTCAAACTAAAGATATTTCAGAGCCTTTGTGACCTGAGTAATGTGTTCAAAGTACTGCAACCGGAGAAACTTCTATCTTCTTCAAACGAAGTGACAAAAAACGCTTCCGGAAAATTGTCGGCTAAATACAATAAATACATCTCAGTTAATCTTTATGAACAATTAATTGCACTGAAAACATGCTTAAAATCTGAAATTCAAAAAATTCATTCCATTAAGGAGCTCATAAAATTATTGCTGATAAAATTCAATAGCCTTGCATCCAGTTTCCCGGAGGTAATAGTAGCATGCTTTCTATTCTTGACCCTTCCAGTTACAACCGCAACAGCTGAAAGAAGTTTTTCAAAATTAAAACTGATAAAAAATTACCTAAGGTCTTCGATGGGGCAGGAACGGCTATCGGACTTGTCACTATTGCCTATAGAGGCAGAAATTTTAAAAAAACTGAAACCGTCTTCAACTATAGATGATATAATAAATCAATTTGCCGAAAAAGGTAAGAAAAGTGTAAATTTAATTTGAATTGTTTGGCTAGCTCAATTTCTAGGAGGAAGCGATAACTTATAATCAATAAATATTTATTTTAATTTAATGCAAGCATTTTTGTTTCTTTTGTGAGAAATCTTTACCCTTCATTTGGGCCCCCCAACTAATTTTGATACAGGGCCCCTCTAAGGCACGCTACGCCACTGAATTAAATGAAAAAATAATTTATACCTTCCAAGTTCTACGTCAAACATAGAACTTTTAATAAAATGATTTATACTTTTAGGAGATGGAACTTTGATGTTTTGTTGATTTCTACCGTCCTTTAAGGAATTTTGATTAAATTTAAATTTATATAGATAGACAATAAAGTGAAAAACGCAAATATGTGAAAAAGTGCAAATCTGAAAAAAGTCGACATAGTACAGTGTAACACTAAACTCGCGATATATATACTGATCAATACACATCAAAGAAAAAAATATTTTGGTAATCTTATCATTTGTTATTTGTTTTCATTGTCCAATTTATCTAAAAAAAAATCGTGAAAAAACCTGTTTTTTTCGATCTCTGGACTCTCCTCAAATTGCCAAATCTCGTCGGTAGCTAAATGTATCCAGTTTCTAATTCCAATATTGTCTTCATTTTAGATAAATCAAATTTTGATGGTAATTGTCTTGCGACTACAATTTTATATATTTTTCCAATTTCCATATCCATCATTTAACAGTACCAAGATGGTTAAATTGCGTGACAAAATTTAACTCCATCTCCTTCAGTAAAGCCTTGTTTCCAAATGAATGAATCACCAATAGTAATGGATTCCATTTTTTTTTTCAATAATTAGTTTTAACACAACAATTGAAAAATTTTTTTGCAACGATATGTTTTAATATTTTTACCAAGAATTTAAATAAAATTGTGAGTGAAAAGTTATGCTACTGTCTTTTTATAACAGAAAAAGAGTATGATGACATCAGCTGATAATTTATACAAGTTAAATAATTTTACAATTTACAATTTATACATACAACCTGTGTGATTTATGAGAATATATAATATCAAACCTTATACACCGACCGCCCGTTATTAAGAATACATTGGAATGTGAGATAGAATTATACTTCTTACTCTTTTTAAACAATAAATTAACAATATATAGATTGATCACTGTAACTTACGACAAAATACAATAGAAATATATAAACAGAAATTTTTTTACCAAAATTAAAATTCATAAATTACGAAAAAGAAACAATTTTTCTTAGTTTAAACTTATTATTATTAATGTAGGTTAGTGCAGTAATATACGTAAGTTAATAAATAAATAAAAATGGATAGTATAATATAAATATTTATATTACGTACATTTTCTATCAGTAAAAATTAACTCTTAAGACGAAGGTACGAACAAACTTTATCAAGACAATAATTATTATTTATTTAGAAAATGATTTCGAAATATTAAATATACGAAACATGTCAAATGTTTACAATATACGTAATACTGAATACATATATACATTTACAATTGATTGGCAATTATAACCACTTGACTGTTCAAATCTGTAGTTGGTATTAAAAATACGGGAGTGTTATATTATCAAACCAAAAAGTGAAGAATGTGTCCTGGTTTTTTTAAACAATTAAAAAAAAAGATTAAATTCTAATAAGTATCCTGTACATACCACTAGATGTCTAAATGTTTTTAGAAGAATGCAAGTTAGTACGGTTGGTATCGCTGATATGGTTTAATATCTACACACATGTACGCGCATACAGAAGTTAAGTACATATTAGGTTTGTTTTTAGTAGAATATGTAATGTGTGTCGTTTGTATTATTGTGCGAAAATGTGAGGTTACTTTTATTTTACATAGGAAATAATAACAATATCATTGAGTCATTAATTTTTATTCTAAAAGTATAAATACGTACAAGAATTTAAAATAATTTCGTAATATTAACTGTTTTAAGTATGTTGATTACCTAACGTCGATTTTTTAAGTGTGTTTAAACATGTATTTGGTATGTTAAAACTGGTATGTTTTAAGTATGTAAAAACTGATTTTTGGTTTTATTTTATACCTATTGTTTATATTTTTTATTGTTAAGTGTAAGGAATTACATATATTTTACGCTTTTATCATAAGGTATTAATTACATTAACCATCCGGTATATGAGTAGATGGGTATTTTACTGGTTAAAAAGAGTAAGTAGTATAATTCCAATGTGTCCTTAATAACGGGCGATCGATGTATACTGCCTATTAGAGCTGTTCAAATTGTGTGTGTGCAGAGTTAGATGAATGCACTATCGTTTAGTGATTAGTATAACTATCAAAATAATTGCAGCGCCATCTCGCGGTCAGACTTAAAAATTACATACAGAGTTTGAAGTTTGATCCAACTATGTAGCAGCGCCATTTTTTGACCAGACGTAAAGTTAGCATAAAGAGTTCGAACTAGCAGCCCCATCTCGTGACCAGACTTAGAATTTGTGTACAGTTTTGGACTACTACCGCCATCTCTTACTGAAAAATCTAATTCATAGGTTTGGCGAGGTTAAGCTCAGTTCGCTTAGGTTCCGTTAGGTTAGACCAAATTTCGTTAGGTGCTGTTAGGTTAAACCAAATTTCGTTAGCTGCCGTTAGGTTAGACCAAATTTCGTTAGGTGCCATTAGGTTACACTAAATTTCTCTGGATTCGGTTAGGTTGGGCGCAAGAACTCCATAAGACCCCTGCCACCATCCGAGGTCATTCAAAAAATCGGATGGTGGGCTTAGTAGTCCCATATTTATGCTACTCTTATCCGTTATTCAAAATATATTTAAAATGTATGAATAATATATATAGACCTACATACTTACCGTTGAAACAGCTAATGATTATTTACACTTCATAAACTTATCAGGACCCTGTACGAAATGATAATACTCGTCTTTGTAGATTCAATCAGCGAAGAATGGTCTTTCTGCAAACTTTTGTTGAAGTTTCAGGTACTGGGAGATAATTCTAAAAACAAATACTAGGAAATTTGATAGATCCAAAACATGTATTTCGGTCACATTTCAGAAACGAATATACAAATATATACATATATTACATTAAAAAATAATTTACAACATAATTTATTTATTAAAATTTATGGAATTTTTGAAAATGTAATTTACATGTACATATATTTATTGTTTACAAATTTATAAACAGAAATAAAATTATACTATATAGATTGGCTATTAAGCATTCTGTCCTGTATTGTAAGTTATAATACAGTTTCAACATAATACTGATCAAATATCAAATAATGTTTGATACAAATTTAATATTGATCATTTTACCGGAACTGGTTACATTATAACATCTAATTTGATTCATGTGAATGAGGGAGGGATCAAGTTTATTGGGTTTTAGTTTACTATGTTCCATTTTCATAGAATTTCAGTTTAAATAAATAATTGTTGTTGGTATTGAAATATCTAAGCCAGTGTTTTCTCATTGTTTCATAAAATAATCGATAACAGCCTTATTATGTGGAAAGCATAAAAGCATCTGTTTTTTTGAAGCTTCTACTTTTAAGGTCAAGCGTCCACTACTAGTAAAAATTTTTTGATATCTTGAACCAATAAACATTTTTTCGTTCAGTACGTTAGAATTACTGACTTGGCGCAATCTATTTTACTTCGTACAAAAAGATCCGAACAAAATTGAATTCTTTGTTCAATTCCGTAGGTATACTATTTCCTTTGACCTATTAAATCTAGCTTAGTTAATCACGAAATTCGACTTTTACTAAGATTCTTTGATTTAATCATTCTAGAATCAGAAAATACTATTTTTAAGACCAAGAAAAAACCTAAGATTACGAAGGTCTTGGTTTTCGTTTTGCATTTACTTATTATTGGACGTATTAGAACAAAAGTTCTCGAAACACGCCCGCAGACCAGATGCGGGTCGCAGTACCAGATCGTCTTCAATATCGGAATTTTTTCACGAAAAACTGTAAAATTTCCTCATATGGAATTTTTTTGTTGGTTTTATAATTTCGATTTGAAAAGCGGAAAGAAGTAATATCCGAAACCTATGTGTGACTGTAGGCTTCTAACATCGAAATCATGGTTTCTGGAGCTTTCAAAAAAAATTTGGCATACGTGATGGCGTCATCAAGTCCAGTTTTTGTGTGCAGAATTTCCATTATTCTTGCAAAAATAGTAAGTTTGTTTAGAAAATGTGATATATTTTTCTGAAATCTTTATTTTCTGAACCTATAACCCTCTTTTGAGTTTGTAAATTAGAACAAGAGATCAACCAAAATTTGCTCCGCGATCGACGCGTCCAACGTTTCGTCCAAGGTACCACTATGAAATGCTCACGCATTTGGGTTTACTGTCAGATTTGGTGTTGCTACCATCACATGTTTTAAAATTGTTTCTTAGCCCGTTAAATATTTTATTATTTACAGTCTGACTCGTTGATCCAAAACTTTGGAAACTCCTATACTAAATCGTACTCAAACTGGTGGAAGTATAAAATGGATCAAACTGTAAGTGTTAAAATATGAGAAACACTGACTTAATATGCTTTGGAATAAAATGTAAATACAGAGAGAGCTTCTTCTTCACATAGAATTTATTTTTATTCATAGTTGCATTTTTCCATATACAGTGTTTTTTGGGGTACATTTACACACACATTCAGACACATCCACACACATTTAAATCTACCTATAATACAAATGGATATGTACACATGTAATTTATTAATATAAACAGAATAGGAAACATGTCCTTCTTGTACATTCATATGCAACGTATCTCACTATTTGGAAGATACTGATTAGACAATTCATCGGTTTGTTTGCAAAGTACTAGTACTGATACTGGTACTGGTAGGTACTTGTCACTATTTACTGTTCACATTAATTCACTTTAAATCTGATCTTCACTGTAATACACTGAATTAAACTGACGTCCATTGCTTGTGGAATTTCCACACCGACGATTTGCAATGCAATTATTTGTTGATTGACGATGATGCGGCTGATGCGGATGCGACTGATGATGGTGATGATGATGTCGATGGCGGACATGATGTTGTCCAACACATTCATCTTTACCACTATTATGTCTACATCGATTACAACAGCAACATTCATTTGTCGTTCCCGCGGGCGCTGACACTGCTCTCGAGGAGGGTAGTAAATGGTGACTACTGCTGCCACTACCACCACCAGGTCCACCACCACCGCCTTTTGAACCGACGGACGCGGGGTGGTTTGTTGTCGTCGTCGCACAACAGCAGTTGTGATGCTGCTGTTGCTGGAGTTGAACTTTCGATGATTGTCGCACACTCACGTACGTGGTGCACGTATTCACTCGTTGCAACAGAGAATTTTCCATGGCATCGATACCTGGAGAGAATGATAGATACGGATTTAACAAGACAATTATGCTGACAAGGAAAGGTATTCCGACGTCTCGCTTCAGACACTAAAGCTATGTTAATTGGTGTCGGGATATGATTTCGCTGCTTGACGGTTGAGATAAAAGTCTAATTTTTCTAATATTTTGGAAACTACACTAGCGGAAAAAATTAAAGAATCAAAAAGAAATTCCATATTTTTACCGATTTTTCGAATGACTGTATCTTCGTGAAAAATGGTCATATCGGAGTTGCAAGCAAAGCAATTTGAAGCTGGAAGTTTCTAGTTTCGAGATCTTGCGATAAAAAGATTTTCGAAGCAACGTGTATCGCGTAATCCTAATAAAAACACTGACTTTATCAATAACAGTGCTTGAACTTTTTTATAAGTTCAAGTACTGTTATTGATAAAAATGTGAAAAAAGCTGAGAAAATTGGTTTTTCCATTTTGTTAAAAATTATGAAAGTTTAAGAGCAAAAGAACGATCCTTTAATCTTTTCAAAAATTCAATCGAATGAAACGAAAAAACGGCTGGATGGATTAGATTGAAACTCGGTAGTGTTTTTGTGGGCACATTGAACTGTAAAAGGCACACTTAACATTATAGTTTGCTCGATATTTTTAATTCAGCGCTTGATTTTCCAAAAAGCCACCAAAAGCTCATTTTTTCTTGAATTTTTAAATTCATGTAGAGTACGCAAAAAAAAAAATTTCCCAAAAAAACAATGGCTAATCCTTGCAGAGAATTTATTTGAGTTTCTAAAACCCATTTTCAATTTTCTGTGTGATCATGGGTTGCTGAGATATCGATGGTCAAAGACGAAATGGTCCTTTTCCTTTCAAAGCCCGATATCTCAGCAAGAAGTGGTCGTATAAAGGTCTAAAAAAAGCAAATTAAAGCTGAATGAACAAGTTATCCGGTTCATATGGTGGTTAAGTCGGAAAACTTTTTCCAAGTCCGTGGACGAAGAAAAAAAAACCGAAAAAATTTCGAAAATTTTTTTCTCAGTGTATTTATTAAGATTGCGCGATACACGTTGCTTTGAAAATCTTTTTATCGCAAGATCTCGAAACTAGAAACTTCCAGCTTTAAACTGCTTTGCTTACGACTCCGATACGACCATTTTTCACGAAGATACAGCCATTCGAAAAATCGCTAAAAATTTGGAATTCTTTTTTGATCCTTTAGTTTTTTTCGCAAGCGTGTAAGACCCGCTAGCGTATTCACACTGTAGTACCGCTTTCGATACGGGCTCAGTTTACTCTCGGTCAAATAAAATCTTCTCTTAGTATAATCAAAAAAATATTTACACTGCCGGTACAGGTATTGGACCGCGATTGGAATCGTACTTGGATTATAACGATGATATGAACACACTCACTGAATCTTCTGTAAGTATATTTTATCGAACGGAGAGCGTATCGAAAGCGGCACTATAGTGTAGAACGGGCCTAAGTTATAAACCAGAACAAGTGAATAAAATTAGTTTTGACTTTCAGCTTTTTGTAAGACTAAGACCAAGACTAATGCCATGCCGGAAACCAAGATTCTTAATGTAAAAACTAGGTCAAAACTACTAGATCTTGACTTCGGGATATAAAAAAACTTTCAGTTTTTGAAACTATTTCTCATCTGGTAAATGAAAAAAAGACGTAGAAATCGAAGGAAAACACTAGAATACCTTTCTTCGTTTATAAAGAACACACAAGACATAATATATACAAATGTGTAGACTTGGAAATGCAAGATATTCAATTATCCATTATGAACTAATATACTCGTATTAAGTATTTAAAGAGATCTAAGATTCTTCAAAGAAAAGTGATTTATTATTTAATGTCATTCAGGATATTTGAAAGAGTATAGAAATCTATTTCCTCGCTCGCAAAATAGATCTAGAGTAGCTATTTTCAGGAATACTTTCAGCTATTGAACAATCAATTAAAATTCTATTCTATTACATATTACTAATTTTCAGTTCTTACCAGTCATTGCAAAACCAGCCATCGATGAACGCGGTCTCTGTATTTCTGGTGGTAGATACTTGCGTAGACATGGAATTTTACTTAAGGCTTGTAAAAAACCAACACGAAATCGGGCATTCATATAGCAATAAATAATTGGATTGTAACAGGAGTGTGACATTGCTAACCAGTGGCACAGCAACCATAAAATTTGCAATCCAGACCAATTGTTTGGAATTATTTCGAAATATAACTGTAAATAACGGAAACATAAATTAATTAATTAAATTTTAAAATGTAAAAATCTTTGTTTTCGAGTCAATTTTCGAGTTTCACTTCATCGTCGTGCCAAAAATATAACTGAAGTCTTTAGTTTTTGTAACAATTATTTATAGTGCTTACAAATCCGGTGGCCAATATCTATTAATCAAGGGACATCAAATATTTATTGAAATGAACAGATGCATGCTTTGTTTAGATGAAAACATTCAAAGTTTTAATAAAAACCGAACAGTTTTTGGTTATAAGTAAAGTTAAACTAGGCTTTTCTTTTTCATTTAAACTGTCATCGGCTTATTTTCAATAGAAATGATACCCCGGTGATTGATAGATATTAACCATCTTGAATGTACACATTTTCAGTAAACACCGTATAAATTAATAATTGTTATTCAAAGTAAAATCTTCAATTGTATTTGTTGCCTGACGATGAGGTGCAATTTGCAGGTCGAATCGTAATATTATAAATTATTTATTTACCGGTGGAAAAAGATTAAATTTGATGTCAATTTATATTCTATATAATTTTTAATATTTTATTGAAAAGCGTATTTTTAATTTCATCCACTTTTATATTAACAAAAATTTTTTTAATGATATTGTGAATTAGAATTTTTATTTGATAGCAATATTATTTGATGATGAAAAAAAAATATTTATATTAACTTTTTTTCGGAGGCATTGGGAATGTCCAATTTAAAATTGTCTTTTTATTTATTAATATACATATAAATGTAGGTTTTCAAACCCTCTGAAGTATACGCCAATACTTACGATAACAGAAAATCAATAACAAAATTTCAAATGTACAAACAATAAATGAAATTTGGAAAAAAATATGTGGGAAAATTGTCGTTTTTCTTGATAAAAGAATAAAGCTTAAGCTACTTAAAATGGCATAACTTTAAAAAATTTACGAAATTACATATTTTTAACTTCCCATAGGAAGTTACTGTAATGGGTCCGATTTTACGAATCGCTCGCTAATTTTGACATATCTCCACGTTTCAAGGTCACTAGAATCCGAATCCATCGTTTTTAGCGTGATGTCTGTGCGTGCGTTCGTTAGTTCGTTCGTTCGTTCGTGAATTTTTTTTCGTCTCGCTTATCTCGAGAACAAATGATGATATCAACTCCGAACTTACGGACAGATGCGTAATCAAAAAATGAAGACCGGATAAAGTTTTCAGCAAATTCAGATTAGAGGTTTGTTTTTTGTGGTAAAAAAACAGAATTAACTTTATTAAGATAACATAGATTATATGGATTTTTTACCACAACATTATTACATCATGGCCTAAGAACCTTCCTTGATGTTAAAAACGCCAGTATTTTATTATAAAATTTAAAAAAAAAAAACGAAATAAGAAACTGTTTTTGAAATATATTTTGTCTCGCATATCTTGAGAACAAATGATATTATCATTTGTTTGATAAGGGTGGAGCCTCCACCCTTAGGTACAGAAGGCGAAGCCCCCGGTATGGTGCAAGGGGCAAAGCCTCTATCGGGGGCCCAGGGGAGAAGTTGCCTGAAATGATAAAAGAATTATTTATGTACAGTAGTCTCTAGTCTTTAAGGACACCCAATGGGAAGTTGACAGTATGGGTAGACCTGTCTCCCAAATTTTTTTTTATTGTTAGTTGACATGACTCCCCCCCCCCAAAAAAAAAGAAAAACATCATTTCCCAAATATTTTCTACGATTCGTTTCTACAGCTTAAAAAAACTAAATATCATATTCTTTTGAGACAAACTGTATTGACGTCGGACAGATATTATTATCGGAGACGGAAGACGTCTGTGGACTAATATGGGAAATATCGTTCGGCGAACTTGATACTTCAAATTAATACTTCGAACTTCTAATTCTTTAAACTTGTAATTAACAATCTTCAAATTAACGGTATTCAATAGAAAGCGAAATAGGTTAGGTTAGGTTAGGTTAGGTTACTGGACACTAATAGAAAGACAATTACTTCAGTCCCAACAAGTCGTCAAGTGCAAGTTGTACTTGCGCTAACAGTGTTCCGTACAATCAGTTGGTTTTATGGATTTGTTGTAACAGGATATGAAAGTGAATGAAATATTTTTCTTAATGAATAAATTTTATTCCTAAAGTAAACCATATTTTCAGTTTCAAAAGTTCGTGTAGTTACCTTGGTCTGTTTACGTTTACCAGAAATGAACAATGATATTTACTGAATAAAGTAAATGTACTAGGGTCATCTTCTTTTTCAATAATAATAAATTTTATTAGCAGTACTATTTATTATAAAAATTGTATTATTGTCAACTTTTTGAATAGCTTGAATATTTTTATTTCTATAGATACCTAACAAAATTTTACAAATAAATCTTCTTAATACATTTCTAACACTGACTGACTGACTGACTGACACACAACGCACAGCCTAAACCGTTGGGTTTAGAAGAATGAAATTTTGCACGGGAGATCCATGTGTAACGTCTAAGTGAGCACTAAAAAAAAATTCTTTAAAATTCGTCCCCTAAGTGGGTTAAATACGGGATGAAAATTTCTCTGGAAATTCGGCATTTTTAAAGTTAAAGATACATATAAAAATATGTTACTATGGCTATTAAAATAAATAATATCTTATTTTAATAAATCTTTAACACTGACTGACAGAGAATGCACAGCCTAAACTGTTGGATTTAAAAGGACGAAATTTGGCACAGAAGTTCCCTATATAACGTAAGTGGACACTAAGGAAGGATTTTTGATAATTTTACGCGGGTGAAACTGCGGGCCGCAACTAATATTAAATAATATTCAAGTGCAGAGATTGTAATATATGTATTTTCGTTTACAAATTTATCAGCTATTCCTTACTTCTTCTTTAAATTTTAAAACTCACCGTATAAAAAGTTAGTAAAATATCCATTTAACATAATTATTATTAATACAATTATTGATTAACAACATCTTAATCAAAGCAAAATATGTCATCAACCTTTCTTTTTGCATACCAAGGAAGTTGTACAAGGAAATTCAGGTTTGATAATTTTCGCTCAATCTACACTCCATTCCTAATATTCATGAATATTTTCAGATTTTTCTGAGTAATCCTTCTGGTAATAAGGGCCGGGGACAGAAATTTTTATGATTTAAAAAAAAAAATGGACAAGAGTATGTAGTATATATATTACTGGATTTAATAGGCTTTCGTTTGATATCCTACTCGGTGCTCTTAGGAAAAAAATTTTTAATTCACTTTTCAGGTTATCCCCTAAAATTAACCCCCAAAATCAAAAATCAACTTCACATCTGGAATTAGGCCATCACACCCTATCGCTGTGGTAAGTTTCAAATTTTCGTGTTGAGTGGTTTCAGAGGAAATTGCCTGTGACACTCGGACAGACACCGAACTGATTACATAAGTGTTCCCTTTTTCCAATTTTAGTACGGAACACTAAAATTGGTTCCCAATTGAATAAAATAAAAAATTGATTGAATGCCCTAAATAACAGATTCATATGTTGAAGGTTTTTATTCAGATTGTCAATATTTGAATTTTAGAATGACACACAAATGGCCTTACATCTTTTAATACATGTAATGTTACACATAAATCAATTAACATTGTCACAAAGTACATTGAAATTATTGCTATTTTTAACTTTATTTATACTTTATTATTACTTCGATGTCGTATAATATTTCCTTTTTTAATTGTTATGAATTGAAAAGACGGTAAATTGTAAAACGATATGTTAAACAAAAAAAGCATTAGGTATTGGAACAGAATAATTATAAGACAGGCTCCCGAACAAAATTCAATTTGCGAGAAAGATAACGATATTATCACAGAATACTGTGAATCGCCGCCTAGCGGTTTCTGTAACACAATTAAATTTTTTTCTTTTTAATGATGTAATAATATTAGTTTATGCTAATATCGTTCCTTTTCTCTTTTATTTTTACCACTCTTCTCGGTAATATTAAAGAAAGCTGAAACACCGATATTTAAAATTAGTATTACCAAAGTATCGGTTTAACTACCTATTAACAAAATTACAAATTAAAACTCCAATTTATTTATTTTTTGTTAGTTTTACGTATTTACTTTTATCAGAAATAAAAACAGCGTTAATGAAAACGTACAAATTCATACAGTCAGAGGTAGAATGACTTAGGTACAAGGAAACCATTTAGCTATTTCGAATAAATGGTAGATCCTTATCGGATTTCCGTTGTTCAGTAAAGTTCCCAGCATAATGGGTTTTCGTTTTAATATGACTATTCTCGTCTTTTTTTTATTATAAAGTTCTAAATGGTAATGAAAAATCTTTTTGGTGGTCTTACTACTTTTGATGCTGAACTGCTGTGATTTCACTACTTTTGTTGCAGAATTGTTGTGATCTTACTATTTTTGGTGCAGAACTGTTGTAGTCTTACTACTTTTGGCATAGAACTGCCGTGACCTTACTAATTTTGGTCATTTTTGGTACAGAATCGCTGTAACTTTACTACTTTTGATACAGAACTGCTATGATCTTACTACTTTTGATACAGAACTACTGTGACCTTACTACTTTTGGCATAGAAATGCCGTAACCTTACTAATTTTGGTTATTTTTTGTACAGAATCGCTGTAACTTTACTACTTTTGATACAGAACTGCTATGATTTTACTACTTTTGGTACAGAACTACTGTGACCTTATTACTTTTGGCATAGAACTGCCGTGACCTTACTAATTTTGGTCATTTTTGGTACAGAATCGCTGTAACTTAACTACTTTTGATACAGAACTGCCATGATCTCACTACTTTTGGTACAGAACTACTGTGACCTTACAACTCTTGGCATAGAACTGTCGTGACCTTACTAATTTTGGTTATTTTTTGTACATAATCGCTGTAACTTTACTACTTTTGATACAGAACTGATATGATTTTACTACTTTTGTTACAGAACTACTGTGACCTTACTACTTTTGGCATAGAACTGCCGTGACCTTACTAATTTTGGTAATTTTTCGTACAGAATCGCTGTAACTTTTCTACTTTTGATACAGAACTGCTATGATCTTACTACTTTTGGTACAGAACTACTGTGACCTTACTACTTTTGGCATAAAACTGCCGTGACCTTACTAATTTTGGTCATTTTTGGTACAGAATCGCTGTAACTTTACTACTTTTGATACAGAACTGCTATGATCTTACTACTTTTGGTACAGAACTACTGTAACCTTACTACTTTTGGCATAAAACTGCCCTGACCTTACTAATTTTGGTCATTTTTGGTACAGAATCGCTGTAACTTTACTACTTTTGATACAGAACTGCTATGATCTTACTACTTTTGGTACAGAACTACTGTGACCTTACTACTTTTGGCATAGAACTGCCGTGACCATACTAGTTTTGGTCATTTTTGGTACAGAACCGCTGTAACTTTACTACTTTTGATACAGAACTGCTATGATTTTACTACTTTTGGTACAGAACTACTGTGACCTTACTACTTTTGGCATAGAACTGCCGTGACCTTACTAATTTTGGTCATTTTTCGTACGGAATCGCTGTAATTTTACTACTTTTGATACAGAACTGCTATGATTTTACTACTTTTGTTACAGAACTACTGTGACCTTACTACTTTTGGCATAGAACTGCCGTGATCTTACTAATTTTGGTAATTTTTCGTACAGAATCGCTGTAACTTTTCTACTTTTGATACAGAACTGCTATGATCTTACTACTTTTGGTAAAGAACTACTGTGACCTTACTACTTTTGGCATAGAACTGCCGTGACCTTACTAATTTTGGTAATTTTTCGTACAGAATCGCTGTAACTTTTCTACTTTTGATACAGAACTGCTATGATCTTACTACTTTTGGTACAGAACTACTGTGACCTTACTACTTTTGGCATAAAACTGCCGTGACCTTACTAACTTTGGTCATTTTTGGTACAGAATCGCTGTAACTTTACTACTTTTGATACAGAACTGCTATGATCTTACTACTTTTGGTACAGAACTACTGTGACCTTACTACTTTTCGCATAAAATTGCGGTGACCTTACTAATTTTGGTCATTTTTGGTACAGGATCGCTGTAACTTTACTACTTTTGATGCAAAACTGCTATGATCTTACTACTTTTGATACAGAACTACTGTGACCTTATTACTCTTGGCACAGAACTGCCGTGACCTTACTAATTTTGGTCATTTTTGGTACAGAATCGCTGTAACTTTACTACTTTTGATGCAGAACTGCTATGATCTTACTACTTTTGATACAGAACTACTGTGACCTTACTACTCTTGGCATAGAACTGCCGTGACCTTACTAATTTTGGTCATTTTTCGTACAGAATCGCTGTAACTTTACTACTTTTGATACAGAACTGCTATGATCTTATTACTTTTGGTACACAACTACTGCGACCTTACTACTTTTGGCATAAAACTGCCGTGACCTTACTAATTTTGGTCATTTTTGGTACAGAATCGCTGTAACTTTGCTACTTTTGATTCAGAACTGCTATGATCTTACTACTTTTGATACAGAACTACTGTGACCTTACTACTCTTGGCATAGAACTGCCGTGACCTTACTAATTTTTGTCATTTTTCGTACAGAATCGCTGTAACTTTACTACTTTTGATACAGAACTGCTATGATCTTACTACTTTTGGTACAGAACTACTGTGACCTTACTATTCTTGGCATAGAACTGCCGTGACCTTACTAATTTTGGTTATTTTTTGTACAGAATCGCTGTAACTTTACTACTTTTGATACAGAACTGCTATGATCTTACTACTTTTGGTACAGAACTACTGTACTGTACCTTACTACTTTTGGCATAGAACTGCCGTAACCTTACTAGTTTTGGTCATTTTTGGTACAGAACTGCTGTAACTTTACTACTTTTGATACAGAACTGCTATGATTTTACTACTTTTGGTACAGAACTACTGTGACCTTACTACTTTTGGCATAGAACTGCCGTGACCTTACTAATTTTGGTCATTTTTCGTACAGAATCGCTGTAACTTTACTACTTTTGATACAGAACTGCTATGATCTTACTACTTTTGGTACAGAACTACTGTGACCTTACTACTCTTGGCATAGAAATGCCGTGACCTTACTAATTTTGGTTAAATCGCTGTAACTTTACTACTTTTGATACAGAACTGCTATGATTTTACTACTTTTGGTACAGAACTACTGTGACCTTACTACTTTTGGTATAGAACTGCCGTGACCTTACTAATTTTGGTCATTTTTCGTACAGAATCGCTGTAACTTTACTACTTTTGATACAGAACTGCTATGATCTTACTACTTTTGGTACAGAACTACTGTGACCTTACTACTTTTGGCATGAAACTGCCGTGACCTTAATAATTTTGGTTATTTTTTGTACAGAATCGTTGTAACTTTACGAATTTTGATACAGAACTGCTATGATCTTATTACTTTTAGTGCAGAACTATTGTAACCTTACTACTTTTGGCACAGAACTAGTGCGACCTTATAATTTTTGGTTATTTTTTGTAGAGAATCGCTGTAACTTTACTTCTTTTGTTACAGAACTGCTGGCCCTTACTATATTTCATACTGAACTGTTGTGGTTGTAATCTTACAACTATTGATACAGAATCGCTGTAAACCTAACACTTTTGGTACATAACTGCCGTGCAGCCATTCTTTTTGTTTAAGGACGTGACATTTTCTCGCATTTTTGACGCCTTCTCATACGAAAAAAAAATAGAAGTTATTTTCTTCTTATAAATTTTCAATACTAAGCAGATAGACAAATGTGTACGCAATATTTGTACTGAATATAAAATACATAACATTATTAGTTTTAATGCTAGAGCAAATAAAGTTTGTGTTACGGACGTGACAAAACAGGCACTTTCTTGTCACGTCCGGAACATAGCTAACATTAAATTAACAATGTTATGTATTTTATATTCAGAACAAATATTGTTTACACATTTGTCTATCTGCTTAGTATTAAAAATTTATAATAAAAAATAACTTCAATTTTTGTTCTTATAAGAAGGCGTGTAAACAGCATGAAAATGTCACGTCCGTAACAAAAGAATGGCTGTATATGTATGAGTTTGCATTTTTTTAGGTAATTAATTTTTTATTACGCATGTGGGAGAAGTGCTAACTTGGCGCACACATTTCTGTACGCAAAATAGCTGTTTGCCCATTGTACTCTTCCCGCATACTTTTTTGCGTGTGGAAAGTAACTTTCCACACGCAAATTGACAACAAAACACGCAAAATTTAATCAAAACACGCAAAGCCGCCTCTTAATTTTTCATTTAATAAATATTTCATGATTATTTCTATAGAAACCACCAACAAAGTAATTTAAACGATAATTAATTCAGAAAAAAAGACGAACACCTAAAAATATTATTTTAAAAAGTAATAAAAATGTCAAAAATAATGATAATAATAGAAAAAAGTATGTGAAATTCGTAATAAAAAATAGTATATGCAACTCGTGCAGGATTGTCGATTGCCCCACTCAAGCGAATGAGCGCACTTACTACGTTCGTGCGCTCAACTTCGCTTTCGTGGGCAATCGACAATTTCCCGCACTTATTGTACAATATACTATTACCTGTCAGTAGTTAACACGTCGGGATCGAACTAACCTACGACCCTTTTTCAGGATAAGATTAAAATCTGTCCGCGAGAGCAAACTAGAATGCACCATTTTGACTGCAAGGGGTACGTTTCAAAAGAATGGCTGCGTGGTTTTATTATTTTTGGTACAGAATCGTTACAACCTTACTACTTTTGGTACAAAACTGCTGTTACGTTACTACTTTTGATATAGAACTGTTATGATCTCGTTATGTTTGGTATAGAAATTTGACAGATAAAACTACTGAAGAGATAAATCGATTTTAAATAACGATAGGTCCGAAACAATATTTTATTATCTGCAGTCTTGAAAAATATTTTTCTGTGGATACAATGTTTATATGTAGGCGAAATGGCAAAGTTAATGTAGTTTTCAGAATAGTAACAAAATTTGGTTACAGTTAAAATAAATTACATATTTTTCAATAAATATTGTAACGTGTGAAACACAAAACTCCACAACAAATTTCATCTTTCAGAGGTAATATTTAAGTTTTTGATTTTATAAAATCAGTCAGCGACGCAGCTAGTCTTCAAAAATGTGAGGCCTAGTGTGGTGCATTGCCATCGTTTACACCGCCTTCTGTCCGGCTCTACTCTCAACTGTTACAGATTTCATTACACTCTCATACAGAATTACCCTCGCTATATAAGTGTTTACTTCAAAAAAATAAATAAATAAATTTCTATGAACTTTTTATTACAGGTATTTTTATTACAAAAACAAAACATTAATAATTTTTCCTTCAAGTCTGTTCGTTGACTAGATGTACTTATATTCTTTTTTTACAACATTAATTTAAAATACTGTAAGATGACTGTACAATGTACAGTATACAGGTAGGTAACTGAGAAAATGAAATATTGATTTTATTTTTTGCTAATGAAAAAAGACGGTGAATGATTGCGAGCGGAATAGATCTCCTAAAAGAGTAATCTTGTTTTATGTTTCGTAGCAATACTAATTTTTTATATATTACCAGAAGTTACCAAGTGGAAAGTTTTTCTTTTATAGAAATTTATTATTTTTCTCTCGGTGGAAATTTATACGTATATTACCCTGTTTCTGTTATGAATTAGTAGCTACAATAAATACTAATCTTTCGAATTACGCAGTGGAAATGAATTTTTTTTCTTTCTTTGAAAAATAAGCTTTTACACTTCGATTAAAGAAAATATTATGAAAACTTGTTGAAAAAATATTCGCTAAATGATTTATAGAAAGTTCAAGTATTAAAAATTCAATTTGTTTAAAATTGAATAACTTCCTTTTAGATAAATGAAGCAAGAAATATCACCTTATATTAGAAAATATAAAAAATTTCTTTGTTTCATTTAACTGTTAAATAAAATTATTATTTAACAGGTCATCATATCTGTTGAAACAAATAGACGACAATTTAAGTAAAAAAAATTTAGGAAAATTGTAATTAATGATTGTTGGAGACAGGGCATAGGGACGGATGTAGCTTTCAAATTAGGGGGAGCGACATTTTTTTAAAGGCAGCATTAAAAGAACGACCTAGAAAATCAATAGTTTTCTTCCAGTTTCATCATTCTGTCATTTCACTAACGGTTTTCAAGGCACTGAGAAAATTTATTAAACGTTATGATGTTACAAAATTAAAATTTTCCTAAAAACCATATTAAAGCAATTTAAATTAGGATAATTTAGATGTGAACTTTCCATTCTTTTTGAACTCGGTTTCGTTTATAAATATAACTACTCAGAACCGACAGAATTTTTTGCCAGTGGTGCAACCTACTATTCTAATTTAATTGATTCTCCGTAAAATTCTAGTTTAGTTGAATTTGAATTGATTCTAATATTTCTAATTTGAATTCATCACTGGTCTCGGAGTTTCACCTAACCTAAACTAACCTAACCTAACCCACTATCACACAACATAACATAACCTAGCATAATCTAACCTGACATACACAAAATATATATAAAAAGGGTTGTCTGAGGGATCCTTCTTTGTAGGCTGGTGAAACATTTTTATATAACTGAGTTTTCATATTTCAAACTTTTTCATATTTCTTAATTCACAGTAAGTTCAAAACATAAAATTATGAGTCATGGTGTGTTTTCTTTTCACTGTTTACACATTTTATTAACTTTCCTTTGTGCTTATAACTAAAACTTCAATCGTATCTTTATATCGCATTTATATAACAACATCAAAGAAAAGTCATAAAATTGATGCTGGATACACGTATTTCTCGATATATGAGAAATACAGATGTATGACGACCAACAGAAGCAGATTTCGTCGGGTACATGACGGAAGGAAATAGATAAGGGACCATATATATAATACAAAATAACGTTTTAAAGATTTGCTTGTACATCTACACATAAAGTCGATGTATTTTTCGATGAAATTTGTACGAATGTAACTAAATTATAATAAAAAGACTAATTAATATCAATTTTATTTTAAACATGATTTTAGTGTTCCATCGATTTCTTTTTGCTTTAAACCAATTCCATTCACAATATTGTTTATCATTATAGAACAGGGTAATTAAACAATAAAAAAAGAATAGATTAAAGTAAAAGTACAAGATATCGAGTTCAAGATATTTTATACTTAATATTTGAGTTATATACATCAGGGGTGTCAAACTCGCGGCCCGCAGGCCGCATGCTGCCCACAACGAACATTTTTGTGGTCTGGCCAATATGTCGGCACACAATAATATATAATAAAATAACAAACCTACGCAGAATAAAGTAAGATAGGTAGAATTCGCTTAAGGTTTTTGTAAAGCGGGTTCTACACGATGCTACGAACGTTCCTTCCAACGTTCGATCGAACGTTTGAGGCAATTAAGTTCGATAGTTGGTGCGACGAATGTATCTGCTACACGGTGAATCGAATGTTTGATCCAATACGAATGATGATGTGTTGGTACTCAGTGGACGAGGCTGTTATCTGTCTGATGTTATCTCTAATGTTATACACTAACGTTGTCTCTCTTCACATGAACGAGTCGTGCAGCTGCTAAGTCGAACCAACCAACGCAACCAACATTGACCTTCAAACGTTCGAAGCATCCCTTTGACTCGGTGCAAGAATACCGACATCGAACGGGACATGGCCAAATGCGAATGTTTGACGCTCGACATTGGACACTCGTAGGTTCGAACAACGGCCACACGATGCGATGAACCATCGAACGTCCAATGTTGGAAGGTGTTCGTAGCATCGTGTAGAACCGTCTTAATTATATTCTTTTTTATATCGTCGAACGACTTCGGTTTTTTTCGACGATATATTAAAACGGGTCTGTGACCGATCTGAAATATCATTTCTGTCGAATATTTTTTTGTTTAGAGGGTTATTTTTTTTCTATGAACGCTACACTTGAAAAAAAAAACAATTAACTATTATTAACGAATTTAATATAATAATTAAACGAATTAAAAGCAAAATTTTAATATTAAACTCAAAAAAACACAAATAAAATTAAAAAAGGCCTCCATTAAAATATATACGCGCTTATCCTAAAATATCAGAATTATGTTTACTTTAGAGTCCCTATAATAAATAGAGTCGTGACATGTCAGTCATTTTCTATCCAAAACAGAGCGGGAGGCATCAAAATTAATTATCACATATTTGAGTAAATATTTTTTAGTACATAATTATTGTTAATGTTAATAAGTGATGAATTAATGAACAATGAACAAACTTTGGACAGAAAATGCCGGAAGCAATCAGCATTCATCACACATCACGACTTTATTTATTATAGGGACTCTATACTTTAGTCACTATTATTGCCATCTGTTACATGAATTTGTAAGCAAATATGTAATTATGAAGTGGTAGTGGAAATCAGAAAATATGAAATTTCCACTTAACAAATTTATTACAAATAATATTATAAAAAGTATTTGTGAAATACAATTATAAAAAAAAAAATCGGTATTCGCCGTGCTTATGAAAAATGAAAAGTAAATGACAATTTTGATTGATATTTTAAGATTTGTAAGTAATTATATGTTATTTGTTGAATTTCAGACCAAATTTAAAAGGGTGTGATACGGTGGTAAAGTTATCGATTTTTATCTAATGAAGATGTCAAAAAAAAAAAAATAATTCTAACCCTAATTGGATTGATATATTGATCAGATTTTTACAACAAATTCAATATGAATTTAAGTGAAAATGTGAGTTGTCGAAATTAACGATTTCTTTACTAAATATAATCCTGACTCCAATCACTTATTTCAACCCTTTTTTTGCAGAAAGGTAAAATTTTAATATGAATACCATGGCAAGATACGTTACCACCTATAAGGAATTGTGTTAGAATCAAGATCATTACAATAAAACTATAAAGATGTTTTGATTTAGAAAAGTATCAAATAATATATTAATCATCGTAAATTCAATTAAGAAATTTAATGATTTATAAAGTCGCCAAGTGCGTGGTAAACACACATTATGCCAGCATTTCGTAGTCAATAGCCAGAGTTCTTAAGCATACAAGAGAAAAAACGGCAAGATATGATACAGAAAGTTACCAAATTTAACTATACATATATTATATGTAATATTTGTTTTGGGTCGTCCAAAACAATGTTGGATTATTTGGTATACGTCAATAAAGTCATCTAGGAAAACCGATGTTTCATTGTTAAAGATGTCTAGAGGTATCTATTAAAGACATTAATCTGAGGGGCAACACAAGATACATGAAGGGCAACACTAGGTGTGATGCCCAATTTTTAGGAAACCAGTTCGGCTACTCAGTTTAAAAATAAATATGGTTTCATATACAGACAAATTTACGTAAGAAAAATGATTTCGTTGTGATCAAAAGGTTGTGATGCCAACTAACGCAACTCATATCCTTCAGCCGATGGACGTTGTGCTCTTTGGTCCTCTTAAATCGGCTTGGTCCAATAGCACACGTCTGTGGAGGATGGAAAATAACGGCGAACGTTTAACTAAAAGTAAATTTGCACCATTATTAGCAAAAGCATTAGGTTCATTAGATACCAAAAAAGTTTTGATAAATGTCCAGTCCACTGATCTACATTCATTTTCACCTGAAAGTGTTAATTTTAAAAAAATATTTTAAAACTTCAAATAATGATTATAAAACATTTACGAGGTTAACTGAAATTGAAAAACATATTTATTGGAAGCAATATAAATGCGGAAGTTCTCAAGAATTTCAAAAAACATGATACCACAATTGAGTGGAGCGGAGCTATAGAACACAAAAGTTTATTTAAATTTTGGCGTAATGTTAAGAAGATTCAAAATTCTGTTATGGAAACTGAAAACAATAGTAAAGAACATTTACCACTGGAAGTAGTAAATACAGAAAATTTACATCTTGAGAATCAAATGGTATTTCCCGGCTTTTTCTCTTATTAACTTTATTAAAATTAAACCTTTTCTAAGTATATACACAAACTTTTCTAATGTTTTAAAATTTCCTTTAATTTCTTAAATAATGAATCTGTAGTTTGTTTTTTTCGTAACTTTCATGTTAGTCTATTTCAGGGGTTCCCAAACTCTTTAGACCCGCGGAGTCCTTAAGGTACAAAAGGTATGTTTGCTCCTAAAAACCGAATTTTTTAAAAACTTCTCCAAATTTTATAAAAAAAAAAACTTTGCTGGAGGCTTAAATTTGAGGAATTTGATTACGAAATAGTACATAAACCCGGAAAATTTACCACCAACGCTGATGCCCTTTCCCGAGTTCAAATCCTTGACATAAACATACACGAAACCAAAAGTAACACTTCCACACACGTGACGCAACACACAACAGACGATCAAACAGCACACAGCGCCGACTAAGACGATTCTTCTTTCATACCAATATCAGAAAATCCACTTAACGATTTTAACCATCAATTAATTTTCGAACAAGTTAGTAATAGATCACAAGTAAAAATAAAAGTCTTATTTAAAACAAAAAAACGACATACCGTTCAACTCCCATATTATGATGAAGAAGTATTAATCGATATTTTTAAGCAATTCGTTCCACCGAAAAAATTAACAGCCATTTACTATTCTGATAATTTATTTAACAAAATTCAAGAAGTTTATTCGGAATATTTTTCTCAAGGGAAACAATTTAGGTTAATAAGATGTACCAAAATAGTAACCGACGTCGCGGATGACGACGAACAAAATAAAATTATTTCAGATTATCATAAAAGTAGTAACCACCGAGGCATTACTGAAACTATAGCACATTTAAAACAGGAATATTTCTTTCCACAAATGAAATCAAAAATTTCCAATTTCATAACCAATTGTAAAGTTTGCAATGAGAACAAATACGATCGCCAACCACCCAAACAAAAATTTCAAATTACCCAAACACCCGGTAAACCTCTCGACATTGTACATTGTAACTTATTCTTCCTAGATAAATTAATAGTTTTCACTATAATTGATAAATTCTCGAAATTTGGACAAGTATACACAATCAAAAGTCGAAAGAGTACACATATAATTGAAAAATTAACTAAATTTATAGCAGCATACGGTAGACCGAAAACACTCGTAGTCGATTCAGAGAAAAGCTTCAACTCTATAAAGTTTAAACAATTTTGTGGGCATTACAACATAAACTCACAAATCACCTCTATCAGAAGTTAAAATTCAAACTCTCCTGTCGAAAGATTCCACTCTACCCTTTTGGAAATTTATCGCCTAATCCGTAACGATCCTGAAAATTCCTGGAAACATCAAAGTCCAAAAATGAAACTCTTACAAGCCATATTTACCTACAATCATTCGATACATTCAAGCACAAAATTTACACCCTATGAATTATTCTTTGGCAGAAAATATGATATTCAGTTAAAACCGAATTTGAAAAATTTATAAGAAAATCAGCAACAATTATACGATAAAGTAAACGAATACGTCCTTTAGAAAAAATGCGAAAAAATTATTAAGCTAAATCAAAATCGATACGAACCACTTGAATACACCACACCCAATACAACCGCATACTACACCGAAAATAAACGCAACAATAAATTACACCCAAAATTTAAGCAAACCATTATTGAACAAAATAAAAAGATAACCATGACGGATATTAAGAGTAGGAAACTTCACAAACAAAAATTAAAACGACCTCGTAAATTGCAGGTTATTGATGACAACGACAGTTCAGACTCAGAGGATCGAAATAAATGACCTGACCCACAACCCAGGCCTGTTAATGATGAACCTAAGCCAGGCCCTAGTCACGAAAACATATGATCACTACATTCATATCACAAATTTAAATGACTATAAAGAAAATTTGGACAATATCGAAAATTCAATCAATTTAATCCCAAAAAACGAACATACGAAACAAATTGAAAATATTAATTTAAAATTTACTCACCTCAAAAATAATCTTAAAATTCTACTCCCAGGAAGATTAGTAAAATGTGGACTCATTAACGGTTTAGGCTCGATAATCAAACAAATTTCTGGTAACATGGATAACGAAGACGCATTACGCATTAATAAGGACATCGACTTATTACGGACAAATCAAAATAAAGTAACAGACCAATTGAACAGACAAACAACTATCAATTCACAAATGATCGAACGATTCAAAAATATTTCAAAACACATAAACGAACAGCAAAACGTAATAAGTAGTAATTTACGAAACATTTCAAAAGATCTAAATTATTTCGTTTTCATACAATATATTAATCAGATAAATTTTAATATTGATATGCTTAACGATCACGTTAAAGATATTATTCAATCAATAAATTTGGTTAAGCTCAATATAATTTCCAAACCTATCCTCTTACCATCAGAGTTAAAGCACGCCTTTAACTTCTTAAAAACCCAAGGCATACTCATCATATCATATGAACAAGTCTACGAATTTTTAAGTCTGCAAGCGTATTACAATGATTCAAACATTATTTTCAATATCCGTATACCCAGATTCTTCCTAAACAAATTCTCACTTACTTATTTAGAACCTATACCTAATATTAACCTGAAAACGATAAAAATCCCATATCAATATGCCATTTTTGACGAGCATCAATTGTATTTGGTCGATAAAGCATGCCCAAAAATTGAACAAATCTACATATGCGAACCAAAAAGAACCAGCACGAAAATGAAACATTCAGAATGTTTAGGAAAACTTTTACTCAATCAAAATGGTAGATGCACATACGTGGAATACGACAACGTCTCCGAAGTCAAGCAACTGCAAAATAACTACATCATTATAAAAAATTCACAAGGAATAAACCTGACATCCACCTGTGGTATGGAAAATCGTAACGTAACTGGAACAGTCATAATACACTTCGACAACTGCTCAGTAAAAGTAAACCAAATGGAATACAAAAGTCAAACTACACAATCTTGGAGTGAAGTTCATCTCATACCTACCTACAACCTTCAAGTCAACATCTCTAACGTCGAAACAAAACTTAATCTGAAGAAGCTAGAAAATTTCCACATCAAAAACACGGAGGAAATTCACTTAATGAAACAGCAAGGAACCTTCCATATAACAACGATGTATTGCATCATAATGGGATCCATTACTATGGTATTATTAACAACAATCTACATAATCAGACGTAAACATACCAAGAAATATAATCAACCGATACAAATCAGCTATACTCCGTCAGCACCTGCCCAAGAAGCGAAACTTCTATGGCCGGTACTTCCGTCTCAGGGGGGAGGAGTTATGTTCTTAGAATAATGTATCTTAATATAATATAATATATTATTAATTAGATCAGCACTTTATTATCAATTATAATATTTCCTTATCTAAAGTAAACAATTTTTAAATAATAATAATAATATTATATTTCAGTGTTTAATAAGCAATTTTAACTTAAATATTATATTACCATTGTAATAGTTTGGCTGAGCACAAAATGCAAATTAAAAGCAAAAGCTTAATAAGCACAACGAATATTCTAGAACATCGAAACAAAAGTATAAATACGTGGCTCCGCCAAGCTACCGATTAGGCTTTTGGAGTTTGTACCATAATTGCATAGAAATATTTGTAACAATTGAAATACGTCAAAATAAAACTTTGTAAATATTAAAAATAAAATTTATTTTTTATTGTTACGACTCGGCAACGAACGTAACTATATACTTCAGCAATTTGTAAAATTGTCAATAAAATTTTAATGTGCAATAAAATTGTGAATTAAATTTCGATTTAATTAGATCCAAAAATCGAGTTTTTTTGGGAGAATCGACATCTCTGTCACTGATGTGAGACGATATTACTTAGTGCGTGTCAAACACGCACTTGACGAATTTTTTTACTATAATTATGCGGTATTTACACGTGTTTAGTAACTAAAGCAGATTACTTAATCAAGTTACTAAATTTAGTTACTTTTGTCATTTAGTGCAAGTGCAAGTAAGAAATTTAGTAATCTGTTTAGTCAAGTAAATAGAAGCCGGTTCTATTTACTTGTGCAAGTAGCTTACCCCCACTTTATTTTTTTGAACTTGCTGTTATTTGTATCAGTGCAAACACATTAGCTTAGAAAAGTGTTTACAAATATAGGCGCGTAAATATTTATTTTTGCAAACATTTTTTTGGGGAATTTTTGTACTTATTGTATTATATAAATTATAAATATCAAAAAAGTCACTGAAGGCAACTCGATAAAAAATTCTGACAACCACTCTTCATCTAATAATAAAATAAAAAATATATAACGTTTTTTTTTTATTTTTATGGGATGTATTTAGGGACAAATCATGTATAAATAAATATTAATATATTAAAAGGTCGCCCCAACAAGTCAATTCAAACATAAATGTCACATTTTTTTCTTATGAAATCGCTTATTAATATATCTGATACATTTTTGTAGTGCACAACGAATTTATTGACGACTATGTACCATTTTTAATTTAGTTTTAGTAGGTTACGTATTACTACTTCAACTAATACTAAATCAATTTACTAAATTGTGTGTAGACAGCCACTAAACAAAAAAACTATTCAATTTAGCTAGTTGCGTTAGTTACCTGCTTTAGTTACTAAACCCGTGTAAATACGGCATTAAACAAAGTGCCGTACATTTATTGACGCTACTGATATTGAATCTGAAACAACTTCTATAAATATTTTTTTCTTGCGGTTCACCTAAAGTTCAACATTTTTGTTTGGCCCAAGTTAGCTTTCGAGTTTGACACCCTTGATATACATAATTATTTTTTTGATACTTACCGCAACTTGCGAAATATTTAATGGTAGCCAACATATCACAAACACAGCAACAACAGTAACCATCATTTTGATCATCTGTAAAGAAAGAAAAAATATTAACTCTAAAATTTAAAAAAAGAAGGAAATTAAGTAAGAATTACTTCTAGTCCTGCTTAAACTAATTAAATATTGGATGCCTTTATTCAGTTCGAGTGAGAAAATTATATGACAGTCGTCGCTACTATCGACATCGTTACTGCCAATAACCATCGCGATTAACAACCAGTTTGCATGCCTGCTTGTAGCAGAGCCTGAAAAAGCAAGCGTGGATACACAAGCCAGTTATAGACAGTATGTTCAGTTAAAAAGTCTTTTTGTATAAATAGTTTCGAATGTTTAAGGTAAATCATGGAAAGTATTCGAAAAGAATTAAACAGTGTAGTGTTGTTACTTGCAATAGAATATGTTGGAACAGGCATGCCAGTTAATGTATACACATGCCTTTTGGACACAGTAGCATGCGCTAGGGACTAGCATGCCAGTTTGGAAGATACTGGTATGTGTATCATGGATTTTACAACTATATGACAATTATTGCAACAAACGAGACTTTAGTAGCTGGATAACAATATTTCCTTAAGGAGGAAGTTCACGCCAGAACGGGTAATAAACTAATTTTTTTCGAATCTCGTTTTTTGTTTTTATTTTGTTGTGTGGTTCTTTACAAACACGGTGATATATTAAACATAGCCAAAAAAATTTTTTTCAAGTAGAAAAATATTTATCTGTGAGCCGCTGCACAGCCAAGTTGCTGCTCCTTTGCAGACAACGCTCGCACCCCCCCCCCCTCGCGATTTGATCAGTAATATTTAGTTTTGGTGTGTGCATGAGTTATAGTATGCACAAAAAAGGAACAAGAGGGGACAATGTATGGGGCTGGAGAGTTTTAATAAGCAGTGAGTAAACTGCTTCTTTTGTTATTATTTTTGTTTTTTACCGTTTCCCGAAAGTTGTGTTTTTCCTGACAAGGAAAATCATATCTCAAGTTCCAGAAAAGATAGACACTTAATATTTTTTTAATTTTGTTCATAAACATATTGCGCATAAAGTAGAGTATGCTTAACAATTTTTTAAAATAAAAAATTGGGTTTATAATTTTTAGAAGTTTGGGAGTACAATTTTATAGTTAATTGTTAAAATTACCTGAAACCCATACCCAGCTTTATGGACAGGTCCATTAGGAATAAAATAATGAAAAAATATTTAAAAAATATTCATTACTTTTTGAGATATGGCGTTCCTTGTAAACGTCGGCGTTCCTTGAACTCCTCCCGGAAACAAAATTAAACTTTTTTTTTTTTTAATTAGGTATACCTAGATATTTAAATCTTATTCAAATTTACTTATGATAACTAAAATACCCCTGTCGCAGCATCTGCATAACATAGCGAATTTCCAAATCTTGGGCACTGGCGGATCTCATCTAAGACCTGTACCTATTTAAAATAGTTTAGCTTTCTAAGAGTAAAAGAATTTTTAAAATCGGTTGGGTAATTAGTTTTGGTATTTTTGGGGACCCAAGAACCCGAACGAATTTTGTGCAGCATAGTTGTATCCATCTAAAATAATTTAGTTCTCTAGCAATGAGAAATTTTTTAGCATCGGTTCGATAGCTTATTACTGGCGTTTTCGGATCTGCAAGATCCCGGTGGACCTCATTAAAAAATCAGCTCGACCGTATATTCTAGGCAGACTTTATGTAATATATATATATATATATATATATATATATATATATATATATATATATATATATATATATATATATATATATTCAAAACCCGTTGTGTAGCAATCTACGCCGCATTTGCATCCGCAGGACAGTTGTGGATCTCAGATAACACAACCTGTACCTATCTAAAATAGTTTACCTCGGTAATAGTAAAAAAGTTTCAAAATCGATCAGTTATATTATTTTTGACACTTTTAGGTCCTACTGACACTTCAGACCTTACATAACGTAATCTATATGTATCTAAAATGGCTTAGCTCCCCAACAGTGAAAAAATTTTCAAAATCGGTCGGTTAGTTTATTTTTGCCACTTTTGGATCCGATGGACCCTGGCAGACTTTAAATAACGTAATCTATATTTATCTAAAATAGTTTAGCTCTGTAACAGTGAAAAAATTTTCAAAATCGGTCGGTTAGTTTATTTTTGACACTTTTGGATCCCATGGACCCTGGCAGACCTTACATAACGTAATCTATATTTATCTAAAATAGTTTAGCTCTGTAACAGTGAAAAAATTTTCAAAATCGGTCTGTTAGTTTATTTTTGACACTTTTGGATCCCATGGACCCTGGCAGACCTTACATAACGTAATCTATATTTATCTAAAATAGTTTAGCTCTGTAACAGTGAAAAAATTTTCAAAATCGGTCAGTTAGTTTATTTTTGACACTTTTGGGTCCTGTGGACTCTGGCGGACCTTACATAATGTATTCTAAATCTATCTAAAATAGTTTAGCTCTGTAACAGTGAAGAAATTTTTAAAATTGGTCGTTTAGTTTATTTTTTACAATTATGGGATCAGTAAATCCTGGCGAAACTCATACAAGTCTAGTACTCTAACAGTAAGAAAAGGGTTCTAAGGATCTCATATAACTTATGGCAGTCCGTAAGCTTCTTGCGGACATCATTTAATTAATTAATTCAAATACTTTAACTTACTAACTGTGAAAAAATTTTTAAAATCGATTGGTTAATTAATTTCTGGCCTTTTTAGGTCCCGAAAACCTTGACCTCACATAAAATACCTTAAATCCATTTGAAATGGTTTAATTTTTTAACATTATTAATTATTAGTGAAAAAATTTTCAAAATCGATTCAAAATATTTTTCCGTACATACATATGTACATTGTACATATTTTGTTTTTTTTCATATATTTAATAATATTATATCATAACATAATCTTCAATTTCTTGTTTACTTAAAAATTCAATAAAAAAAAAAAAAAATTCTTCATTACATTAGCTTAGAAAATCTGTTTAATTTACATTTTTTAACATGAGATAGAACCATGCTAATTATAATGCAATAAATGAGAAACAAAACTCTATACATGTATGTGTGTTATAACACATATATGTGAACAGTTTTCACTTGTTCTCACAAAATTCTTTAATAAAAAAGTGAAATATTTTTATATTTCATAAAGAACAGAGATATAAATATAAATTACTTATTAGACTAACAAAGAAAGAATAAAAGTGAAAATTTACATTTTCTCGAAAACTATTTAACATAGAAAGAAAATTATAAGAACATTTTCTTCATAATTTTTTTTTTCCTTTTCAACGATGTAAAAATCGAACTGTCTTATGATAAGATCGAATGATAAAAAATGGCCAGAAAACCTACTTCTGGGCATCCGACGTGTCTGGCTAACGAACTTAGCCAAGCCAATTCAGAATCCAGTCCGCACACAAAATTTCATAAGCGTTAGACGTTTCGTTCGAGAGTTATCGTGGGAACACATATATATATATATATATATATATATATATATATATATATATATATATATATATATATATATATATATATATATATATATATATATATATATATATATATATATATATATATATATATATATATATATATATATATATATATATATATAAATTTTAGTGAATATCATTTTCGTATTCTAGGGACCTCAAAACAGATTTCTGCCATAGTCCCGGACTCAGATTGCGTCATGACACCTACTGTAATAGCTGAATTTCGAGTTTTCGAAATTCGCTAAAATGGATGAATTGTCTCATACTGTATTGAAACATTCGTAAATATATTGTCGATTACTGTGTTTCGAAATTGTCGAAAAACCGTAGTTTTCCAGTCAATCTATGACTCAATATCCACTAATCCAATTAAAATTAAAATTTTAGCTTTACAAATCAGGGGAAAACAATCACTTCTAGCCAATTTAATAAAAATATTTTTAGATTCCTTCAAGATAACTCTTTCCAAATAATACCTCACACGATATACTAATTAACATCTTTTTTGGACCAGACGCGGGCACGGCTGTCGTAATCCAAAAATTATAAGGCTACAGATCCCTGAGAAAGACGTGCACCTATAAATATCACAAATTTTTAGTATTTCCACTTGAAACTGTACAGTGTTCATTTCCAGTTCGAAAATAGAAATATTATATTTTTGATAAAATAATAAAATTATTCCAGTGAATATTATACACGGAACAAAACAATTTTGTTATATCTCACTTCCTACATATGTAGCTACGTTTAGTAACGTAGCTATTCTATGTAGTATATTACATACGTGAGTGCCGTGTTCAGCAGTAGCTGCTACCTACAAGTGGATGACATAAAAAAGGCGGTAGATAACATAGTTTTCCGGAAAAGTTATATTAGTTTCGTTGAGCAATTTTACAACACATTCAGCGAGTAGTGCGACATACATATTTATGAATGGAAAATAATGTAAAATATGATACAGAGTACGATAAACTTGTCATTTTTGTGAAAAACTATTTTATTATTTACGTAGGTACCGTAAAATCAGTCTTTGCCGAGTGAAGACAAGTTTGCCACACCACATTTTGTCTTAAAAAATTTAAAATTTATACGTCTGAAACACTTTTTTTTGTGTGCGGGGGTCAGTGATATTTTGAACAAACTGCTAAATTTTTCTGGCATTGGTAGCTTCAATTTCTTCAAATTATCATTTTTTTTAGAATGTTTTGAGCAAGTCTGCAAACTTTAATTTGTATTTCAGAAGCTGTAAATACGGACTAGATATGGACGGTAGATACGGACTATTTTGGTTTTAGGGTTCTTTATTGGCCCAAAACAAGAAAAAGCGAAATGTTTTTTTTTTTAGGAATTACTTTTCAGTTTAGTTTCAATAGTTTTAGCTAGGTTGCAGCATACGGTTGACAATAATATGTACTAATTGTAAGTTGTACACTAATTGCCCACTAGAAGCAGCACTTTCGGTATGTTTTTTTTTATTTTGTGAAATCACATTTTTTTAGGTTCTCAATTTTTTAATTGTTGAAATCGTTCGATGTCTTTTACAAGTTTGATAAGTACCATTGATATAGAAGAATATGGATGGAGACTATTTCTTAAGAGAGAGGCAAGATATAATATAATATGATATATTAGAATGAATATGTAGATTATTTTGAATGTACCACAAAAAATAAAAAACAAAATAGTAAATATACACTAGAACACGTGCAAATAAGCACTAAGCATCCAGTCCTACAAGAAATTTAATTTAAAAAAAAAATTAGTAAACACCCTAAATATAATATTTGGTAAGTAAATATTGTATTTATCAATAAATGCAACCATTTCTAGCGAAAATTTGTTAATTTTTCTAAGTTTTTCATTAAAAAAAAAAAGGTTTATAATAAGCGGAAAAATACCAATTTTGACATTACACAAAGTAAAGGAAATCCGAAAACGGAATCATTCTACGTAAATAAGGAATTCGTTTTTTAGTTAAAATATGTGATAATAACGACAAAAATTTTATAAATGTAAAAAATAAAATTATGTAAAAATTAAAATATAGGTTAGATTGACCCTTCATTTCAGTAGCGTCTTATATGTAAAATTAATGAGCATATAAAAATTTAACTTCAAGATTATGTATTTCGTTTGTATTTATTTATTTATTAATAAAATGATAATTTAATAAATGTATAGTTTTATTTATGTTTGTGTCTACTTTTATCAAAAAGATATGTCTTATTAGTGATGGAAAATTATAAACCAAACGTAATCTTTTTAAAGAAATAGTTATAAATTGTAAATAATCGATTAATTTGAGCAATTTTTGGTTTCAGTTTATAGTAATTTATAATATTCTTTAAGCGCCGTTAAAATATACAATAATTTAATAGACAATTAAGAATTCGAAAAATTAACTGATAAAATAGTCTAACAGCATTTTTAAGGAGTTGATTATTGAATTAAATAGAACAGATATTAAAAATAGTTAATTAATTGTTTATGTTTTTATATAGAAATCACAATTATAAGAAAAATATACTAAATATATTGTTTTAAAAGCAATGGCAATGTTTTAATTAAATTAAAACCGTTACTGTTTATTTACAAAATGACGTCATTCATAATATGCACGTTTAATATTCATAATACGTTGATCAGTTCCTTTACAATATTATATACCTCTCCTTCTTCCATGATAAGTACCTATTTAAAATTGCACAATTTAATACTTAAGACAGTAAGTATGTTGTATTTGTCATTAATTTAGAGATTTTTGTTACAAAATTAAATATTACAAAATGCTGTTTTAACATCAAAATTGCGATCTACTTTGGCCTATCTTTTTCTAATTTAAAATCAAGAGTAAATCCATGAAGCGGAAAGTTAATGAAAAGAAACGTAGCTCTCATGAACACATATTATGGGGAATGAGGCAACTAAAGCCTAACGTCATCAGGCCGTATTCAGATGTAACTGTCACTGTAACAATAGAAGATGTAATTGTGCACTAAAAAAAATTTTGAAAGTGACCCAACGGTAGGGTCGCCATCATTAAAATCATTAGATCAGGACAATGAGTCCAAAAAACCCCGGATTTTGGTACACGAAAACTCGGAAATTTTTTCAAATAACATTTTTTTTGTTGTAAATAATATATTTTTCTTTTATCAAACTTTCAACCAGAAAATGCTGTTTTTACTTATTTATAAAACGTTAAATGCAGGGTCGGATTTATCGTTGAGAAGCCCCTGGGCAGTTGCGATGTGGAGGTGCCAAAACGAAAATATTTCTACAAAAACCAAAATATTTCTGCAAAAAATATAGTTGATAAGTAAAATTGAAAAAAAGAAAAAGGGAAAGCCCCTTTTGATTTCAGTTATGGACAAGACGTAAGGGTCCCAAAACAAAACAAAAAATCACAAAAATGTCTTATTAAAATTAGTATTTTATTAAATTTTTTATTTATCTTGGATTTCCTGGAATATCCTGGAAACGGCTGAACAAATTTTCATTAAACTAGGCTAAGACTAAAATTGGTTAAGGCGTTTTGGTGACAAATGGCAACAGACACATACACACACACACACACACACACACACACAAACATCTCGTAGCTCAAACGCATATTCGTTCTCCGTTCCGTAGTGGGTAAAAATAATAAATACCGTTAATTTGTAACTCAATTAAAATTATAAATAATAAGTTGATTATTATTACAAATAAAATTATTTAAATTAAAAAAGGTTATTTAAACATATACTTGAATAACTGGTTTATTAGTATTTACTTGTATATAGTATCCACAGATGTCGCATAGAATCGAAGGCGTAGACGCACCAATAATTGAAAATTAAATGTTAATATGTAAAGCAAAATTACTATGTAAATACATACTACATGTTACATTTGGTAAAAAAAACAATATACATAATATATGTATATGAATGTATACATAATTATTTTTAATTCTTAAGATACCATAATGTATTGAAAATTATATATGCAATAAAACTTTACTCATAACGAGATGCACCCAGACTGAAATTCGGGATTTTGATGAAAATTCGCTGGTGTGTAGAATAGGCAAAAATAAGTGACCCGTATTTTTTTTATTGGCCATCTTCCACGTTTAGGGGATGAAAACAGCCCCTAAAGTTGGGGGTTAAAATCGTATTTCTTAAGATATCTCGAAAACTATAAGAGATAAAGGAAAACTTTAAACTGATCAAATGTTACTCTTTGAAAGAGCTATTCACCTGTATAGGTTAAAGTAGGGTCGGGTTAATAAGAGGGGTTGCAGGGGCGAAAATTGGAATAAATTTTCTCGTACAGCCTGAATGGTTCAATGTATCAAATTTTTACCATCATAAATAGAAAGAGTACCAAAAATTAGGGGATACGTGTTTTTGCGTTTTTTCGAAATATGTGTGGTATCCAAGCCATATAAGGAAGGAAAAATAGGGTAGATTATATTGCATTATTATTGATTGTAAATACCTTCTATATTTTTTTTTATTTTTATGTTTATTTTCATCATGAAAATGTAAATATTTACTTTCCGATAATGATTCATGTATTTTTCAGTACTTACTTAATTGGTAATTTAGCCATTTGTATATTTGGTTACTAATATTCGATATTTTTTAGACCTATTTCTACCAAAGTTCCCTGGTCTGAAAGTGTCAATCAATGTTCAACAAGAAGCAATAAGCTTCCGTTCAACAAATGCCTTTATCTTCTTACAAATTCGTTTTTAACCAAATAAACGCGGTTTATTTCTTTCTCAACATTCAAACTATTTTTCATATTCTTTTTGTATATTTTATAGGTGTCAACCACATTTCCCAAATCACAAAATTTTTAAAAAGCACCTGAACAGTGCGCAAAAAAGATTATTACTTGTCGAGCATTCAAACACAAACACACTAAAGAACTTTAACTTTCGCAGAAATAGATATAAAAAATATTGAATATGAGTAACCAAATGTACCTATGGCTAAATTACCAATTACGTTAGTACTGAAAAATACATGAATCATTATCGGAAAGTAAAAATTCACATTTTCATGATGTAAATCAACATAAAAATTAAAAAATATAAAACGTATTTGCAATCAAATAATGCAATATAATCAACCCTATTTTCTTCTTCCTTATATGGCTTGGATACCACACATATTTCGAAAAAACGCAAAAACACGTATCCCCTAATTTTTGGTGCTCTTTCTATTTATGATGATAAAAATTTGATACATTAAACCATTCAGGCTGTACAAGAAAATTTCCCCATATTTTCACCCCTCCAGCCCCTCTTATTAACCCGACCCTGGTTTAACCTATACAGGTGAATAGGTTTTTCAAAGCGTAATATTTCGTCAATTCAAAGTTTTCCTCTATCTCTTATAGTTTTCGAGATATCTTAAGAGATACGATTTGAACCCCCAAGTTTAGGAGGTGGTTTCACCCCCTAAACGTGGAAGATGGCCGATAAAAAAAAATACTGGTCACTTATTTTTGCCTATTCTACACACCAGCGAAGTTTCATTAAAACCTCGAATTTCACTCTGGGTGCATTTCCTTGTGAGTGGTATTTATACATAGAGAAATAATGTTTGTTGGGTAAATTACGATGATGTCAGAGTATTTATCATAAAAAACTTTGATGGCATAAATGTATACGCACAGGCTATGTTTGAAAATATGTATACACGATCGTATGAAAAGTAGTAGGTATCAACATCTATCCATTAATACAGATAATAATGACATAAAGTAATTTAGGTTTGCAATTTTTTCTACTAGCACGTAGCAAGGTACCTACCTTAAAAAGTGTTATAACTTATAATTATTATTTTTTAGGGTCAATATTATAGTCTTAAAAAAATTATACCGCAACCACTCGACACTGGGTGTCGATTGTTGAGTAGTTTTTGAAAAAAATAATAAGTGTACGAAAATATAATATAGTTATATCAATTCCAAAAAATTGAAATGACAACTGTTATTATTTTTGGAAGAATTATTCAACAATACAAAATTTGTACAGGTACAAGGATGCCTGAAAATTTAATGCTAGGGGACAAGATTTATAATATCGCCTGTAAGATTTTATAGACATGAGTGACCCTTGTTTTTTCGGAAAGAAATTTTGGACCTCAGAGTACAGAGATACAGCAACTATCTCTTTTCTGTAATCACTAGCGGGTAGGTCAATCACAAAACAATGGATTTGATTGTTGTTGGTATTGTTACACCCCCTAGTACATGCGTGTGGTGTCATAGATATGTATGCAACAGCGCAGCCACGTGAAGACCACTACCACCCACGATAACTAACACAAATACACAATATCGCACTAATACAAAGTAAACCCAGTGCACGTATATAACATATTTTCTATCTCTTACTGGTTACACTGGTTCCAGTAGTATAAAGACAGATATGTTTTCTCTACTGCTCTGTGTTTTGGACTATTTGGACTATAAATTATGTTATTTAAAAAATTTAATTGGGTTTAGATCAGTGAATTCACGTAGGTGACTTACTTATTAAAATGAATATCGATTAAAATTATTTGGAGGAAAATTGGGAAAATTGATTTTACATTGCCCATGTGTGCTCTCTACAGAAACAAGTGAATATTTTATAGAACAACTACACTTAAGAGGTAGAAAACAATGAGTTCCTGGAGTGGTTTCCATTACTAGAGAATTACCCTTATATTGATATGGTTAACTTTGGTAGTGTCAATAAATTTGTCTCAAGTAGATTCGTTTCAAGTGTCGATGAATTTACTTGAAACATATGGTATTTTTTTGTTCAACAAAAACAAGTTTATGTAGAAAATCAAACGGTAAGATTGAACAAAACAGAGAAACAAATAAAAAAAACTTGGTGCAAGGTCTCTCTCCATAAAAATCATGATGTTATGTAAAAAAAAGACCAGAGCAAAAAATGTGAAGCTTATAGTTTTCAATATTAAATAACATTCAACCAATCAATTATTTACAAACCAATCATTGAAATTGCAATCTGGCGTGGCAAGATAAGTTTTTTTTTTATTTTATTTTATGACTTTTTCTCTCTTTTTTTTATCACTATTGCAACTGATGTTTTTACAACACAATTGGAAATTACGGGATGCAAGAATCACGGTGAATAAGTGTTCTATTTTTTTTTTTTTTTTTTTATACATTCAATTAACTTGTTTATTTCGTATCGTGTGATGTTAATAGTATTTTACAATATAAGTTCGGTAAGTTGCTTTTGCTGGTCGAGAAAATGTTGCGAAAACGAGACCCGCAGGGTCGAGTTTTTGAAATTTTTGAGATCAGTAAATGCACTTAACGCATCGTGTATTGTATAATATTTTTTGCATGATCAATTCAAAATAAAGAATAAAAATATATTAAATAAAAAATAAAATTCGGATAATATAGGTGAAATTTATATTTTTATGTTATGGCATAGAATGCCATGAATAAATATTATTAATATTTATAACAACTAATACGAATCTTTGTAGTGACAATTGACAACTATATTTATAAATAAAAAATTAAGTGTCAATATTTCATTGCCGTGAATATTTTTTTTTTAATTTTCTATTAAAAAATTGAGGAAAATAGTTTGTTATACTATATTATTAGGAGAATAATGAAATTGATGAAGCATTTTATCTTTAGCTGCAAATTTATTCTCGTAAAATGAAAGGCAGATTATGAAAACCACAGAAAATTTTAAGGATTGAACGACCTTTTGAAATGTCAATAAAATATGAAGACTAATGCCAACAATAATAATAATAATGTGCAAACTAGTGAAAATTTTCATATTAATAGATTTATTTTCCTAATTGTTGAAATTATACTTTTAATTTCAATACAAATAAATAATTATAATCATTTTTGAGCTAATTTCACTTACCACACTCCTATTCACTTACCACGCGTCTATTTCACTTACTGCACTGTTATTTTTTGGTTTCCATGGATATAAACAAAACGTTCGGGAAATGTAACTTACCAGTATTGTCAACAGCATCGGTAAATGCATGAAAATACACGATCGTGCAAAAAAATATTTTACCGATTCAAACAAAAACGATTTTTATCAGCAATTCAAAGCATCCAGAGAGCAGCTGGCTTAGGAACGCTTGTCTATCACACGAAACTGCCATTTGGTCGTACAATTTTCACTTTTCGGTTTTTTAGATGTAGGAGAAGTCGAATTTTTCTTTGTCTGGGGTGGGGCCATCAGTTGCCTCCAAACTAGCCCTGACTTGTGGTATCGAAATTAAAAAATAGGCATCCACGAGATAAACGAGACTGCGGGCATCTAAAATAGGATATTGCATTAAGGTTGAAGTCGAATAACACTATCAGGACTAGATGCGCTCTGATAGCACCAATAGGATCAAAGCTGGAATATCTTATCAGGAACGGATAATAAGGCTGAAGTTGGGCAAGACTGCCAAGACCAGATACGTTTTGATAGGGAGTTTGCGCCAAACCTAACCATGTCCCTATGCAGTTAATTACAGTATGATACGGTTCTAGTAAATATTTCTACGCGAAAAGACGATAATTTAGGTTAGTCGAAAAGACGAAACCCATAAAAATGAATACATTTTAAACAAAGATTTAATTTAAAATTAAAATTTTATTCAAATTTGATTAAAAAATTCTGAAATATTAATAACGGAATAAAGTAAAGAAAAATATGGTTTTAGCGCTACGTGTAACACGACAAATAAACAGTGAAAGAGAACACTAAAGAACAAAGTTATTTCATAGGGTATTAATATGTAGGAATCATTGGAAATTGTGTGCTTTGTTGACAAATCGACAACCAATTATTCTACAAAGCGTACAACAGTACCTCTATACAGAAGAAGGAAGTAACGTAACGTAACGTATATACATTTTTATCAATGCCTTTCATGTAGTTACGAGTTCAATTATGTCAAATGTGATTTTCAAATATTTTATAGTTATTTCATCCCCATTGCTAGTTCTTATACAGTCGCTTGTATATATTCACATAGGAATGATTATTAAATAAATTTTTATTTTTATAATCCGTGAATTATATTCATTTTCAGATATTAATTTTTATTATTATGTTTTTCAATGTACAAAAAAATTCCTTTTTCTGAGAATTATATAAAAAATATTTTCTTCCTAATGGGTTAAAAAAAACATTGAGCTTTAAGATTAGTTTACTAATGTTTAGAGTTCAACAATATTTTATAATCTTTTTTTTTATGTATTTGGGTCATTACACGCCACTTCATCCAGGTCATGTCACCCATGACCTCAGATTTAGCTGAAAATTTTTTTATTTGTTTATTTAACCATCCTAATCATCTGTACAAAATTTAAGACAATTATCTCTAATAGTTTCCAAGTTATGAATTTTTGAAATTTAGCAAAATAGGGTTAAAATGATGTTTCTGTGGTATCACTTTCGGTGACGTTATAATATTAAAAAATCCGTAACTTCTGTAATATTTAACATAAAGCAATAATTTTTTCATGAAAATGTTCAGAAAAGTCAGGAGATTACAGGAAAAATAAATTTGGTTAATTATCACTTCATGTTTCTATGTAATGCTTTGTTAGACTTAAATTTTGAGACATTTTTTAATCGATAAACAAAAAATCTTTAAAAGTGATTATCGACCAAAGGCATAGCAGTAACCGTAGTAATTTTTTTTTTTAATTTATCCTAAAGATGTAAATTAAAATAATCTGGAAAAAAAATAGTGGTTTTTTACCCGCTAATATTTTTCAGACACGTCCGACGTCTGGAAGCTCAAAAAACGAGCTTTTTGGAATAATTTCCCAAAATTCAAAATTTTTGTTTACACCATTGGAAAGAGGAGCAAAAATTACATAAAAGAGGTCTTTAAACTATTGTTCTATGTCAACTAGTTTCCAAGAAAAACTAATTTTTATAAATGGAAATTCACTATGTTATGCAGGATGCTGCGACAGTGGTATATACGGCAACCATTTATAAAAGTTAGTTTTTCTTGGAAACTAGTTGACATAGAATAATAGTTTAAAGACTTTTTTATGTAATTTTTTCTCCTCTTTCCAATGGTATAAACAAAAATTTTGAATCTTGGGAAATTATTCCAAAAAGCTCGTTTTTTGAGCTTCCAGACGTCGGACGTGTCTGAAAAATATTAGCGGGTAAAAAACCACTATTTTTTTCCAGATTATTTTAGTTTACATCTTTAGGATAAATTAAAAAAAAAAAATTACTACGGTTACTGCTATGCCTTTGGTCGATAATCACTTTTAAAGATTCTTTATTTATCGATTAAAAAATGTCTCAAAATTTAAGTCTAACAAAGCATTACATAACATGAAGTGATAATTAACCAAGTTTATTTTTCCTGTAATCTCCTGACTTTTCTGAACATTTTCATGAAAAAATTATGCTTTATGTTAAATATTATAGAAGTTACGGATTTTTTAATATAATAACGTCACCGAAAGTGATACCATGGAAATATCATTTTAACCCTATTTTGCTAAATTTCAAAAATTCATAACTTGAAAACTATTTGAGATAATTTTTTTAAATTTTGTACAGATGATTAGGATGGTTAAATAAACAAATAAAAAAATTTTCAGCTAAATCTGAGGTCATGGGTGACATTTTATGTTTTTATTGGATGATTTGAAATGAAATGACCCATTTACCACTGGAAGAAAAAACAGTACGTATTTTTAAGAGTACTAGATAATTGTGCCACGCCCGTCTCGATTCTGTATTATTCTACTTATAAAGATTAAAATATTTGTAAGGATTAATAAAAAAAATTTAATATGTAAGAAACGAAATTTTTCCACTTACGAAAGAAAAATTATTTCCTTGGCTCAGAAGGGTAACTAAAAGAGTCGTGTCCCGGGTGTGTATTTACGTTTGCGTGCTCATAAGGAGGCGCCGTTGCCTCAAAATCCATACGATTTTGTAACACTCAAAACACGTGTACAATTCAAGTTTCCCGTCTTCTGAACGCACACGGATTTGTAATGCAGACCGTTCGTCCAAACGCGTATCATGGAGAGAAAATTCCTATAAAAATTACTGTACTCATACTACAATCGACGTGTAACAGGGGAACATATCCAATTTTTGTACGGTAAAATTATAAAAAATATAAGGTAAAAGACCCGGTAATTGACCCTGGCCCAGTTTCTGAACTTTTCAACATTGTTATAAATTAATAAAAAAACTATATTTTAAATAAGAAAAAAAATAAATTCTTAATTTAAAGTAATCTACTCTGTGTCTAATGAACAGCAACAAAAAAAGTTTAGAATATATTAACTAAATAAGAAAAATTTTTTAAGTTTAAAATGTGTGTAAAAACTATTTTTTTGGTAGTTTCCTAACAGTTTATGTTACAAAGTACTCATTTTGATCTGTGCAATATTCATCATGTAAGTATGAAAACTTAATTAAAAATATATGAGCATGTTAATATTTGTTTAAAATTTATTTTAAAATATTTATAAAATACCTTAGAATGATTTTTATTATTGAAATATGAGGGTCAATTACTAGACTCACTTCTAAAGTGGTATGGCCCAATTAAATTCTAACCAGTTTTTGTTAGTTATTTTGTTATTTATAGTTATCTTCGATTAGTTTTTGTTATTTTTCATAACGTATATAACATTAAACATTCATTAATTTTATTCATTCATAAATACTTTCTATTGCCTAATATTACGAAGAATAAATAAGCAATAGTGAAAGAAAAAACTTATGCCAATATGATAGTCAACAAACCAATTAAAATAAATGATTGGAAACAAGAAATGATAGAACTTTTACCAACAAGAAAATCCAGTATTTTCTGACACACCATAAAAACACCTTCACTTTTTCTTCTTGGCCCAATTCTTCACCTCTGGTCTCGTCATCTTCAGGTAAAAACTGATTTATCAAAAAATCGACATTATTAGGTTTAAGTAATAATTTTCTTAAGTTATTAGAGCTTATATAGTTTTTCGTTGTCGATAACATGATTCTTCATAAAAATTTATAAAAGCTTTCATTTTATACATTGGACATATAAATTCAATTAAAAAATTCATAAGTCAGAAGAATAGAAGAGTCTTAAATTTACACGGAGAGAAAAATCATATAATTTTTGTAGATAAAATTTCAGAAAAATTACCATGCTCTCTTATAATGCGTACGCGATCGACGACCAAAGTAAAAAATATTTTACGATCATGTAAATATTATTAAATTAAAAGCTTGAAAGATCGATTCTTTATGATGCATTCAAAATGATTGGCAACAATATATTCTAATACTGAACATAGTGAAGTAACAAAATGATGAATTAAACGGTGACCGTCCTACATTCTATTGAATACTGTTTGCACACCACACCACACCAGCAGTGACCAGCCTGGCTATGTTACTTGTCACACCAGCCTGGCTATGGGACCTTCATGTATGATTGTGTTGATACCTTCTGCAGCTTGCCTCGCTATGTGACAGCGTTGATACCTTGTCTTTCTTTCTTTCTACTTTTTACTTTGCTGTTTTACAAATTTTACGGAGCTAATATTACGGGAATAACATTCTATCCTTTAAATTTTCTATGATTAATTATAATTTTTATACTTTTACCGTACAAAATTGAATATGTTCGCCTTTTACACGTCGATTGTAGTGCTGAGTACAGTAATTTTTCTATGAATTTTCTCTCCGTGTATATGTATATGCTACCGTGAAGGTATTTTTCCCGAGAATATACTCCTAAACACCTATCCATTGGTATACAATTCATTACTAAACTCACCATGGCTCAAATCGAGACGCGGTTCTTATGCGCTCTGGATTTGATTTAAACACCCAAAAAAAAAAAAAAAAATGAAACTGATGAGTAAAAAAAAAAAAACAATTTCTTCTCCTTCTTGAACCCAAGTTTTTCACACGTTGCGACCCATTTTTTCATGCGCCCTATTATATGAATGGCAAAGCGTACACATTGGTAATTTTAAAATTCTTTTCCATATTTTTGGTAGAATACCAACAATTAATGTCTTTTCAGTTTTTGCCATAAAATTAATATTTCCAAACTTATATGTTTTTAAGTTGAAAAAATTACGGTTTTGCTTAATTTCAAATCACTGTAGTTATATTAAAAAATATGAAAAAATATCCAAATAAGCTTAAAATTGAATTTAAACTTTCTTCAAACTTAAGGATATTACTGTTTCAAAAATCCCATATCCATTAGTTATAAACACTCTATATATTTATAATCTTTTATTGTTTATTGTGAGATCAATATAAAATTCTTATATACGGGGAAAGGATATAATAATGACATAAAAAAGAAGTTAATTTTAAATAATCCGTTTTCATGGGATTTTTATTAGTATCATTACAGAGGATTTATTAGTAGCATAGCATACAACATACATACCATGTCCATAACATAAGTATCTGTTTGTATACTCATAAACTATTTATCAGTGTATACGAGTACATACAGTTCCCGTTACGTGAGCCATTTCTATGGAACTATGGAGGCTGTTATTATAATCTATATATAGATATAGACTATTAAATAATATACTTTCCGCAATGCAACCATACGGATTACAACTTGTAAAGTCCATCTAGCTTATTGCAATTTTTTTTTCAAGCTATCCATGCATTACTAGTAGTGTTGGGTCGCACATGTGCGAGTCACTCTGAAAGAGGGACTCTTTTAAGTGTGCGGTGTGCTGTGCGACTCTTACAAAAGGAGTCACTAGCACAGTCCGCCATTACCACACATAACTGAACACATTTGTGCATATGATACTGGACATCAGGATCAACTACATATTGCATATTATTGCACAAACAAAAGAATTTCAACTTTTTCAAAAATGAAGATACAATATGCATTAGGTAATTTATGGGTTGTTGGGTTGACATTTGACAAATTGCTTTCCAGTTTATAATGTTCGTACGAATTGAACAATATGACTTTTTTACGTACTACTGGAACAGGAAACTATCCCCGCAGGGTGAAGAAGTATATTTTATTTGTTAGTACTATTATTGCATTGTATTAACTAATTGTTTAACAGTTTTTTTAAAGTTTTTTTTAGATGGATACTGACGTTACGTACCAGATATTACGTATTTTTTTCTATTTATTTAATGTCCTATTCCTTCCAATTCTTACTTACTTTTATCCAATCAATTCTGTAATTTTTTTTGGGTATTCCTGTTACTTGTATTTGCTGCCTCGTTATTTTAAATTTTGTGAATTTTCAAAAGTAATACTGACTTTATTTAATTTACTTTGAGTAATTGTGTTTATTTAGTTACCTTTCTTTATTAATACTATTTTTTATATTTATAAGTAAGTACTATTAATTTTTATATGTATTGGATCAAAAATTAAGAAAAAGAGACGTGTTGAGTTTCGTAACCGAAAAAAAAAATGGTGTTACTAAATGTAATTTTTGCTCTAATATTAATGTTTGCAAACCTTACAAAGTTCAAAAAATAGTTGGTTTTTTAATGTACACCTCTGAATTTAATTTTTTATATAAACAATACACATATTTCTTATTTTGAGAATTTATACGTTGTACCATATGGACTGAATTTAGTATTTACAAAACTTAAAAGGAGAAAGGAAAGGACAAATAAACGACAGGACAGCGCATACCACACTAACACAGTGTGCTGTGTGCTCGAAAAGAGTCGTGACTCTCGTTTCAAACTTAATCGCATATAACACAGTGTGCGAGGGTGTGCGAGTGTATTTTACGTGTTGTGTGCTCCAAAAGAGTCGCTCGCTCTGTGCGGCACACCGCACTGTGCGGAGTCATGTGTGCTAGCACACATAAAAGAGTCGCTTCGACCCAACACTAATTACTAGTGATAAAAAGTTTAGTTAGTAGTTTATATATTACATATGAGATCTCGCTTATTTAAACGTTACTACAAATTATTTTTATGATATATATTATAATTGATTAATAACTAAGGCTTGAAATTTTATACGCCAAAAAAAAAAAAAAAAAATAATGCTATAAAAATATAAAGCGTATGCAGTTAGTTAGCTTTGCACTTAACATCTCTAAAATATGGATATAATAGAACCGCTTTATTTAAATTTATTGAAAATTATACTACACTACAATGGGCTCCAGAAAATATAAACAAAACTGTAAAAATGGTGATAAAGAAGAGAGTTATAAGCCTAAAAGCGAATAATGCAGATACGCATAAATATAAACATGTCACATTATTTTTTTTTATATTGTGTATAAAGCCGAGTTTTCACGGTAATAGTTTTTGTGACAGTTGAACTTTTTGTACAGTTACAAATAACTATTTATTTGCTATAAATTAATGTTAAGTAAAAAAAAATATATAAATACGTTTCGAACATCTAAAAAATTTAACCGTCTCGTTTAATAAAAATCAAAAAAAATTTGTTTAGAATTGATATATTATGTTGATAAAATTTTGTAAAAAGATATGATGTCCCATTAACCCTCAAGCTCATGACTGGCGTCCAGACGCACCCCACGCAAATTTTAGACTACGCTCCTGAACTAGCGAGCAATAGTACCGACTCCCGGTGCGAACCAGAATTTAGTTCGAAAGTCTCTGAGTAGTTTCAGGTCGGTCGCACTTCTAGTTGTTGGTTAGTGGTTAGGCAGTGTGTTTACAAATTCTGTATGGGGTGTGTATGAACCCCAGTCGTGAATTTACGTTCAACTTTTGTGGCAGTAAGTTTATTTTATATTTTATATGTAATCATCAATTCATGTATATTTTTTAAATAAATTATTTACATATTGCCAAGTTGATAAGAGATAGGCAAGGTGCAGCCTGTGTCCGAGATCAAAAAGATCGGAAAGGCCATTCTCATTTTGTTAAGTGTCATCGAGCCATATGCGAAGAGTACAGACTCCTATTTTGCACCTATTGTGTGGTAATTGACTAAATTCTTGTATAATAGCTTATCCTGTTGAGTTACTTCAACGTTTTGTATCAATTTATAATAAAAAAATTCTTTAAAACATAATTTTTAATTTACTAATGTTCGTCATTTTTAAGTTACTAAATAAATATACTTTTTTAACAGAATAAAGTGACCGTAATTTTTTTTCTATAACCTGAAATCTCTTCAAAACGCCGTTGAAAATTTTAAAATTGCTTGAGCGCTTGAAAAGTTACAAATTTTTATTTGAAAAATGAGCTTTTTGCTGATTGTTTCCGGTTTTTAGTGTTCTAATGGGTCTTTTATGACCTGAATTTGCTTAAAATTAGATTCTATGTATACCATTCCCTTCTTTATGAAAAAAGGAAGAGAATGGTATACGATAATGTTCGGTTCATTAGTCATAGAACCGACTTATTATCAAGAAAACAATGGGGTGCATTTGAACCCCAGCCATGAGTTTGAAGGTAAAAGAATTGAGTCATGAGCTTGAGAGTTAATAACCATTTCATATGCAAACTATTTCTAATGTACAACAGAAACAAATTGTTTTCAAAATAAAATTTTCAATTGTATTCTTCTTAATGATGAGGTGAAACTTAAAAGTTGACTTGTACCGTTACAATTTATTAAGATAGATCGGGCAAATAGTTTTTTTAAGAAAATTTTCAAATTTTGTGCACTTATTATTCAGGGTATCCTGATTACATTTTGTTCTGATGAAAAATAGTATATTATTCAACGAGCTAGTAATGATAGCTATTACTCACGAAGATGAAATTGCGACACGAGCCGAGCTTGTGAGGCGAGTGTCGTAATGCATCTGAGTGAGTACTAGCCATTGCAAGCGAGTAGAATACGATATTTTTTCTACGACTTTTTTCCTTTTTGATTTAAATAAAATTGAATATAAATTTTAAATCAAATTTTAATCTATTTCTAATTTCATTAAAAGTTTGTATAATATTATGTATAAAACGATCAAAACAAAACATAAACTACTTTATTTACTTGAACGTTACTAGGCAATATATATTAAATTAAAACTTTATACATACATATATACACAAAACAATAGCAAACCCATGGAATAATGATTAATACTGTGATTTCATTGGTCAAGAGGGTATTGAGTAATGAACATTCCTCCACACCTTTGAATAATGCCTAACTTTCTCGACAATTAACGGATATATAATGAGTGTGTTCTTCAATAGGAGTAGAAAAAATTATTTAGTGTATCGAAACAGGGAAAATGGATGTAAGAGTGCGTCGAAATTTCTCTACTTTACTTGAATATCACATTGTAGTTTGAATCACTTTTTCATATTTATACAAAAATAAGTTAGTAGGTACTCTTACAATGTTAAAAAAATTTTATCAAATAATTACATATCTAAATTTGAAGACTATTTAATGTTTAGTTTTTGATATAATGTAAAAAAAAAAAAAAAAAAACTATACAAAAATGTTTTATTACTATCAGTTTGCTCACAACTCACCAATATAGGTATAGAGACACCTGACGTGCACACATATTAAATACTCTGTTAGTATCAAGGCTACTGTGTTATGTTCTAGTACAGAAAAAAGAACAACAATCAACATCATTCTAATACTGACGTTAGTAATATTAATTCACAAAATTATGCACATAAATATGTAGGTATCCCAATTGAACTATTATATTAATGAATGGAAAAAGACAAAGAAATCATTTTTATACGAGATCTTCGATATTTTGATACTTCGAAAATTCAGGACCAATTTATTTGTACTCAAATATTTAAAATTTTGAAAATGTGCTTCTCAGAAATTTATTATCATAAAATAAATAATACATAACAACACAGATATTGACACGACGAAAATAATTTAGTCTCTAGAATATAAAATAACAATATAATAGCAAACAACCGATAACTGGCATTTTAAGGCGGGTATCCTAATTTCGAAATTTAAACCAAACGATAGCTCTTTTAGCGAATTTCCATTCTAAAAATTGAACTATTACGCCCACCCTCATGGCCTGAGCCTGGGGCTATAATAGAGATTTGTTTTGAGATGTCTAGAATCCGAAAATTATATTATATGTAAATATATATATATATATATATATATATATATATATATATATATATATATATATATATATGTAAATATATATATATATATCTATATATATATATATATATATATATATATATATATATATATATATATATATATATATATATATATATATATATATATATACAGTCTGTTAAGTAAGATCGTGGTCGACCATACTCACAAATGGTAAAAGTTTTTCTCTAAATATTTTGTGAGCAGATAGAGTGAACCTTTGTCTACCACGCACTTTAAAGAAAGATTCAGTTGTTTGTTTTTTGTTAGAATAACAAGTGAACAACCATGGGTGCCAAGTACGCGACACGAATGCCAAAGTATGCCCACGAAAATAGCATCACCACCGGCGATTATCGACGCCGGTGGTGACTGGACACCTTATTAACACTATGAGGCCCGAGCACTTTTATAGGAAACTTCCCCGGAAGCCGACAATATTTAAAAAAATAAAAAACTATATAAAGAAATACATAAAATACAATGATTTAAACACTGAATAGATTCAACACAGTTCAGCATGTACGTGTAAAACTGTAAACATACATACATACTACATATACATTCACATTCAAATCAATTTTATTTAAAAATATAAATAATATTTTTTATGTATTTTTTGTTTATCTTAAAATTTTTTATACATAGAAACCAAAAGAGTAGTGTGAGTAGGAACACATCCGTGTGATGAATGATCGTAAACATCGCACACATAATGCGTAACCAACTAATCAATATTAATCATTGATCGCGGTAGGCCTCTGGGGAAGTTTTGTTTGGTTTCGGATGCCGAAGCCGTGGGACTGAAAGTGTTAAGCTAATTGCGTCGTTGTCCTCATCAAGTGTAACGTATATATGTATTTCAAAATTTTTTTAAATAAATTTGGTGAGAAGTTAGAAAGCCCCATTCCCTTAGATGAGTTCGATAACCAGACCCGTCGGATACCCAGAAATAGGTTTTTCAGGTTACAAAAAATTTATTTGTTGTCAAAATTCAATTATTTTATATATATATATATATATATATATATATATATATATATATATATATATATATATATATATATATATATATATATATATATATATATATATATATATTTATTTATTATTTTTTTTTGTACAATTGGAAAGCTTAATAACAGTTTTATAATAAAGTTATTTAAACTTTTTTTCTACATAAAATAGTTTTCATGAAAAATTTAGAATATAGATAATAATTTTTCAGAATTATATGCAATATTTTATGATTAAAGGAATATTTGTATATTGCTAATGCTATCCTTGTTAACGTAATAAGATATATCTATTTTTGTTCCAATTGTTACAACAAAACACTACACAATTAATATACAACTATGGTCCAGTTCAGTTAAATTTAACCATGCTTCATCACTTTGAATTTAAATAATTTACGTTTTCTTGGCTTTACCTCTTTCATTATTGCATTTAAACGTAAATTTTAAATTGCAGTTTGTTTTTAGAAAAGAATAGAAGATTGATTTGTTTCCAATATAAGAATTATTTAATTTTTTAACGGTGACTCATGATCGATTGTATTTGAAATGGGGTATAATATATATTTGTTGAATATGTGTATTTTATCATTGTAATGCCGTAATGGTAATATGTGTTTCATTTAAAAAAAAATTAACAGGATTTTGAAAAATGAGTCATGCAAAAAAGAAATATAAGTAAAGCGCCATATTTATACTACGTTAATACATGCTTGTATGCCGTGTCTATGAAGCTAGCCCCGCCAAGTCATAACCCCGAGATCCCAATTAGGCTATATTTTTTTGCTATTTTTTTGCTAATTTTTTACCAATGAATTGATTTTTTTGCCACAGCCGTTACCGAGATACAATGGCGGGGCTGACTTAAATCTGAAGTCAGCCCCGCCACCCCTATATCTCCGGACCTGCTGCACCTATTCAAATGAAATTTACGGGATATTTTTTTGCTATTTTTTTGCTATTTTTTTACCATCTAATTGATTTTTTTGCCACAGCCGTTACCGAGATACAATGGTGGGGCTGACTTATATCTGAAGTCAGCCCCGCCACCCCTATATCTCCGGAACTGTTGCACTTATTCAAATGAAATTTACGGAATAATTTTTTGCTATTTTTTTGCTAATTTTTTACCACTGAATTGACTTTTTTGCCACACCCGTTACCGAGATACAATGGTGGAGCTGACTTAAGTCTGAAGTCAGCCCCGCCATCCCTATATCTCCGGACCTGCTGTACTTAATCAAATTAAATTTACGGAATATTTTCTTGCTATTTTTTTGCTATTTTTTTACCAAAAAATTAATTTTTTTACCGCAGCCGTTACCGAGATAGAATGGTGGGGCTGACTTATATCTGAAGTCAGCCCCGCACCCCTATATCTCCGGACCTGCTGTACTTATTCAAATAAAATTTACGGGATATTTTTTTGCTATTTTTTTGCTATTTTTTTACCTACGAATTAATTTTTTTTGCCACAGTCGTTACCGAGATACAATAGCGGAGCTTACTTAAGTCTGAAGTCAGCCCCGCCACCCCTATATCTCCGGACCTGCTGAACTTATTTAAATGAAATTTACGGGATATTTTTTTGCTATTTGTTTACCAACGAACTGATTTTTTGGCCGCAGCCGTTACCGAGATACAATGGCGGGGCTGACTTAACTCTGATGTCAGCCCCGCCACCAGTATATCTCCGAACCTGCTGCACTTCTTCAAATGAGATTTACGGGATATTTTTTCACTAATTTTTTTGCTATTTTTTTGCCAACGAATTTATTTTTTTGCCACAGTCGTTGCTGAGAAACAATGGTGCTGCTGACTTAAATCTGAAACCGGTGTAGTCACCACAATATTTCCGGATCTGTTGCACTTATCTAAATGAAATTTGCGGGATATTTTTTTTACTAATTAGTTGCTCTTCTAGCAGTTGATTTGGCATTGCGAATTCCATTCCCTTGTATGCTATAATCCACTTCCGTAAAGTATTATTATAAGCTTTTAGTAAAACTATCCGGCCTAAATCTGAAAATTGATTCTCGAATACTTACCCATATCTGGTTATGCTGAAATTTTGCACGAACCTTTGATTTTAATGGCAGTACAAAGTAGTGCTTTCGGTATTATGGTGGATTCAAACATGGTGGCCATTACGGCAAATGACGGATTAGCTCTTTTGAAACTCTCTTAATATTGATATCAAATAAAAGGGTATTACAAGTAGAATACAATTACTTATGTGCCGTCATTTTAAATTCAATTTGGTGGGCAACACAAGATGGCGGATTAACTATATCTTTGAACCGTAACTTGAGTCTGTAGAATTCATTCTAAAGTAATTAATATCCATGTTTGTGTTACAAACCAAATTTTTTAGCCAGATGAAGCTAAAGAGACTTTAAATTTTGATTGAACGCATCGAAATCCGTTTATCACGTACATAATAAACCTGCTTATTTCTGTTAAAAAGAAGTTTTCAAATATTCATCCGCTTATTATGCTGTAAATGTTCTTATGATCTTCCTAAGATTATGATTACACTTACTATTATAACAATTTTTTAAACAATGCATTAGTATTTATTTCTTGCGTATTTTATAATGCGATGTAAAATATATGAATTTTAAATTCATTGAGAATTGGAAGAGGTTTATTTCAATTATTTAAAAAAATACATATAAATTTAGAAAAATTTTAATGGTAGAGCTTATAAGTTACACAGTTATTCTTCTATTTTTAACATATAATAATAATCTAGGCACGATCTTGGATTTTTCAGACCTATATAGTGAATGGATGGCATTATTGTCAAATTCCTTCCACCCAGTGTTACCTCTTCGATATGCAAAAGCGGTGTAATGACCAGAAGCTCCATATGATTTCTCATTTTCACATTGCAGTTTTCTACCGCCCATACCATGATATGCAACTGCCCCAATGAGCAACAACTCTTCTTGTTCATTTAGCGGGTTGCTCAAAGTTTTTGGCAATTCTGATAGCTTAAATTCAAAATTTGCTTCACTTTGGTTAAAAATTTCGAAAAGGATCATATCACCTATAAAACCAACTAAAACTAGGTAAAACTTAATCATTAACGTCATTAGCATTAATAATATGCGTTTGTGTAATATATGCATTTATAATATGCTTTAGTATAATTCATATCCATGTTTGTGTTACGAACCAAATTTTTTGGCCTGATGAAGCTAAAGAGACTTTAAATTTTGATTTAACGCGTCGAAATACGTTTATTACGTACGTAATAAACCTGCCTATTTCTGTTTAAAAATTTTTTAAATATTCATCCGCTTACTACGCTGTAAATATTCTTAAGATCTTCCTAAGATTATGATTACACTTACTATTTTAGAATACTAACTAATTAGTAAAAAAATATCCCGCAAATTTCATTTAGATAGTACAACAGATCAGGAGATATTGTGGTGACTACACCGGTTTCAGATTTAAGTCAGCAGCACCATTGTTTCTCAGCAACGACTGCGGCAAAAAAATAAATTCTTTGGCAAAAAAATAGCAAAAAAATTAGTAAAAAAATATCCGGTAATTCTCATTTGAAGAAGTGCAGCAGGTTCGGAGGTATACTGGTGGCAGGGCTGACATCAGAGTTAAGTCAGCCCCGCCATTGTATCTCGGTAACGGCTGCGGCAAAAAAATCAGTTCGTTGGTAAACAAATAGCAAAAAAATATCCAGTAAATTTCATTTGAATAAGTTCAGCAGGTCCGGAGATATAGGAGTGGCGGGGCTGACTTCAGATTTACGTCAGCCTCGTCATTGAATCCCGGTAACGGCTGCGGCAAAAAAATTAATTCGTTGGTAAAAAAATAGCAAAAAAATATCCCGTAAATTTCATTTGAATAAGTTCAGCAGGTCCGGAGATATAGGAGTGGCGGGACTGACCTCAGACTTAAGTAAGCTCCGCCATTGTATCTCGGCAACGACTGCGGCAAAAAATTAATTTGTTGGTAAAAAAATAGCAAAAAAATATTCCGTAAATTTAATTTGATTAAGTACAGCAGGTCCGGAGATATAGGGGTGGCGGGGCTGACTTCAGACTTAAGTCTGCCCCACCATTGTATCTCGGTAACGGCTGTGGCAAAAAAATCAATTTGTTGGTAAAAAATTAGCAAAAAAATAGCAAAAAATTATTCCGTAAATTTCATTTGAATAAGTGCAGCAGGTCCGGAGATATAGGGGTGGCGGGGCTGACTTCAGATATAAGTCAGCCCCACCATTGTATCTCGGTAACGGCTGTGGCAAAAAAATCAATTCGCTGGTAAAAAAATAGCAAAAAAATAGCAAAAAAATATCCCGTAAATTTCATTTGAATAGGTGCAGCAGGTCCGGAGATATAGGGGTGGCGGGGCTGACTTCAGACTTAAGTCAGCCCCGCCATTGTATCTCGGTAACGGCTGTGGCAAAAAAATCAATTCATTGGTAAAAAATTAGCAAAAAAATAGCAAAAAAATATAGCCTAAGTGGGATCTCGGGGTTATGACTTGGCGGGGCTAGCTTCATAGACACTTGTATGCCTGAAAAAAAAATACTGTACACATTTTGAAAATTTTTCCACTGTTAGGAAACTAAACAATTTTAAGTGAATACCAGGCAATGTTATATGACGTCCGCCAGGATCCTACGGATCCAAAAACACCAAAAATCAACTATGCAACCAATTTTGAAAATTTTTCTTCGTTAGAAAGCTAAACTATTTTATATGAATGTAAGTAATGTTAAATGAGGTCCCCAAGACTCAGCGGCTCTCCATGAGTTTTGTTATATGAGGTTCGTTAGGGCCCTTAGAACTCAAAAATGTTAAAAACAAACTACCCAACCAATTATGAAAATTTTTTTGCTAAAAATAATTCACTGTTGAGAGATTTACTTTGTGAAATTTCATTTTAAATATTGAAAAATATTTAAAGTTTAAATTACTTTGTCAATTTCACGAAATTAAAATTATATTTATACTTAACGCGTTTTCAGCCCTTTCGGCCATCTTCATTGGATGGCCGAAAGGGCTGAAAACGCGTTAAGTATAAATATAATTTTAATTTCGTGAAATTGACAAAGTACTCGTAATTTAAACTTTAAATATTTTTCAATTTTTTTACTGTTAGAGAGCTATACTATTTTAGATGAATATAGGACATTTTATTAGAGGCCTGTTAGGGTCCTGGAGTCCCAAATGCGCCAAGAATTAACTACCCACTTGATTTTGAAAGTTTTTCCCGCTGTTAAAGTGCTATACTATTTCAGATGGCTGTAAGTCATGTTAATTGAGGTCCCCAGGACCTTGGTGGACCGCCATATGTTATATGAGGTTCGCCAGAGTCCTTGTGACTCTAAAGCGGAAAAAATAAACTACCCAACCAATTTTGAAAATTATTTTATTGTTAGTGAGCTAAACTATTTTAGATGGATATCGGTTATTTTATATGAGGACCGTCAGGATCCTGGTGACCCAAAAGCGGCAAAACAAACTATACAATCCGTTTTGAAATTTTTTTAATTGTAGGAAAGCTAAAATATTTTAGGTAAATATTCAGTATAAGCTATTTTACATGAGGTCCGCCTGGATCCTGGATATCAAAAAATACCAAAATTAAACTATCTAACCGAATTTTTTTAATTGTTAGAGAGTTTGATCATTTTAGATGGGTGGATGCTATGTTATATGAGGTCTGCTAGGGTCCTGGGGCCCCAAACCCGCCTAAAATAAACTAGCGAACTAATGTTGAAAATTTTTTCACCGTTAAAAAGTTAAACTCTTAAATATGCATATATGCTATATTATATGAGTCTCGCCAAGGTTCAAAACCCAAAAGCGTCAAAAATTAACTACTCAACCGATTTTGAAAATTTTTTCACTGTTAGAGAGTTACACTATTTTAGATGGATACAGATTATTACATGAGATACACCAGTGTCCAATCTTTGAAAATTCGCTATGTTATACAGATGCTGCGACAGGGGTACTCTGTTATTATATACCGTAAAACCGTCTAGACTCGGACACTTTTTTACATTTTTTGGTTAATTTTATATTTATACATGTTTCCTTCACGGATATCACCAATAAAAGTATTACCATTAGAAAGAGCGTATATTACTTGTTATATCCCTGACCCATTTGTTTCATTATAAGTAAAAATAAAAAAAAATAAAAAAATAATTAGTAAGTGTCCGGGCCTACACCCCAAATCCGTCTTGACCCGGACACTTACTTAAATAATGTAATAACATGCAAACTAATCTCTCCCGTCGGGGTTAGGACAGTGTTTTATATCGTCTGATGTCTTTGAACCTGTCAAAGGCTTCAAAACATTTTGTGGGAAAGGAGAGGGGTCAATACATAGTATGCCTCTCTATAAAGTAAACATGCGATGTAACACTAGAAGGAGGCATAAACCGCGTAATTCTGGCGGGAATATAACGTATGGATAGTGCAAGTTACAGCCAGTGGGAATCGCGGCCATAGTGTAATAAACTGATGTGTCCGGGTCTAAACGGATATATGTATATAACATGTATTTTTTTTATATATACATCGAATATAACTTCAAACATCATTAAATGATGCGCGATAAAATTCTGAACGCATACATATAAAAATTAAAACAATATGACAATTATGACGAAAATTACATGTCTAAGTTAGACACACATTTTATTTCTTTGAAAAACTGGAGAATAGTAATCCTGTAAAATGAGATAGTAAAAGTTGTAATCCGTAGTTTTTATTGGTACAGCTGTTTAGAGGATGTTTTTCTCTTTCTAATGACGTCAAGAACAAATGTTTATTGTAGTAGGTTAATGTAGAAACTACTTACTTTGAAGATTGGTGCAAAGTGTCCGGGTCTAGACCCCCTGTCCGGGTCTAGACGATTTTACGGTATATTTATTCATAATTTAATATCAATTATGTAATAATTTAACATCTTTTCTGTGTATCGTAAAATAAAAAATTATCAACTTACTATTTATTGCACTAGTGCTTCTTGCTTTTCATTATGCAACTAGGTCCGTATAGTACTTACTACTTTTGACATTTCTTACAGTGTAATAAAATAAGCTTCTACGAGGATTCAGTTGTACATAAGTTTTTTTTTATTTAATCTGAAAAAGCAATTGAAATTCATTTTCTAGACTAGAATACCGCCTTAAAGCAGTAAATGTATTCATCCACGTTTGAGAAAATATATCAGCGTACAATTATAATGAATGTTATGCATGAACTGATAACAAGTGAACCATTATACTCAAATATATTAATTTAGTAATCATTTCTTCAAGAATTGTTGAATAACTTTTCATCAAAAATATTTATGGAATTCGAGTGTAACTACGAGAATATGTATATATTTTCTACTATACCCAATAAAATTTTATCATGTGGAGCGAATCTAATATGCAGACATAGTCCGAAGTACTCGTACATAGAAGTCAGGTAAAATTGCCAAATTACTAAAGCAATAAAATATTTTTTTAAACAGAAAAATTCTCGAAAAGTCTACACACTATTTAAATATAACTTGGTTCGACACAATTTTAAAATTATAAATACATAATTTATCTTTTAATTGACTAAACTTTTAAATTTAATATTTATTACAAACATTTAGATTAAATTTGAACTATAATTAAGTTTTATCTTTTCAAAATTATTATAAACTTACAGTAGAAATAGCGGACCAAGGGATATACGTTTGTAGGTGGATGAAATTTCATTATTATAAACCCAATTTCGTAATATATCATAACTAGACAGTATGATAGAAGATGACAATAATAAACGAATGTTCATTCGATCGATGAATACCCTCACCTATAATAAATTCAATTAAATTCTACAAAATTAGTTTATGTACATAGATACCGTTAGGGTTGTCAGATCTTAAAACCGAAAAGCCGCACACAGCAGTCAGCTTAGCCGGACATTTGGATAAAAAAGCCGGACACCCTTAATTTTTTAATCTTAGTATAACACGACTATTTTTTTAAAAATAAAACAAGGCTTTTTTATCAATTGCCATAAAATTTTCTTAAATTCTAATGAATCAACAATAAAATTGAATGAATAAGTTTTCTTTATTATTAAGCATTCAATATTCATTACAATATTAATTGCAATAATTGCATGGCAATAATAGTTAGCAGTAACTACTATTGCAATTTACAATGAAAAACAAAATCAAACAAAACACTAATGAACTAAATAAACTTTAAATTAATTGTAACATAAAATAATTAAAATGTTCCACTAGCAGACATCTGCTTTAAAAGCTCATTTTCTTTTAATATTGAGTTATAAAACTCTTTACAAGTCAAATTTTTAAAATTAAATTTTACAACCAACATTTTGGCTATAGTATCGACATGTAATTTGTTGCGTTCTTTTGACCAATGTTGACCTACCAAAGAAAAAACTCTTTCAACATTTGCATTGTGACCCGTAATAGGAAAAATAATATTGACAAATAGTAAGAAATTCTGAAAAGCAATCTGAATTACTTTTGATCAAGTAATTTTGCGTGACTTTTTGATCAAGATGCCTCAACCACCTTGAGATGTTTTTTACCACTAATTCTGAGAATTTCTGGAAGGACGGGATTTTTCAGTTGCGTGAAAGATGGAAAAAGATTGTGAAATAAATATTTGCTGACAAGAACATTTTGGACAACACAATATTAAAACTGAATTTTCAAATTTTGAGAGAAATTCCTGAGATATTATGCATTCAGTTCAAAAAAAAAAAAAAAAAGCAAAAAAAAGTTATTTTAATAGCTTACCCCGTCCTTAAGTATACGTTGTAAAATTATTAGTCCTTTCGTTACGGGCTTTGCCTGGTTTAAATAATGAATTTAATATTTTAAAAAATTTAAAAGACAAAATTAAAAATTGGAATGAGGGTGTGTTGATAAGTATTGTCATTGAAAGATATGAAATAAAAGCTCTTTTAAAAAACCGACTTCAAAAAGTAAAAAATAGTTAATAGCACGAATTTTGAAGTCAGACGGGGAGTAGGTAGTATAAAAAAAGTGTATTAATTATTGTCCTATTAATTAATTATTTTTTACCTTTTGGAGTTGGTTTTTTATATACATAAAATATATAAATATTGTTACACCATTTTAATTCGATATGGCTGTTACATACATAAAATACTATACAACGCTTTTGCAACGATTTTTTTTTTTAATATTATAATAACAATGCATAAGAAATTACAAATACTTCAAGTTTGTAATCGTTATTTGATCCTACTTAAATCTCCGAAATTCTATGGTATGTGTAAAATTATACAGTATTATGTAGTACACATGTAGGTACCTATATAATATGTTGCTGGGATTTAAAGGGATCAAGTCACAGGACATAATAAAGTAGGCATTTATATTCAAAGTAATTTGTCTTACGAACATATACACATATATCGGATTATTTTGGTACTTATAAAGTTATATTCAAAATACGTACGGCAGCTAAATATTCGATCAAGTTATTTGCAAAGTATTTTTCAAACTGTAATGGATATTAATATACAATTTACATAATTATTGTTTAAATGAATAGTAAAGCAGTCGGAGGCATCACACTTTTCTGTTTAACTTGGTACAACAGTATGCCTCCGCCTGCTTTATTTTTTATTCATTCTACTTTTTCTCTATTTCATCTTGTTTCCACCGTTTTAGTTTACTTTAAATGCAGCCGGGTTTTTTGATTTTTTAAACTAATTTTTTTATTTAGATCTTTTTAGCGTTGTTTAATTATTTAGAAGAAGAAATATATATAGGCACGTATATGAGATTACTGCGGCTGGCAGCCTAAATTATCACGAATTTGATATTAAAAAATTTTTTTATACTAGCGCTAATATAATAGCTTTTGTCTACGATTTCGTCCACTTGGAGTCACTGAAGGTTGATTAAATGATTTCGTACGCTTACTATGTCGTCATCGACTCCACACGGGTGAATTCAGCGACAAAAACTAGTTTCCATATAAATTTTCAACCCTTGTTCTACCGCCTTACGGTATGAAATTTCAAAAATCTGCACTTGGTACTCTCTTAGGTTACTAAAAAACACCTGTGCAGAATTTCACGTTTCTAGATTTTCAATATAAATAAATAAATTTTCAATATAAAGGTCTTCAATATAAATTTTCATCCCCTATTTCATATCCTTAAGAAATAAAATTCCAAAAATCGCTTCTTATAGCTCACCTACGCTATCATCATCAGGAAATCCTGTGTAAAATTTCACGTTTCTGAGCCCAGTAGATTTTTTAAATAAATTTTGATGGTCGATTTTACCCCCTTAGGGAATGAATTTGCAATTAAAACTCCTTCTTGGTGCTCGCCTACATTATATAAAGAACGCCTTCATAGAATTTCACGTTTCTAAACTCAACTGTTTTTCATATAAATTCTCATCCCCTGTTTTAACCCCTTAGGAAGCGAAAGTCTAGAAATCCACTCTTGGTGCTGGCTTGCGTTACTAGAAGAACCTTTGTACAAAATTCTACGTTTCTAAACCCAGTGGTTTCCAATAAACATTTCCATCCCCTAATTTACACCCTTAATGGATAAATTTTTACAAAAGTTCTCCCTCTTAATACTCATTTACATTACTAAAGGACCCCGATGGCCCTGTGCAAAATTTTACCTTTCATAAATTTTCATCCCCTACTTTATATCCTTAGGAGATGAATTTCCAAAAATCTTTTCTTGGTGATCCCTTACATTACATAAAAAACTCGTCTGCAAAATTGCACGATTCTGTAATCCCAATGGTTTGCTATATAAATTTTTCATCTCCTATTTAGGGAATGAATTTTGAAATTTAATGTAGCCAATAGCACCCCCGAGATTAAGACGAATCCAGCGACACCTTCTTTACCAAAATGCGTCAAGCCGTTTAGACTGCAGGCTGCGCCACAGAAATAGACATAATCAGAGGATACATACATACTTTCGAAACACGTTATCCTCCTTCTCATGCAGTCGGGTAAAAAAGACGTTTACACGGGATAATTATTCCAAAACGGATCAAATTTTTACGATTCCGAACATCGAACGTGTTTGGCTGAAGAACTCGTTCAAGGGTTTGAAACTTGTTTGCTCGCGAGTTACCATACAGACACATATGAATTTTGGTAGATATAAGCTCTTCGAGTTCTGGAGAGCTTAAAATAAATTTGTCAGAAGTCTCACCATGACAATTGCTGTAATAGCTCAATTTTCCTTTCGGAAGTTCGCTAAAATGCTCTAACGTATTAACCCTCTTAAGGTTTACTCGTTACCAATTAATTTATTCAAACTTGACTGCCTCAAGTATAGAAACTTTGTCGTTGTCAGATTGTTAGGTACCAATAAACTAACACAGTACTTACTGAATACTTACTTGAACGAATGTTCCAATAAAACTCATTCGATTTAGCAGTTTTTCCATTGAATTTAATTATTCTAGTGAATTTACGAACCTACCAATTTTGTTTTGAATTGAAACTTTTCCAAAACTCTAATTAGATGTTGGATAAGATATTAAAAATAGTTACACGTTTTTGAGGAGAGAAAAACTTTTTTAGATAATGTAGAAAATTTGTAGAAAAAGAAATAGGAAAATTTAAGAGGAACAAAAACTTTTTTGTTTTTCAACTTGTGACAGACGTAACAAGTATGGTTAACTCAGAGAAACTACACGATTTGAATAAGTAAAAAAAGTTTAAATGATTATTATTATTACAGAGAAAAAGGTCTAATAACTTTTGTTCAGTTGTTACTATGCTTAAAATCATTTTTAATGTGAAAATTACTTTTACTTTCAAATATGGCAACTGATACAATCTACAGAAGATTAAAAAAAAATGAAATTGAACTTTTAGATTTATCTGTGTAACAATTTTCTTGCAATTCAAGAAAGATTTTTTAACCTAATTTGAAGAAAAAAGCGAGAGAAAAATGATATATGATTGAGTTCTTTTCTTGATACAGTTTGTGCCACAAGAGTGTTCTTTTAAAAAATATGATATCTTAATTACAATACTTTTACCTAAGACGACGTTCAATTTCCATTATTGTTGATTACTACTTCACTACTTGGCAGTAACCAAAATTTCGCTAAGGACGCAGGGCAAAGATTTCCAAAGTTCACGCAAACTGGTAGGTTAACTATGTAGTTGATGGTGAATAACCGTTTTTCTTGAAGCTTAAGAATCATTTCTGGCTATACATTTTTGGAATTTACATCTGGAAACTGTGAAGGCCACTACAGGACAACAACCAGCGGAAAGCCTTACAGAGATGGCTGCGATGTTTCAGGTCCGGTCATTATTTTTTTTCTCGAAATCGTTTGTTGGTGGATCTTACCAACACTTTTTAGTAAATTTCAACATTAAAACTACCGGAAAACATGTGTAAGATGCCGAAGCCTCGTTTTCAAATGCACCCCTAAAGTTCATCCACTTTCTAACAAAGTCCTTTGACTTTTCTATAAAACGCGCAGCTGCTGAGAAACTGTTTTTTTGAATATGTACACAGAAACACAGCCATAGTTTCAAAATGACACGTGTAGGTTGCACTCATTGTAAAAAATGTATGTCTCTTGGTGCTAAACGAATGGTAATCTAATGACCCAAAACCTATAGGTACCGCATCACTGATTTTCCCTCCTACTCTGTACCCGATTCCATGTAAAAATTTATTTCAAAGTCGCTAGTCATACAGGTGGCGCTAACGAGCCTCTTTTAACTATCTATAACCACATTTTCTATTGGACCACAGCCATACATGTTATTGTCCCATATCCGTTTTTCTTAGGACAACTCACGATGGCTAAACAGTAATAATGAAGATTTTATTTTTGGTAACAATTACTTATACCATTTACTATAAAACCTAAATTTTTCATAACAACATCTAAACTGCTTTGTGACCTTCAATCGGGCATACTATTTCGTTTTCTTTGCTATGTTTGATTAAATTTCTTTTAATCAAGAAATTTCTTTCATTCAAAGCTATTAATATTTAAAAGATCTGTTAATCAAAAAAAGTTCTATTAAAATTAAAATAAAACTTTATATCTTTCCTTTGTTCAAGAATTGACTTTTCGTAATAGAAAAGCATTTTAAAAAGCAACAAACAATGAAGAAACACTTATTTTAATAACAGTGAATTTTTCACAAAGACGAATGCTACAATTCTCATCATTATTTTTCTCTTATGCTTGCCTACTTGGCTTGGTTTGGGTTGGCTTGACTTGTTCATTGTAAAACGTTAAAAGATAAACGGCTTTAATTAAAATGAAATTATGTATGTAATTACTTTATACAGTTACGTTCTAGCTAGTTGATAAATTATTAACTGTTTTTTTTCTAATTTCATTCTTTCTATGTACGTAATTCAATTCTTCTATTTATTCGTTTTAAAAATTCACTTGACACATTCATATTGTACATAGTTTAAATGAAAATATTTATTTATATCTGCAACCGATACCAGTTTTTACAGGTACCCACAAGTTGTGTTTTTCACCTGATGATGGCGTAATTGCCGAATCGACTCGTGTTTGTACGATTTTTGTTGAGAAGAGTGACAAAGCAAAAATCCCATGTTTTTAATATGGATTTTCACAAAATAACCCTTTCTAATATTAATCATTTAAAAATTATTATTTAGGAAATAGAAAATACAAATGTTGTAGAAAATATTACTTTTAATCTGTTTCTCTAACTATCCTATTATTTCCCAATTTTAAGATAATTTTTACAATAAACCATAAATAAAAATTATCCGTTATGTATAAGGTAAGAGCACCAGTAACCGTCATTGACCCAGTAGCCGTCAAGTTTCAGTAAAATGATAAATATTAAGATATTAAGCAAGCATACATTTTTTGTGATTTCTGCTACATGTTCTGGAAAGTATTCCTTACCGTTATCAGTGTTGCCAACTCGAGGGATTTATCCCGATTCACGGGTTTTTTTGAGGTTTCGTGGGATGGAGAGATAAATAGTCTAATTTGTGGGATTTTTTGATATAATATGACTTAGTCTAACTAACCTTAACAAAGAATAAATATATTTTTTTGTTACAATAAACCATTAACAATATTATTTACAATGTTTTATTTTGAAAAATCCATTTTAAGATGCAAAGGCGGTACAAAGGGTGTGGGTAGTTTTTTGGGGTCTTGTACTACTTAAAAAAAAAAAAAAAAAAAAAACAAAGTAAAAAGTATTTTGGAATAAATTTTTGCGGCAATTTCCCCAAACTTGGTGCCAACGAAATTCCGTAAAGTTTTCTCCTTTTCTTGATTGATTTGCAAGTAAAAAAGTAGATAAAAATTTTCTGACACGTTTAATTTTCGTTAAAAAATATTAAAATTTAATATATTAAGCATTGCGTTTATTAAGTAAACAACCCATTTTTCTTTCTTTTTTTTTTAAATTTGGGCAAAGGGAAATGCTAGAAAGAAAAACAATTTAACTCTTAAAATGATTAAGACGAGTTAATTCGTCCTGCAATATGGCGGCTCAAAATGCTGTGACATGTATATATTCACTGGTACAGGTGTCGCCATCTGTGACAGATTTTCCGAAATACGGTATAATTCTAAATAATGTTCAATTTTATCAACATAGTTTAGTATAATTTATATTTTCTAAATTCTTATTCACTCTTCACTCTTTTGATGTTGGCATCTTTGATTTTTTTCTTTTTCTTTTTTTGTAACCTTATCTATTGTACTTATCAGTTATCACTGGCAGTAAAAAATCCAGCATTTTGAGACAAAAAAATTTTTCCGTATAGTTTGTTTAAAAGAGTTAATTTAATTATCATATTTATATAAATAATATAATTTATAAGAGGAATAGTAAAAAGTGCCGTCACATAAAGCGCTTTCCTGTAAATAAAAAATCAACTTTTTAATATTTTTTAATGAAAATTAAATATGTGTGTTACGTATGGGGGGCCTACATGCTAGAATCCTAGTAGCGATAGCGTGGACCCCGAGCGGATGGCTCCGAACTCTTGGTTCTGATTGAACCATGATGGCTGCATGGTAGGGTAAGACAAGTATACTCCATAGGTTTATTATAAAAGTATAAAATGTTTTATTAAAGAGAGTTATACAACTAAACTTAACCTAAGTCTAAAATTATATTCCCATGATTTAATATATCCCCATGATTTAGGAAGAGCTTACCCGTAACTATTGTAACCCGGGAATGATGATTACAATGGTCGTGAGACCATTGGATTATCCGACCAGCTAATGCCAATCGTCTGATGATTGTACTGACAAACAGCTGTCCATTTATACCTATGTGCTGACCTGCTTATACATATTAGCTGTGGTCAGCGATTTTGCATATAAATCGGTGTTTGTCAATATAATGTGTTTGTTATTATTTATCAATATTACACAAATATGTATTTCATTACTGTTTATTATTAATACAACAATATTATTATTATTAATACAATTATATTATTATTACTATAATAATAATCAAAACACCGGTTCGTAACATGTGCATAAACTTTTATCGTCATTTTTATTTGTTTTAATACTAAATCAATCAAAAAAAAAAAAAAAAAAAAATAATAATAATAAATAAAAAATTCGGCAGCATTATTTATAGGTTGGCACATAATTTGGGAATTAGCCATTTTTACATTTTGGAAGATATGGGATTTTTGTAGAAAAAATGGGATTTTTTAAGCAGATCTGTGGGACTTTGAACCAGCTACAGTTGGCAACACTGACCTTTATTCCATTTATGATAGCATTAAGTTAGCATTAGATGTAATAACGGCTCATCTGAAAGTTAATGTTTGTAAAATTTACATATATTCACTAAAACTCTCAAGTTTTAGCTAAGGTAAGAACTAATTTAATTTTACGGTAATTTTGGTTTAACGAATAATTGATTACATTTTGTTATTTTTTGAGGTTTATTATGAATGCAATTTTGTTAAAAATAGTTTTTAGACCAGAAAACCTAACAGAAATTTATTATTTTTGATGGGGGCTACTGGTACATAAAATACAGGCATTTTCCAGTAACCGTTATAGTGACGGTGATTGGGGTAACAAATTGTATTTTAAAAAACCATACATATTCTCCTGTGTTTTTTACACTAAAATCTGGATTACAACAATACGGTAAAGCTACTGACCAGTACTAGTCATTATTTTCTGTAACAATTAAATTTTAGTAGTCCTTATAAATTAATGTCGGATACTGGTACCCTATAGTAACGGTTTTTGGTACCGTCTTTTTTGCTGGTAAATTTCAATATAAAATACAGTAACGAAGATTAAATAAATCCTTTTGACATGCTATTCGTTAAAAAAATTCCGATTTCTCTCATAATCAAACAATTTCGTATATCACAGATAATTGTCAGACCACATTGTCAGATATATTAAAAGGAAAGTAGCCCATATTATTATGCAAAAAGTGCCTCCACAATTATTTTAACCAACAAAGAAGATGAGAACATAGTAAAGTGGATAATACATTTGAATGAAACTATGATCCTTAACTGCTAGACAGTAGCTAACTACTAATCCAAAACTTAAGAAAATCCATTTACTCATGGTTGAACTGAACGAAAATGGTTCTTGTCTTTTTGCAATAGACATTGGGAGTTATCTAAGCGATTATCTCAAAATTTAAGAAAATCAAAGGCTTCGGTAGCGTAAAATATTAAAAACTGGCTTAAGAAAATTGAACAATATTTTAAGAAAGAATAATTTATAGCAATTTTGAAAGATACACAGCGTCTGATTGAATTATGATGAATCAGTACCTTTTTGAGCCCAACTAATAACCATGTAATTGTATAGAAAGGACAAAGATCAGTACATAATGTTATTATCTCCAATGAAAAACAATGTACAAAAACAGCATTTGTGGATATTATGGATAATACTTCAAAAGAATTAGCATCACGGATGGTTGTACTAAAGTTAAAGAGAATTCTAAGAGAATCAGTTCAGTGCCAATCTAAAGGACCCCATACACGATGAGATCTGTATCGCTACATGTTACAGGTATCAGTATCATGATACAGATCTCATCGTGTATGTGACTGTCTCGGTATCACTGTAGTATCAGTATCAGCAAGTATCAGCTGGTATCGTGCTTGTCTCAAGTATCGTGGTAACTATGGTTGCATTTTTATTTTGACAGTTAATAAAGTAAATAATTGTTATTTATTTGAATAATCATGTCTGCAGATAGAGATTTTTGGGAAGATTTTATTAATATGTATAAATTATACCCATGTCTACGGGATTCAAAATGTGAAGATGTTTGTATTGCAATTGCTACATAATAGCACAGATTACACAGGTCGTAGATCGCACATTTCTTTATTAATAAAATTTTTTATCTGTACTGAGGTTTTACGATTCAGTCTCAGTGTGTGTGTGCTAAATAAACATGATACAAATCTCAGATATATGCATCGCTATTTGTATCGATTAAGCAATATATATGAAGGAACTGTAGAAAGGAAATAATAGAATCAAATAATTTTTTTTTAAATAAAACTTTATCCTTAAGTATTTTAATTATATAGCTCAGTTATTTAAGATTAATCATATTCTAAAGAATGACGGATACTGGGTCTCTTCTCTGCTGGATACTGGAACATCGTTAATTTTTTATTGACGGGTACTGGTACACCACACTTTTTCCTTTATTTTATTTTTATTAATATATCCTATATATATAAAAATCAAAACTGACTGACTGATCGATCAACGTACAGCCCAAACCGCTGGGCCTAGAAACGTGAAATTTTGAACAGGGATTTCTTATGTAACGTAGGTGAGCACCATGAAAGGATTTTTGGAAATTCATCCCCTAAGGGGGTAAAATAAGGATTGAAAATTTTTATAGAAATCTGTAATTTTTTTTAGATAGAAATATGAAAATTTGTGTTAGGTTACTGGTTTGAACACAAAAGTTACAGTGCTTTTAAAAATGCATCCCTCAGGGCTAAGGGGGTTGAAACAGAGGAAGAAACTTTAAATGGAAGCCTGTCGTTTTTACAATTAGAAATGTGGAAACTGATATGGTATGGTATGCTGGTGATTCTAAAGTTGTTAAAAATTCATTGTATAACGTTTATAAATGCGAAATTGAGTTTGTTGATTTGTTTGTTTGTTTATTTGACTTGCTTTTACGCTTCAATGATTTAACCAGTCAACTTGAAATGTTGCACAGAGATAGCTTGGGAGACGGAGACGGTCATAGGGTCATTTTAAGTCGGCAAAATAAATCATCCCTAGGGAAAATCTATGACAATTACGAGAGTTGAGTATTAAAAAGCGGATTATTGGTTTCAGACTTCGAATATTGTTAACAGAGGGGTCGGAAAAGAACATAGACGACTTTTTACCCTGGGAAAACATCTCATTCCTGTAGGAAATCTCATTTCTGTGGAAAAATATATTTTAAATGAAACAAAAAAAGATTCCTAGAGTGTGTTTAAACTCTGTTTGTTAGCAGATAGAACGATGTACAGCGGTAAACATAGGTTTTTACACCGAGAAAGTATCTGATTCCCGAGGGAAAATGTTTTTAAAATGAAACAATGAAATAATGACATCTGACTGTTAAAAAAATGGAAGATTGATCTTAAACATTGTATGTTATTTACAGTGGGGATAAAAAGGAACACAGACTACTCTCTCCGCCGAGAAAATATCTCAATCCTGTGAGAAGTCTTATTCCCGTGGGAGAGTATATTTGAAACGACAAAAAAAGGATCACTGACTTCATTTCAACTTTGCATACTGTTAAAACAATGTTATAGTCTTCATTTTACCCGGAGAAAACATTTTATTTCTGTGGAAAAATTCCTGTGGGAATATGAAAGTACTTTATATACTTTTGAACTAGATAACTAGATGTCATAATTTTAAGGTATGTCGCGGTACACTTGTGACGCGGTACTGTATTTAATGTTTTGGTACATTGCCGTGTCAAAAGTATGGACACCCCTGGGGTTAAAATGTGCCCATACTTTTGACGACGTAAAGTGTGCTAAAACCAGCTTAGCCTTTCTATTGCAACGCGGGCGAAGCGGCGGGTAAATGGTAGTTTATTATAAAAATTTTTCTGAAATATTCCTGAAAGATCATAAGATTCTCTTTCGTTTTAGCTTTACTGTTGGTTATTTCGTATAATTATGAACGAAAAAATTTAATGTAATGACCTACTCATACCTTAACATGACGGCTACTGGTGCTCTTACCTTATTCAAAAATTTCTTTACGGTAATCGTTTCTACTGATAATAAATTTTAACCAGCCACAGAGATAATGTAATGAAAATTTCAAAGAACGTTTTATTATAATTTAAACACTCAATTAAGAAAGTTAAGATTTACAAGCCAGATAAGTAATTAATTTCGCCTAAGTGAATTTATTACCGCATTTGCACACGCCTCTTTTGCCCTTATACACTCACTAATGAATTTTTATAGCAAAAATTATATTATGGTAAATCTTAATCAAAGGGAACGCAACGATCGTATTCATGGGGGCTCAACTGGAATACAACTTACAAGTAACACTATCCAAGTGCCAATCGCCAATCTTCTTGAAATTGTGCTGGTGTGTAGAATAGAAAAAAAAAACGCCGTGAGCAGCGGGGCCCCATCACGGTACTCGAATTTTCCCCTTCATCTTCGGTATTGAATGTTTACAAGCGAAATGTGATTGAAAGTCTACAACCGAATTGTCATTTTGTTGGTTTCAAAACTGGTGATGAGTGTTCGGCTGATCGAGGCTTTAAAAAAAGGTTTTAAGTATTTAAGGGCTGTATCTCAGTAAATTTCAATTTTGTGCCGAAAACAGGTAGCAGAAAAAAAACCAACACAATTCGTATGAGGGCATTCCTGCCCATGTTTATCCGCTAATTGCCTTTATGTTTTAGTTTTAAATATTAAAAAAGGACCTTAAATAGTAAACTGGAAGGCCTTTATAAAGATATTTTTTCTTTCAAAAAGAAAAAAAAAAGAAAAAATAAAAAAAATAAAAAATAAAAAATTATTTCTTCAGTATTGAGTGTCTACAAGCGAAATATAACTGAAAGTCCACAAGCGATTTGTAATTTTGGTGGTTTCAAAACTGATAATGAGTGTCCGGTTGATCGGGGCTTTAAAAAAAGATTTTAAGTTTTTAAGGGCTGAATCTCAGTAAATTTCAATTTTGTGCCGATAGAAGTTAACAGGGAAAAAGCCAACACAATTCATACGAGGGCATTTCTATCCATGCTTATCCGCCAATTGCCTTTGTGTTTTATTTTTAAATATTAAAAAAGGAACTTAAATAGTAAACTGGAAGGCTTTTATAAAGATATTTTTTCTTTCCAAAAAAATCCAAAATTTCTATTTTATAAATAATAAAAATCCAAAATTCCTAAATAATAATTAAATAAATAAATAAACAGTGACTTTAATAACATTTTCAAATTACTTAATATGTATGTACAGTTGAATTTTTATATTTAGACAATGACGTAATAAATTAGCACAACCCTTCAGAGTCACGTCATATGGAGTTTAAGCCAATAATTGAATACAAAATTTTTAATACTCCTTCAAAAATTCCGTCTCGATTCAACATTACGAATTAGAAAAAGATAATATAATAATTTAATCCAACCTAATTTAAAAAAAAAAAAAAAAAACAATTGAAATATGAATGATAACAATATAAATAACTTACAATATAAAGATGCGACTTACGTCGTTACCTATTTTTAATAACACTCCAGAAGAAGACGTAATTATAATGAGTTGTCTGTCAAAAGTTCCTCTTAATAAGATTTTCAATTATTTTGAATATTGGACAGTAAGGCTCAACGTAATGGTAAACTATTAATTAAATTTTACTGTGCAAGTGGATCAAATAGTTATGAATTATAGTTATTTAATCACAAACAAATCAACCAAACTTTCCAATATTATCTAAATTTTTTTTTATCAACAACAACTCACTCACATTTTATTTTAAAAATACTTACTTTTTGAGTTTAGCGTACTTTTCACTTGACCTAGTAGTGTACTTCTAAGTAGTTTTAGAATTAGTTTATTTAAGGCAATTCAACTATTTTAACGAATTTCCGAAAGGAAAATTTAGCTGTTACAACAACTGTCATGAAACTTGACCTCAGGACTATGCTTGAAATTTTTGACCAGAAACCGAAAATAATACCGATTCGCAAACCTTATATATATATATATATATATATATATATATATATATATATATATATATATATATATATATATATATATATATAAGGTACCTAAGGCAATTAAGGCCCACCTAAGCAAAATATGCTTATTATTTATATATCTTATAAAATATCAAAAATATAATATTTAATTATAAAAATTTACTTATTTTTTGATAAAAATTCCTAAAAAGATTAATGAATTTGTAATTATACAAGTCAAAAATTTGATTCTAAAAAGTGTCTGCAATTGGGCCTTATTTCCGACTGGTGTAGAAAATAAGGCCCACCTATTACAACTGCCTGAAATAGTACATTTATTATTTTTTTTTTAAATTAATTGGGGGATTTTAATTACTTTAAGAATAACTTGAACTTGAAAATACTTTAAGAATAACTTGAACTTATATATCAAAATATTTTGTTATTTTTACACGTTCAGAAAAGTTTCGAAAATCCTTGAATCCCGCTTGACTACGTGACTGTTATTGAAAACAATAATAAAAAAAATTACCTAAGTCATTATTTTTAATTTTTAATTTTTTTATCATATTTTTCGAATAAGTCAAGTACTAGGTGTTTGAATATATTAAGTCGAAATAAATAAATATTAAATCTAAGAGTTCTTCTTAGAATTCCGAATCTCCTTGCAACCTCTCTTTGATTGCCATGTCGAGTGACATAGCTTAAGGCTGATGCCAGTGCTTCCTCAGACCACAACGCTCTCTTCTTTTTATCAGCCATACTTCCAAACACTAAGGAATAAAAATAAAAATTCGACCAAACCAACTAAAACTGACCTGGCATCATTAAACAAATGCAACAAATAAATCAAAATTAAATGTACTTAGTTTTTTGTCCTTTTTCCTTTTTGTTATTTTTATATTAAAGTAACTATAGTAATTTAAGTTTGTGCGTCTAATTTTGCTTCATTTGTTAATAACTTCAGACCTGTTTTAATTGATTTGACTTTGTAGTGTTTGATTTTAATTGTGTTGGTAATAAAGCCCAAACAAAATTTGCATGGGCCTTATTATCAACATGTCAATATTTATGCTTATATACATTTTATATAAATACTTTAGAAATAAACTAAATTAATTGATGTAAAACTTAAAGAATATTAATTTTTTTCAATTTTGATAACAATTTGAAAGAAACATACCTTTAAAAAATCATTAATATAACACTCACAATGTGCACAATTTTTATATCAACGAACGAAAATGTAACCTCTAAATTTGTTTGTTAAAATATGACATGAGTTTGTTACTCTGAGTAGCTCAACTTTTGTATCTAGTTTTGAAATGATTGAAAGTTCATTTTAAGCTTGTTGATAAGTTAGAGAACTTTTCTTGGTAAGAAATATAGCTAATGGGCCTTATTACCCTCTGGGCCTTAAATGCCTTAGGTACCTTATATATATATATATATATATATATATATATATATATATATATATATATATATATATATATATATATATATATATATATATATATATATATATATATAAGGTAAGAGCACCAGTAGCCGTCACTGACCCAATAGCCGTCAAGTTTCAGTAAAATGATAAATATTAAGATATTATGAAAGCATATATTTGTAACACAGATAAAGCAGACAATTTGTATCACTTCTTGACAGAGTGTCCCTGTCCAATCATACCGAATTCACTACATAGCCAAATACACATTGAAAGATATTACTCAAAATAACAATCATCTAAAACTATTAAACATTGAATCCAAAGAACAAATGAATAATATTTTTTTCTACATTTTGCCCTGGGAGAATAACCCATAGAGCGAGAAAATTAAAAAATTATAAATAAGAATTTATTTTGTTACGTCTTCCTTTAAATTACTGAATATTTGTTATTGATGTTGTTATCTTTTTCACTAGAGATATATTGTTAAATGTTATTTAACACTTCTTGATAACACAAGAAGTACATAATTGTTAAATCATTAAGCTAAAATTGTTAGGCCCGGCATACACGTTACGGTATACCGGAGAGGTATACCTGTACAGGTAAACTGCAGCGGTAATTGAAAATCAGTATTTTCTACCTGCGCAGGTATGTATACCGCAGCGTGTATGTGAGTCAAACAACACCTACTGTTTGATTTCAATTGTTTATACGCTTTCATAGTAAGCGTCATGAGTAATCATGAGTAAAATCTGTGCAGTTTACCTGTACAGGTATACCTCTCCGGTATACTCTAACGTGTGTGAGCTCGTTGCCTGTACAGTTTACCTGCACAGGTTTATCTGCGCAGGTATACCGTAACGTGTATGCCCGGCCTTACTTGATACTGTATAGGTATTCTTATATTGTATTTATGAAAAAGCTCAATTGCCAGTCGATGTTCTATACAAATTGTATTTAAACTAGAGGTGTCGATTTTAAATCGATTAATCGAAAATCGATTAATCGAAGCTTAAAAAATCGTTTCTTTTTTCGATTTTTCTCATTTGAATCGATTCATGAATCGATTATTAAAAGTAAGAGATCGATAACCGATTTTTTCCAAAAATAACTTTAATTTTAATAGTAATTCAGAATTCTACAAAGAAATATGTGTTAAAATGAAACACCAAAATCTCTATTGTTAATTGTCACTTTTTACTCGTTATATCAACGAACCCCTCTTATGGCTCTACATAAGTCTGACTATTACTACAAAAGGAAGGAAGCAACCACCTATCTGTGCAAACGACGATCCCTTTCCCACAAAAGCGGCTTATTTAGAAAACATTTTTTTGTCAATTTGTTTGAAATTTTTGAATAAACTTGGTTCAATTCGTGGTATTCGTCCTACATATTCAATTGCCTTATTTTTTATAATTATAATTGAAAAGTTAACTCACTCATCGCCTTTACAAATATAATACCTTACAAGGCGTTTTTACACGATATTACTATCAAGTAAGTCCCTTAAACAAAAATTATCAGCTAATTTTATTAAACTTTTCAAAATTTCGATTTTTTAGATCGATCTCACAGAATCGATTTTTTTTAGCCGATTTTTTTTTTAATCGATTTTTTTGAGTTCGATTTAAATCGATCCAAAAATCGATCTTTTTTTGGAAAATCGACATCTCTAATTTAAACATTAATAAAATGTTGATATGTTGTTTATACAGAAAGTATTAATGAATCGAATAATTGTGCTGAAATGACAATTTCGCCAGTGGCGTAGAATATAGGAGGAGTTAACCTTATTTGTGACAGTAGTTAGAAAATCTTATTTAACATAGTTTAGTATGGTTTACGGTACCTACACATCCTGCTAAGTATGATAGAAATACGTCAAATAGTTTTAAAGTACTGGGAAAAATTAGTTATTAAATTTTTAAATAAAACACTCGTAGCTTAGTAAAGAGCAATTTTATCTAAGTGATTGGGGTTGAATCTTCATACTCTGAGCCCAGGAATCATCAATTTAAATATTTCCAATTATTAATGAAACACCTATATATATATATATATATATATATATATATATATATATATATATATATATATATATATACAAATTTTGGCGAATCGGCATCATTTTCTGGTGACCTCAAAATAAATTTCTATTATAATCCCGAGCTCAAGTCTTCCCATGACAGTGGCAGTAGTAGCTGAATTTTTCATTTTGAAGTTCATTAAAACATTTGAATAAAATAATAAAATAAAAACTTAAAATATATTTAGCAGTACACTACCAGCTCAAATGAAAAAGTATAATAAGCTCAAAAAGTAAATAATTTTAAAATAAGAACATTACATCAAAACAAGGTATTGAAAAATTATTACTAGCTGTACTCGGGACGTCGTTTGCGTGAAGCGTTGGTATAAAATGAGTGAGAAATATATATTATATGTTTAGTATAGTATATATAATATATTGGTATCTAAATCTCCAACTATCTACATTATCAGTACCTACAATTTTCCAAAAACATTCCATGTACAGATACGGTCTCTTACAATTTTATGATATGTGTATTGTGTATATAGATTAGTAATGCACTGCATTTTAAATATAATCTTATTTATAAGAACTGAAAATGACTCATTTCAAAAAGAAAATTTTGTAACATATATAAAAGTTATTATAATTTCTACTATCCTATTTCAATATATTAGATAGTCGATCTTGTCAGAGATAGTTATATTACGAGCTTGTCTGATACATAAATTAATGTGAATGAGTTACAGTGAAACCTGCCAAGTTGGACACCTCTGTATACTGGACACCTGCTCAAGTTGGACACTTTTCAATTGGCCTGGCGAAATTATATTGTTTTAAATGCATATTAATACTTATAAGTTGGACACCTCTATATGTTGGAAACCTGTCTAATTTGGACAGTTTTTTAAAATGATTTTTGATATTTTGACCTGTTTACGTTGGACATTCATGTATTTTACACGTGACCGAAACACGTGTTAGTTATGTTATGACAGTTATAATAATTGAATTTTTACACGTGACCGAAACACGTGTTAGTTATGTCCTAAAAATATAAAAGCTCGGCAGTCACAATGGTTATTAGTCAATTATCAGCAGTGATTTCATGTGTACAGATCTCTTGAATATTTATTAGTTACAAATTTAGCACCATGAGTTCGAAGCGAAAATGTTTAGTAGAATTGACCATTGAAAAAAAAAAAATGTTATAGACTTAGTAGAGAATGGTGTTAGTTTAAGAAAGGCAGCCGACCAATTTGAAATTTCCAAATCAACTGTTGGGAATATTTTGAAGTGTAAAGACGAAATTTTGAAAGCTTACGAAAAGAATTGCAGCGCCGAACGAAAACGAAAAATTCGTAAAACTGGTAATGAAGCAATAAATCAAAAAGTTTATGACTTTTTTGTTAAGTGCCGTTCATCGAATCTTCCAGTATCCGGTCCTCTACTGCAAGAAAAAGCAAAAGCGATAGCCTTAAAATTAGACATTAATTTTCAAGCAAGTAATGGATGGTTAGAAAGTTTTCTAAATCGACATAATATTAAATTTAAAACTTTGTGTGGAGAGTCAGCATCAGCAGACTTAGAAGAGGCGGAAGAGTGGAAAAGAAAACTGGAAAATCTGTTGCAAGATTATGCGCCAGAAGATCGGTTTAATGCAGACGAAACTGGTCTTTTTTGGCGTTTATTAGACAAAAAAAGTTATGTTGCACAAGGTGATCCATGCAAAGGTGGTAAATTGTCTAAAGAACGGTTAACTGTTCTATTATGTACGAGTTCGGTCGGAGAAAAGTTAACGCCGTTAGTAATTGGGAAATCAGCACGTCCTCGAGCTTTTAAACAAATGAGATGTAAGGAGCTTCCCGTTATTTGGCGACACAATAAAAGGGCATGGATGACGACTGATATTTTTGAAAGTTGGTTGGTTGGTTTGAAAGATATTGACAGGCAAATGCGTAAGGCTGCTAGAAAAATTGTGATCATACTAGATAATGCTACAAGTCATAAGATTATGAAATCGTTCGAGAATGTTAAACTTGTTTATTTACCGCCAAATCTAACATCGGAAATTCAGCCACTAGATCAACGCGTGATTCGAACAATGAAAGCTTATTACCGCAAAAGTTTGCTTATGTGTTTAGTTGCTAAATCTGAAATTTCTAACAACCACAAGGAATTTATCAACTCAGTCACGGTTTTGGATGCAATTCGATGGATCAGCGAAGCATGGCAAGCTGTATCTACGGAAACAATTGTTAAGTGTTTTAGACGAGCTGGTTTTAGTATTCCAAAAGCAAATGAAGGGGATCATAATGAAGACCCTGATTCAGAACTTCGCGATGCAATTAAATTATTACCTCCAGAGTTTCAAAATCAGTTACAGACTGCTGAAGAAATGATCACCGCCGATGCCTACTTGGAGGTACACGATCATGTTTTCAATACACATCAAGACGTTCTTCAACATGTTTTACAACTAGACGAGGAACAAGAAATCGAAGAATCTAGTGACGAGTGCGAGAAAGTAGCGGAGAAACCAACAACCCCTGAAGAAGCTTTGAATGGTATAAATACCGCCATTAAGTATTTAACTGAAAACCCATGCGAACTGTTAGAAGATTTATTCAGAATTCAAAGCAAATTAGAAAGCAAAATTTTCCTAAAAATTGTATCCAAACAAACTAAGATAAGTGATTTTTTTACGAAAGATAATGTTTAAATATCTATAATATGTATGTATTACGATTGTTATTCGATAGTTTATTTCAATAAATATTGATACGTAGATGTGTGTATATGTATTACTTTAAAAATAATTAATTTTGCATTATATTCTAAATTAGTGTTAACCTTAAAATTACTAAGCGTAGATGATTTTGGTATTTTGCATATGTTGGACACCTGTTTATGTTGGACAGTTTTTGATTGCACCGCGGGTGTCCAACTTAAACAGGTTCTACTGTATTTTCAGTTGTCGTTGTTTTCACTATAAGTAATAAATATATTATGTACTTGGAATTTATTGATTGTTTTTTAAAGGTTTTTTGGATATAAATTTAATATTTTGCGGGTTTTATTGGTCTTATTATATCATACGCATCTGTTTAATCATAAGTTTAACCTTTCGCGTATTATAAAATTTGTAAATAATTAGTCTCTTTGTCAAAACCACTAGAATAATATGAACATGCCATATTTAAGTTTGTGGGCTTTTAATATCTGGGTTTTAATATATGGGTTACTATAATATTATTATAATTATATAGTAATTAAACTTTATGTCCTTAAAGAATTACGGTCAGATTAACTGTTATTTACGAAATTAAATTTCAGACTTTTTTTTAATTGCTGTTCATTTTTGTTAGTAGAAGCTCTAATAGCACATTAATTTGCTAACCCGTCAGACGTCAGAAAACTACGGTCGGCGGGCCAGATCTGACCCACCTGCTGTTTTTAAGCCGGTTCGCCAATTAATATTTTGTCTTTTTTAACTTTAATAATGTTTTTTGATGGCGAATTTTTTGAATGAATACTTTTAGTAGAAGATAGCTAAATAAATTATTTAAAGTTTAAAGAAATGGGTTAATTCAAATTCTAGAATGATGATACAATCCACTAAAATCACCTGCATGGGGAGTTACATTTGCATTGGAAATGTATACCTCTAATACGAAAAGATATTTTCAAAAACATAAAATAAAGATATAAATTTTCAAACAATTTTATACCAAGCGAAGTCAAGTTTTAGTATTATAAAAAGATTATCTCAGAATTCCATTTTGTTATATTTTATTAAATTTTATTAAATTTTTTTAAACCTAAAAATAAATATAGTAACCTGACGAAAATTAGGTGCTTTAAATGTACCTATCATGTTTAATAATTAACCTTTATGTAGTCAAAATTATTTGTATCCCTGGCAATAGCGGGCTGTGGGTCAGAAAACAAATATAAGCTGTTATTGATAAAAAAAAGTTTAACTACGATTGAAACATTTGGTTAATTTATTTGCAATTAAACAGTTATAATTTTGAACTATTTGTGTGAGCCTTACTGTACTATGCTTCGAAACATTTGAAATCTTCCAGTGGTGTGATTGTTTACGCTAACAAGAAGAGTATATCAAGTACACTGTTCAAATTTTTGTTGAAGAGTTTTGTTATCTAGTGATTGCTATCTAGCGAATATTATCTCGTTTTCGAAAATGCCGAAATCTAAAGTCATTTATGAGGAAATGAATTCCGTGATTTTAAAATTGATAAACTATTTTACTTTAGAATTGCAAAATGGTGGTCCTTTGATTCCTTTAACTGCCGTACAAGAGGTAAATATAAAATTTTTGCAAATATATTAATTTATTAAGTAACAGATTAATTTTAACATTTTAATTAAATACAATATTGCGCGCTTTTAGAGAGTAGCTTCAGCATTAGATTTAAGTATATCTTCAATTGCAAGAGCAGTTCAAGTGGCAAAAAAACCAGCTGAGCCTAAGGAACGCAAAAAAAAGAATGTGTCCCAAAACTACCGACTGCGATTCAGTTGTAAAAAATGACATTATGAGGACCATTATTTATGATATGCACCAACATGGTATGTGTCATCATTGTAAATTATCTGGATACTTTTTAGAAATTTGACTTATAATATTAGATATTAAAATAAAAGTATAACATTTTTCTAAACATCATTTTATAACATCAAAAAGACTGTGGACAAAAAAAACTGAATAATATAATTATTATAATACTAAAGTTAGTCATAGCACACTTATTAACATCATAACTTAATTGAGTAAGTAATAACTATTTCAAAATACTTTTCAGTAGAAAATTGTAACTTTGTTCCTTAAATATGTTGAAATTTTATTCTAATTGCTCAATTAAATTTTTAAATTACATAATTAAGTAGATATTTTTATTTACTGAACTAAATTCACCACAGTATAGATCCATTACTGTAAAAAATTTTGTATTGTGCCAAGATCTGCGAAAGATGAAAGTGACGTTAAAATGATTTTCCGGGGCCTTGGTGCCTTGAAGGGCCTAAAATAGAAACAATTCTAAAACTGCTGGTATAGGTACTCATACTAAGTTCTTACGGTGCGGAAATTACCCATGCTAATAAAATATCAAGATAGTTATTTCAGAGTCATTGGGCGAGCAGGATCAAGTGCTATAAATAATTGATTTTGCACAGAATTTTGGAATATATGATTGAATTGACCTATAAATTTTACCTATAATTCAGATAATTTTATGCGAGTGACAGCGGGTCGCAGCTAGTTAGTATTAATTTAATTTTGTCTGTCTGTCCGTCTTGAAATCTTTTAAACACGCCAGTAATATCTGTCCGTCTTGAAATCTTTTAAACACGCCAGTACTAATAAAATTTGATTTTGATAGTATTTAATTGAACTGGCAGTCCTAAGCCTGTGTGAAGTGTGAAGGAAAGATTTTTAAATAAAACAAAAATTATTTTATGAAATTCTACTGAGTGCATTTGAGTCCACACTTTTTAACTCATGCAGTTGTTCCCAGCACTATGGAAGAAAATGATTACATGAGACGAAAGTACACTAATAATTTATATTAATAAAGTAAAATTTTCGCAAAGTAATTTATTTGCTATTATGAGCTGAATTTCCACAAAGTCACGCTCACAATCAAGGCCGTGGACGAGCAAAAAAAGCTCCTTTTATATTCTCCCGGGCTCCCTACCGATAGCTATGAGCCCGCTCATAAAGCAAAAGTCCTTTTCCGATGCTGCAACCCCGACTACCCCCTCTTGTTGGGCCTGCAACACAATTCTAGACATTTTTAGGGAATTACTTCCGTTAAAATAACTAATGATTCATCCTCAAAATTGACACTTTGACTTACAAAATCTTATTTAAAATAAAGATAATAAATAAAGTTGATTATATCAAATTGTAAATAAATACAGCAGTACAAAAAAGAAATTGAAAATATTTTAACAGTGTACTTTTAAGATACATTATTTATACCAATACCTAGATGCGCATGTTATTTATTAAGAGCAACTTTTGGCAGACAACTCATTATAATTACGTCTTCTTTTGGAGTGTAATTAAAAATAGGTAACAACGTAAGTCGCCTCTTAGTAAATAATTCATATAATTATCATTCATACTTCAATTGTTTTGGTTTAATTAGGTTGGATTAAATTATTATATTATCTTTTTCTAACTCGTAATATTGAATAGAGAAGAAATTTTTTAAGGAGTGTTAATAATTTTGTATTCAATTATTGGTGTAAAATTCATATGATGTCACTCTGAAGGGTTGAGTTTATTTATTACGTAATTGTCTAAACATATTAATCGGACGATATATCATTTGTTAAAAAATTGTATTCACTTTTTTTAAAATTTTTTAAAATTACTATTCGCCTACTTGTATTTACAATAAAAGTAATGCATTTAAAACACATTTAACAATAGCATTCAATTCCGATGTAAAAATGGAAGAAGTGGGGGGAAAAGTAATGTGGACTCCCTAAAAGGTACTAGCTGGATACTAACTGAATACACGTACAAAATTTCAGCCCTCTAGGTTTCCTTAGAGAGTCTCTAGACATGTTAGAAAACAAGCAAAAAAATTAAGGAAATATTGGCGTAAAAATCGTGGGGGTAAGGGTTAAAAGTTGAAGCCCCCAAAAAACAGTGTCTGGCTATTAGCTTAACCTGTACACAAAATTTCAGCTCTCTAGGTTTATTTGGGGAGATTTTGACCCGAACGAAACTGTTAAAAAACAAGAAAAATCATGTTCTTTTGGGTATAAAAATGGTGGGGGTAGGGATTAAAAGTCGAGACCCCCAAAAGGCACCCCCTTGATACCAACTCAATCCGAATACAAAATTTCGGCCCTTTAGGTTTATTTGGGTGACCTGTGCGAGTGGTACAAACTTCGAAAACGTCGAAAATGCATGAAATTGTAGCTTAAAAATGAGGGGGGTGGGGGTAAAATATTAGAACCTCCAAAAAGCACAACCTAGGTACGAACTTTATCAACACACCAAATTTCAACCCTCTACGTTAATTCTGGGGGGCTGGAGGCCTGTTAGATCCAGCGAAAATCGTTTTTCCCCCCTCTACTCCCACCAAATCATCCTAGGAAGCTGAATTTTGGATATGTTGTAGATAATTGACCGAAACATTATCTAAAACCAGTTTGGAAAAGTTTTATTGCTTTTCCGCCCCCCACCACCCCCGTAAAGGTCGTTTGGTAAAGCCACATTTACCAAATTTCATCTCTCAACTTCCATAGGGGGGCCCTACACAAATTAAAAGGTGGCGGGAATATATATATATATATATATATATATATATATATATATATATATATATATATATATATATATATATATATATATATATATATATATATATCAGACATTTTTTTTTCTACATATTCGTGTTCTACGGGTCCGAAAACGGATAGCGCCCCTACTCTCGCCTCTCGCAGCTCTAATCGTATAGACTGTATAAGTCTAATTTTTCGGAGAAAATTCGACTAATAAGTGTATTTTTTTTATCGGCCAAGGCCTACTTTCACAGGGGGTTCAAATCATATTTCTTAAGATATCTTGAAAAATATAAGAGTTAGAGGAAAACGTTAAACTTACAAAATGTTCACCTTTAAAAGTCCTATTCACCTGTATAGGTTAAATCAGGATCGGGTTTAAAAAAGGGGCTGGAGGGGTAAAAATCGGAGTAAATTTTCTTATACAGCCTGAGTGGTTCAATGTATCAAATTTTTACCATCATAAATAGAAAGAGAACCAAAAAATAGGGGATACGCATTTTTGAGTTTTTTTTTCGAAATATGTGTGGTATTCAAGACATATAAGAAATCTTCTATATTTTTTAAATCAAGATCTTCTATATTTTTTTAATTGTATGATTATTACATCATGAAAATGTAAGTTTTTACTTTCCGATAATGATTAAAGTACCTGCAGTGCTTACTTAATTGATAATTTAGCCATGTGTATATTTGGTTACTTCTATTCTATATTTTTTACACCTATTTCTGCGAAAGTTATCTGAGTTGCCTGTGTTAATGAATGCCCGACAAGAAGCAGTAATCTCTTTTGTTTACTGTTCAAGTGCTTCGTAATAAATTTTGTTATTTGGGAAGTGGCGTTGACACCTACAAACATACAAAAAGAATAAAAGAAGTAGGTAGAATGTTGAGAAAGAAATAAATCGCGTTAATTTTTTTTAATAAGAATTTGTAAGAAGACAGAGGTAGTTGATTTGTTGAACGGAAGAGATTACTGCTTCTTGTCGAGCATTCATTGACACTTGCAGGCCAGAAAACTTTGGTAGAAATAGGTGTAAAATTGTTAAAAATATAGAATAGGAGTAACCAAATATACACATGGTTAAATTACCAATTAAGTAAGTACTGCAGGTACATTAATCGTTATCGGAAAGTAAAAATTTATATTTTAATGATGAAATAAACAAAATTAAAAAAGTATAGAAGGTTTTTGCAATCAATCAATTTTTTCCTTCCTTATATGTCTTGAATACTACACATATTTCGAAAAAACGCAAAAACACGTGTCCCTATTTTTTGACGCTCTTGTGATTTATGATGGTAAAAATTTGGTACATTGAACCACTCAGGCTGTACAAGAAAATTTACCCCGATTACCACCCCTCCAGCCCTTCTTATAAGCCCAACCATGGATTAACTTATACAGGTCAATAGGTATTTTAAAGGGAAACATTTCATCAATTTAAAGTTTTCCTCTATCTCTTTTATTTTTTTTTTTGAGTTATCTTAAGAAATATGATTTGAATCCCCTACTTTAGAGGCTGGTTTCACTCCGTGAACGTGGGTCTTGGCCGATAAAAAAAAAGTACGGGTCCCTTATTTTTGCCTATTCTACACACTAGTAAAGTTTCAAGAAGACTGACGATTGGCATTTGGGAAGTTCCAATAAGAATTAAAATTCCAAAACACAAAACTATTTCGAGATCCTTTAAATACAGTCCAATAATCTTCCCAAGAAATCATATTATTTGTTCACATTTACCCGATATATGTGTGTATAAACTAATTATGTAGCGGTAGATCGATATAAAAACGGCATCTAAGTTTTCATTGGAATGCTCTCACATCATCCTAGTTATGGAACACACCCTCCTTTTGGTATTATAACGTATAAAATCAATCAGTGCAGGCACGTTTTAAATCAATGTTGTTAATTTTTTTTTTTAAAGAAAAGACGACATAATAATTTATTATACGTGATTTTTTCTATTCAAACAAATTAATGCCAATCAAGATAAGAAAATAAAATATTACGCTTTTCTTCATCTAGAAACGTTTCGCGCTACGTTTTCTTTATGTTGGAAAGTTTATAAATCAACTATAAAAAAATTGTCGCTGTAAAAATTGTATTCTGATTCGTTGTTATATGTAGCAATGATGTCAGATTAACCAAACTATTATACACAAAACTTTGAAATATTTTTTTGACATTTTTTCTGACATTTTGTTTGGTGTCATGGTGTCATTCAGGCGCGGGATTTTTTCTTAAATTTAAACAGTAACAAGAAATGGAAATGGGTAAGTTCAGACGGATACAGTTACATTAATTCGTGTTACATAAAAATGCTGCCCGATGTGGGTCCAAATTAATATCACATTTGTATCCTTCCGGATATGGCAGTGGTCGATAATTATGCCCAAAATACAGTTAAAAGGAAGTTGGTCTTTGAGCTACTCGAATATTTACACTTGATCACTGATCACTTATAAAAGTTATTGTAAATGAATCTTGAAATTTTCAGTTTTCGCTTATTGGTACTCGAAAAATTGCACTTTGGTGGTACATTTACTTTGTTCAAATAAATAAATTATGTTATCATGAAATCGCCAGTTCTTAGTACAAGCATTTCAAAACTGTTAAATCAAGTTGTTTCCTGTGCATTATGTATTATTATTGCATGATGTTGCCTGCATGTAAGTATTATAAATAACCATTTACGTCTCATAACCTTTACTTACCTAAAGGTTTTCCAAGAGGTATGGCAAATTGCTTCTTCATACTCGTCCCCAACTACCCTCAAGATATATCGAACGAATAGTGGCACATAATATATGAATTTCACACCTCTAACTTGGATAAAATATACAAGGGGTCACCTAAGGAATGATTCACATAATTCTTGAAAAATCGGTGGAATGGTTCCAAGGTTACACTGTCTGAGAAGTTTTACAGACACACGACGAACATACAGACAGAAGCTTTGAAATGTGAAATGCAAGTTGTTATAGCATGAAGAGTTAAACTGGTTAAGTTATTAACCACACAAAGTTTTACATCATAAAGCACTTTATTTGCAAAATAATAATTATATGAAAATTATAATAAATTGTTACATTTTAAATGTTTTTTAAATTAATACAAAAAAAAAAAATAATTACAATTCACCATAATAATGGTTATTAAAATTGAAATGCACGTATATAGACGTGCGTTCTTGTTGAATTGTAATTTTAATAATAATTGTTTTTAATATTTTTAAACAAAATTGAATATTTTTATGTTTTTTACAAAGGTTCCTACAAAATTAAATTATTATTAAATTAATAACAATGTTTTGTTTAGAAAATAAAAATTATTTTTGGAATAGTTTCCAATGACAAAAAATATGTTGGAACATTGTTTCCAACACAAGTCGCCTCACTAAAGTGATTAGGCTTCCACGCTACCTGGGTAGATTCGAAAACAATAGCCTATACAAATATTTGAATATTTTGTAAGACTATATTAAACCTAAAAACTGAAGTGTCAAGTAGATTTCAAATATATCTAAAATGAAATCTATTTCAGTGTTGAAGATATACTGACTAGGATTTGTTTTGACGATATAAAAATAAAATCGTGTATTTTCTTTTTATTACTTCCTACAGCATTCTATAGGCAATATACATATAGAGGAAGCTTGTCAAATAGCTTATGAGTATTATTTTGAAAACTTTCAACAATGTCGTTAGTAATGTAAGAATACATAACACTTTTTTTAAAACATGCACATATAACAACTGCTGAATTGAATAGCGTTGTTAGAAAGTATATTTTCTCAATTCTAAGTAACAAATTTAATATTACACACATCTTGAGTCTTGGGTAGACTATATAGGTATTAGATTTCTATAATGCTAGGGCCACACTAATGTTAACGTCTAACGTAATGTCTAATGTCTATAAACGCAATAATTATGGCGCTAATATAACGACTTAAATTACGCGTAAATTGGGCGGCTACACTATAGCATTTAACGTATTATCTCGATAATTATCGTGCTAAAACAAAAATGGTTACTATTTTTATTTTTAATTAATATAAATCTTAATTTTAAATATGTAAGTAACGTAAAGGCCCCCATTATGGAACGGTATTTAATACTGGAACAGTTTTGACATTTACATATTAATGAAGTTATTTCTGAAAGAAACGTCTGATAACAAATATTATTATTAATAGAATGATTGTTTTTCAATTTAAAACCACTTCGCATTTAATGTTTCCTTACTTAATTAAAGAAATAAATATGTAAATGTCAAAACTATTCCAGTATTAGATACCGTTCCATAATGGGGGCTTTCACGTTACTGTTAATTTAAAAAGGGAAAATTTAAAAAAAAATTTTTTTAAATTTAAAACAATGGTATGAACTTTTATTTAAATGATGATATCGATGATATACCGTACTACATAAGTACATAATTATACATGCAACATAAACACGATTGTCCTTGTTGCCTGGAAATGCATAAATAGACATATTATGTACATATGATACATATCGTACATATGTATGCATCCAGCGTAGAATGATGTGGTAGAATGTCCAGGCATGTGTAGCCACCATTTCTCACGCCATAAATGACGCGCTAAAATCCTTTGATGTGCCAAAAAGATCGCCACCCGAGTTATCGCCTAATGCCTAACGTCATTATTAATGACGTTAATAAATTAACGCGTTAAGTTCTGGCCACACCTGCATTTAATGTCGATTAACGCGATAATTAACGGCATTAACCGTTAGTGTGGCCCTAGGGTAAAAATTTCTAGTTTTTTGTCTTTTTTTTTAAAATAAACTTTAAGTGAATGAATATAGGAATTAGATTATAAAGTTTATATATTGCACACCCGCTCGACTAATACATCAGCCTCGAGTCTTAGAGATAAGAATTATTGTACTGTGGATAATTCTTTTTGGGAAGAGGGACTTGCGCCCTTTTGTCAGTACGCATATACGTATAAACGAAGACGTACTGAAAGATTCCTCAACTCGCAGGGGTGGAATTGGAACAAGTTCTGCTATACAGGGTGGAACTAAATAAGACTCCGTAAGAAAACAGTGGGTAGATGTCACTTATGTAATTAATATTTGCCAACAAATTTGAACCAGAAGTGTTTTTTAACAGAAAAAATTTGATACGAAAAAAGGGGCCCTTCAAAAATTTTTTTAATCCGGCTCTGACCATCTCATGTTTATAAGATAAATTTTCTGTTTTTAAAAGAAGATCTGGGAAACACGTTTACGACCTAAGCATGTTTACAAAATTTTAATGAATTTTCGTCAATAAAATTATTTTATACCTTTGATATTAAGAAGGTATTTATGCATAATTTAGTCAGGGCCGTACTTAAAAAAATTTTGAAGGATCATGTAGCCAATATGCGATTTTCTCAAACTGTTAATTCCGAAAAAATTCTTGTGGTCTTAGTGTCTACAGCAGCGATTCCCAACCGGTGTGCCGCGAAAATTTTGCAACTTAAACCACTTCGATACTCTGATTAAAAGTTTACTCGGACAAGATGGCAGTATAGTTCACGGTAACATTTTATTAAGGTGTTTTATTTTCCCACTTATTTATAGAACGATCCGCAATCGGCAGCACATAACATTGTTGTAAAATAATGTTCTGTTATTTTTAACAATAGTTATAGTTTAGTATTCACCCGTGTAGTGTGCAGCATCGTGTTGGTCGCTTCTATAAGTTAAACCTTTCTCCGCTATGACAGCGGCAGCGCCTAACGTCAGTTGCAGTGAATCACAGTGTTGGTCGCTTCTATTAGTTCAATATTTCTTCGCTATGACAGCGGCAGTGCTGCAGAGCGTTGGCCAAACGAAACGTCAGTGCCAGTGAGGTTCTGGTTGTAGTTGGAGCTATTATTGTTTTCGTGTGTTGAAATGGATCGTTTCATAATTAAGAAAAACGAACTACCTTGTACGAGTTCAAGTGAAAATAATCTCCCTGTTAGTGCAAAGACTCATTGTTTGGAAACTAGGCCTAATAAACGTAAGCGATGTAGTAACAGTGATGGCGACACAGGGACGGTTCGTCAATATCATGAAAGCTATTTAGCCTTTGGTTTCACGTCATCTGGTGGAGAAAAACCCAAACCTCGATGCCTAATTTGTGGCGAACAGCTGTCGAACGAAGCAATGGTACCAAGTAAGTTGAAAAGACATCTTATCACTAAACATCAATTTGCTTCTGAAAAGCCGATTGAATATTTCAAAAGGCTGGAAGTAAGTGAATCAACACAGGTTTCAACATTTAAAAAAATATCCCTTGTGTCTGATAAAGCTCAAGAAGCCAGCTATGCCGTGGCTGAGCTAATAGCAAAACACATGAAATCTCATACGACCGATGAGTCAACGATTCTACCAGCGTGTTGTGAAATTGTTAAAATCATATTCGGAGAAGAATGTGAAAAAGAGATAAGGAAAATTCCTTTATTCAATAACACCATAAGTAGGCGTATTCAAGACATGTCCAAAGATGTTGAGGCTCAAGAAAATGAAAAACTTAAAGCAGCTGATTTGTTTTCTCTCCAAGTGGATGAGTCCACTGATATAACCGGGAAACCACAGGTTTTAGCATTCATTAGATTTATAAACGAAAACAAAGTAATTGAACAATTTTTATTTTGTAAAGATCTTCCTGAAACAACCACCGGACAAGACATTTTTCAGCTAGTAAATAGCTATTTTATCGCTGCTGATATATCTTGGAAGTCTTGTTTAAGTATATGCACAGACGGGTGCCCTTCAATGGTCGGCCATTTGACAGGATTTCTGGCATTAGTAAAGAAAGAAAATCCAGATATTATATGTACTCATTGCTTCCTTCATAGAGAAGCTCTGGTTGCTAAGTCTCTTGTTCCTGAGCTTGAAGAATGTTTAAAGACTGTTGTGAAAATGGTTAGCTTTATTAAATGTAGGCCTTTAAAAGCGAGATTATTTAGCAATCTGTGTTCTGCTATGGATGCTGAGCACACTCAGTTGTTGTTGCACACAGAAGTAAGATGGCTTTTAGTTAGATGGCTTAGTTATACCGAAATGTAGTTTTCATTGGTCACTTTTTCATTAAAACATGCTATTAATCATTATTTAGGTCTTATCATACCATACAAAGACTATACTATAACATTAGGTATAACTTATAACATAATGAAATATAATATATTAAAATACGTAAATCAAGTGTGCCGTGACTAAATTTGGATTTAAGTTAATGTGCCGTGACGTAAAAAAGGTTGGGAATCGCTGGTCTACAGGGTGCTATGAGTCACCGCTCAAAAGGATAAGAGTTATTTAAATTCCACCCTGTATACTCTTGTTAACACACATATGGAGGGGTTCTTTTAAAGTTTAAGAAATTACATCTCTTAAACTTTAAAAGAATTTTCTCAACAAAAAAAAATTTTATTGACTAAAATTACGAACTTGGGTTCACTTTTACACTGACCCCTTCATATTGACATACATCTACCTATTCCTTAAATAGTTCATTACGTAATTATGTCGACTGGTTTATTTAAATGTCACACTGTATTATAATAAAAACCTTCTTATGAAAGTTACGAACGTTTTTCAGAATGGTAATAACACTGATAACTGATTTTCACGTGGGAAAATAAAATACGTGAACATTGGTAGGCGTTATGAAAATACCCCTGTCACAGTATCCTGCGTAATAGGTATAATTTTATAGGTATTTTATACCTTTTATAGGTATAATTTCCTATCACACAAAAGTCCAAAAAAATATCATTTTTCAAAATATTTTGGCGAGAGCAAATTTTTTTACGCGAAAATTAGATAATTAAAAGTATATAGATATTTTTTGTTGCGAAAAAAATTTAGATTTAACAAAGAAAAATAATAAAATATGTTAAGTAGTCAGAGTTTGATTAATTTTTTTTTTTTTAGGGATTATAATTTAATAGGTTTTGACACTCAGATATCTTTGAAGGAAAACCTCATCGGTACATATTTATTACTATTAAAAATGTGAGTTATGAGACTTAGTTTCCTTACATCCTGTATAATAAACTAGTATACACAAAATGTAAATAAACCAAAATCCATTTTTTTTAATTTATTTTTAAAGTAATGTTCCAAAAAGATACGTGATTTTTTTCTGCCTTTACAATAGTGAAATAAATATTTCGAAAAACATTTAAATTTTAGCAAAATAACCAAAAATCGGTTTTTTTTAATTGTTCTCAAAAATCTTATATGACTTTTTCCCCTCTTTCTGATGGTGTTTTCTCATTTTTTTTTTTTTTAACGAAATTCATTCTTTTTTTTTTTACGAAAAAGGCCTATAGGACATGTCTAGCTGAAGAACTCATCGAAAGCTTTGAAGCTTTCAACATTTTCCCTAAATTTCTAATAATACTATGTTTCGTTCACAAGTTAGCCTGCTGACACATTAATATATGTATATCATTTTCGGGTTCTAGAGGCTTCGAGAGTTTAAGTGGTGGCTGTAATAACTGGAAATTCGTTAATATATTACAAATTTAATAAAGAAAATTAACGTAAAAGCCCCGATCGTGGAACGCGATCCAATACTAAAACAGTTTTGATATTTACATATTAATGAAGTTATTTCTGAAAGAAACTTTTAACAAAAATTATTATTAATAGAATGATTGTTTTCCAATTTAAATTCACCTCGCATTTAATATTTCCGTTCTTAATTAAAGAAATATATATATGTATATATATATATATATATATATATATATATATATATATATATATATATATATATATATATATATATATATATATATATATATATATATATATATATGTTTTTGCTGAATGTGTCTCTTTTGCGTTTGATCAATGCTTATTTATAGAAACACATGCCTTATAAATTCCAAGATTTTCCAGTTAATTTTCGAAGTTAGCGCAATAAAACTATACAAATAATTTTTATTAGTCCAGTTAAGAGATTATAAAAGCTAAATCACCTTTTTATTTGGTTTAAAAATAATTTATATATATATGTGTATTTCCATTCAGTACAGATATAACCTTTGTATGTAACTTGTACGTAAAATAACTAAAAACTTATAAATATTTTTAATTTCTTTTTGAGTCTAAAATAACTATTTACTGCTTTAATGGGAAAATTCGCGATTGGAATTTTTCCGGGAATATTCCCATTTGGGTAATTATTGGGTATTTTCCCGGGAAAATTCCCAAAACCTGGGTAAAAACGAGTACTTACAATTAGCTGTACTATTTTACAAATGCGTTTTTAATTTTATACATATATACACCGATGCCTCAATTTACGTGAAAATCCGTTCCACGCGGATTCAGTTTACGTGGATAAAAATCCCGTAAATTGAATCCGTCATTATAAAAGGAAAAATACTGGAAATAAAAGCGACTAACAATTTTACAGAATTTTATAATACAAATTGATAACGAATATGTTAAAAATTACATACTAAAATTTTAAAAATATCGTTATTTTCGATATCGATAATTTTCGGTAACGGAAAGTAGGTTTTGATAGTCCTAATATGTTCGGAGTACCCATAACTTGCTACGACGCACGGTTTAGGAGTTATTTACGATTAAAGTTTTCGACAGCGAAAGTTAACGAAAAGTAGTTTTTAAAAAAATTGTTCTGTTACTGACCAGATCAATGGGACTAACAGAGCCTAAATTAACTAGTTATAACTAATTTATGACAAGTTACGCGGTGTCGATAATATTCGATAACGAAAAGTAGGTTTTGACAGTCGCAATACGTTCGGAATACTCACAACTTGCTTCACGTAAGCCTTCAAAAATTTCGTTATTTTTGAACTACGATGCACCGTTTACAAGATATTTACGATCAAAGTTTACGTTTTCGAAAAGTATTGAAAACGTAATTTTTTTGAAAATATATTCTTGGTGACAAAATCAATTTGACTAATGGGTCTGAATTAATCAATTATAATCAGTTTTGTGATGAGTAATTCGGTATCGATAATTTTCGGTAACAAAAAGTAGGTTTTGATAGCCCCAATTTGTTGAAAATATCCACAATTTGCTTCACTTAAGCCTTCAAAAATTTCGTTATTTTTGAGTTACAATGCACCATTTATAAAATATTTACAATCAAAAGTTTACGTTTTCGAAAAGTATCGAAAGCTAATTTTTTTGGAAATATTCTATTGCTGGCCAGATCAATGGGAGTAATGGAGCATAAGTTAAGCCATTATAATCAAATTATAATAATTTGTCAATAAAAGTAATTAAACATATTTAACTGAAAATATTTATGTTACTCTTCTTTTCGTCTTACCTAGCTTGTGTAATTATATAGTAACCTTAGTTTAAAGATTATTAATTTACATTTAACAAATATTCTTTATTAAACAGTGGTTTTGATAGTCTAAATCCAAAATGATACGCTGAATAGTAAATTAAAATATATTCCTACTTTTCGGGAATTTTCCCGGGAAAATTCCGGGTAGACTCCCATCTCTATTCACTTTATAGATATCAAAGTGAACTATATGTAGTTGACTCTATGACACGTGAAAAGATGGCAGAAGATGTATGTGAGGTATCACATGTACGTTACATACGTGTTCTTTTTTAGATGTCCGTGCTGATTTTTTAAAGGTGTTAATATTTTCTGTCCGTTTTCTTATAGATGTCAACAAATTATAAAACAAAAACATTAATAAATCAAAATTTTTGGGTTATATTTTCTTAAAAACATATTCATTGAATTAGAAAAACTTGGTTTCATCCTTATTAAGAAAAAAAATGGGTGTTTAATTTATTTATTAATTTTTATAAGGTACTTTAATGACACACCTAAAAATAGTGTTCCGTAATGGGGGCTTTTACCCTACTTGAAATATTCTTCTCCATTGAAATACAATGACCTTAAAAAATTCTAAGAAAATTCAATATTCTAAGATGGAGTTTTATGAATATATTTTGTGTTTATTCTTCACGCTCTGCAAGTAACAATAAATGATTGTATAAAATTATAGGAAGCTACTAAAGTTAAATAACAAAGTTATTATAATAAACTTTAACAAAGTAAACAAAGGATAAGCCCGTCTTAAATATGCTTATACGTAGGTAATGTAGATAAATTTTTCAAAACAAAATCAAAAAATGAAATGTTGATAATTGTTTTTCTTTGATCTTGAAAAATCACAATTAACGTTATTATTTCTGACGTTCTAATATTTGAAGCTATAGTAACTTGACAATAGGAGAGCCAGTGGCCAATATACGGTAGCCATTTTAACACAATCGTCAAACTGAATCTTGAATACACACACAACATAGAAGCACAGTTCTGGCAAATCCGGTTGGCCGGACTCAGTCATTTTCAATCATTTTGACGCTTGATTTAATAAATTTTTTTTTTAAAATTCGGTGATCAAATTTATTAGAATTCTTTAATTCTTTAAGAATAGTAAATTACATGATACAGTAGAGCTATTCCAAGTCAATACAACACACCCATTTTATACTACACCACCTCAGATTTTCATAAAATTTGGTATACTTATTCGAGGTAGTAATACTAAAAAAATTGCTAATTTTTAAATTTTTATCTGAAACCGCTTACGAGATATGGCTATGTAAATTTTCCAAAAACTTGCCGTTGTGAACGTTCATATTTAAATCGCTCTAGAAGCTATTCTAGTTTAGCTAGAAAGCTGGTAGAGGTGTCATTTTGTAGCATTTTAAATACTCTTTCAAATAATATACAACATAAAAGGGGTGTTAATGAAAATATTTTTTTTTTAAATCCATGTAAAGACTGATTTAACTTTTTTTTTTAAAAAGTACATAATTTAAAATTCTAAAAATATTTGTATAAATACTTACAAGGAGAAGTCCCGGGTTGGGAAATTCACTTTTGGATAAAACTTGGATATTAATAGTATACCTTTAGGGCGTGAACATAGTAAAATAGTAAAACGCACTAGCCAGTCGTTTTCGAAAAAAATGTCCTTAAAATTTTAAAATTTTTTTAATGTCGTTTATATGAATTTAATGTGACCTTCAACGGCAGCTGCAGTGGCATAGTGGTCAAGGTTGCTTCGTGTCCTGAGGTTACGGGTTCAAGGCCGGGTCAATCCAGTCAATTTTTTATTATTTTTTTTTTTATTTAATTTAAATAATTATAAAAATTAATAATATAATATATAAATGCTAATTATCACAATGTAAATAATTAATATTTGAAAATTAATGTTTAATTTTGCAATATATACATTACACCGAAAATTTTATTTGTAACAATATAAAATATAACAATGAAATGACATTATTACTGTTGGCAAACTCATTAACATTCATTTTTATAGCTGTTATACTCCAAGTATAGGGGCTAATTTTAGTGAATTCCAGGTAGATTCCAATATGAATCTTTTAACTTCAAAGATGCATCATTAAAATCTTTGACCATCTACCTGGAATTCATTAGAATTAACCCCTATACTTGGAGTATAACAGCTATAAAAATTACTGTTAATGTAATTTCATAGTTATATTTTATATTGTTACAAATAAAATTAATTATTTACATTGTGACAATTAGCATTTATATATTATGTTATTAATTTCTATATTTATTTAAATTAAATAAAAGAAAAAATTAAAAAAATTTACTGGATGGGCCCGGCCTCGAACGCGTAACGTCAGGACACGAGGCAACCTCACCTGCTTATTCACTAACTACATAACGAACGTTATATACCGAAAGTTCGTTCTGTAACGAAAAATGGGAGCAGGTTTTCTGTTATTATCTCCCGGTCTAATTCTTATAAATACTAGAGCGAACTGTAAAATTTTTCTTTTTCATTTCTTATCTCTAACTGATCTGGTTCATTTGGCGTACAGGTAATTGATAAATTTATTTTATTGTTGTGCTTTTGTTAGTTGTGAATTTGGTTTAATTATCGTACAAATTTAGATTCATAACCTACAAATCGCCCTCATTTATATTTTTTTTTTTGGTTTGTACACTTAAATCGTTTATTGTCTGTACAGGTTTTTTTTTTTTTTTATTTCATTAATTTAATCCCAAATCGTATCTTAAGTCGTTTCTGAAATTACTGTACACGTACTGAAAATAGTTGAAAATTATATTGAAATTTATGGACGGAAATCTGGTGCATTCCTCTACACTCTCAAATGTATGGACCTTTTATACTCATAATATCATCTGTAATTTTGAACTGGAATTTCATCTGAACAGCTTTTGATTTGAATCGGCTTACGTTTTCACGGATGTTTACTGCTCGCATTTTCATCGTATAGCATGCTTTTCTACACACCGAATTTTCATCAAGTGTACTCGAGTTAAGTAAATTTTAATATCTTTTTCCGCCACGTGTTTCCAATCTTCCGGTAACTAGTGTTTGAAACCTTTCTTAGTGCAATTAATTAACTTTGTATTTAGTGATTTAAACTATATTTTCTTCTCGTTTATACTAATTTTCTCAGCACGAATTAGCATAGTAATTAAATTTATTTGTAGTTATGTAGCTTATTAATTTTTTTTCTTAATTTATGCAACTGCTTAGTATCTTTATTCCTATCTAATTGATTTTCTGGTGGAAGTCGTTCAATACGCTATCTTAATCTTACGTTTAAATTTATCTTTTCTTATCTTTGATGTCGTATGAAGGACTTCTTGCTACTAATAATTTATCTATCTTATTTTGACGATTTTCCTTCTGTGTCAGTCGGTAAATATTCATTTAATTATCTTATCTTTTGCATAATTTATCTTACGTAACTTATCTTAAGTTTACTGACTGTCATAAAAGGTAATCTAATTTCATTGCTTTTTTTTGTAATTCACTTTATCTTTTCTTCTTTTGTAAAATTATGTGTATGTAAACTGAAATCTGAGAACTTTCTTCTTCAAACCGACCCCTGAGAAAAATTTTACAATTGTTCTGAATTAAGCTAGGCATGACAACTTGGATCTAAAAAATCATTTTTATATTCAGTAATACTAAATTTTAAAAATTTTAAAACAATTGTTCAATAAATTTTGTTAACAGGATTTTGTATCTTTTGATTTTGCAATTTCCTAAATTTTATTTTTCAGATACCTTATGTTAAGTCAAAATTTTAAAATACCTAATAACGCAAATGATAACTTTGCAGGGAATTGGTTCGATGAAGAGAGAAGAGGGAGAAATGTATTTATTAGGCAGAACTTTTAGTAAAAAATTATAATAACAAAAATATTTTTTTATTATTTTATTATAAAATATAGGACTAAAAATTTAATTGTTTTATAAAATAAATAAATTTTCAATTTAGCTTAAAATATTTTTAATTTTTAATTTTGATAGTTCCGATTGCACCTCTGTCTGCCTATCGAATTTTGTTTTTCTTGAGCCTCCAAAAATACTCTTCTTACCAATTCGTTCCATTTGCATCAAAAAATAAATTTATTGACAACTTCACAAAAACAGCAGATGTAATAATAAAACAAATTCGGCTCAATACCGAATAGCAATAACCGCAGTAACCATGTGGAAATATCATTTTATTTGTAAAATTTAGCCAAACATTTCAACAAAGTTGAATAAATATAAGTATACATATAATAAACAAAGATGAAATATATACACCGAACTCTATTTCAGTGTGCTGTACACGAATGTGTATCTTCATTATAACAAATTTGTACAATCTAACGAAAAAGATGATTGAATACCAAATTCATAATATTCGTTATATGATTGTAACGAAAACAATAGTTCGGTATATAACGATCGTTATAGATTTATTTACAGAATAGCCCTGTTAAACACTCAACCACTACGGCTGTTGTTGAAGATCATATTAAATTCGTACAAAAGACTTTAAAAAAAAATTTAAAACTAAGGGCATTTTTTTCCATAACGGCTGGCTAATGCGTTTTACTATTTTTCTATGTTCACTCCTAAAGCTATACTATTAATCCAAAAGTTCCATCCAAAACTGAATTTCTCGACTCGGAAACTCTCCTTGTTAGTACTGTTCTGAATCATATAGTAAAATAAGAATGTGGGGTCTTAATGACTTCATTGTTAAAAAAACATTTCTGTTGCTGGCTTTCCACTATTATTCAATTTTGTCAAGGCAATGTATCTTTAACACTCAGGTAATTTTTATTCGACATTTTCCCAAAAAGTACATAGTCTATAACATTCCAAATGTGCCTATAAAAAGTGAATACTATTGTAAAATAATTGGAATTATACAATTGGAGAAACTTCCTGAACCTTTGCCTTCGTGAGAAAGATTTTAACATAAAAGCTGAGTGGCACTTTTTAGCAACAGCACATGGGAAAGGACCATGTGATGAAGTAAGCGGTTCTGTTAAAAGATTGGCAGCTCGTGCTAATTTGCAAAGGCCATTATGACAACAAGACCTCTTTGAGTGGGCAATAAAAAACATACAAGAGGTAGATTTTACCTTCTCTACTCAAGAGGATTATGCTGTTTCAGAAATGGCTTTCCAGGAATATAAAATCTTCCTCAAGACGACAAAGGTTCAGGAAGTTTTTCCAATTATATAATATATTTCCAATTATTTTACAATAGTATTCACTTTTTATAGGCACATTTGGAATGTTTTAGACCAGTGTTTTTCAACCTGTGGGTCGCGAAGCCTTTTTAAGGGGGTCGCAGTTACTTTAAAAATAAAACCACTTTAGTTAAATTTATAGTACATTGTTAAAAAATTTTACAACATTTAATGTTGGCATTTAATTGCCAACATTAAATACTGTAAAATTACATTTCGAAATGTTTAGAACATTTTCTATGTAAAATTACATTGTGGAATGTTTTACCTTACATTTCGGATGTAATTTTACACCACTCAATGTAAATAAATTACGTACGACGTGTAAAATTACATTGTCAACTCAACTGACGCCGTCAAACTGCGCAGAATCAATCACATGATACCGGTAATTTACATCCAAAAGAGCGGTAATTTACATATAAATACAGTAAATTTTCGTTTCGAAATCTAATTTTACTATTTTAGCATGTCAAATACCACTTTTATTTGTAGTTTTAGTATCAAAGTATTTAAAATCACAGGGAAAATTTATTTTTACACAAAATTTCATATTTTACAACTAAATTATTTAAATTTACTAACACATTGTAATTTTCAAGACACGTATTGTAAAAAATTACCATATTTTTTATTGTAATAATATATATTTTTTTAACAGTGTATTTAATGAAGAGATAGTATTTATTTAATGTGGTAGTTTCATACTTTCCCGCGATCAAGTTTCAAAATTGCGGCTTATTTTCAATAACAGTAAATGATAAATTCCAATTTTAAATAATTGTCGTCATATAGACACTTTTTCTCTGGTTTCGTTTATTAATCTCACTTGAACTTGAAATTGACGGTTGTGCATATCTTTCCAGAAAATTATCCATTTTCAGTAATTACAATGAGAACAGAATTTTGAATATTAGATAATAAAAAACAAGGCAATTCAATAAATTTAAACACCAACGCGAGTTCACAATTCAAAGAATTCAAATGGATTATCCTTGGAAGTGTTAAACGGCGACGACCGTCGCGCGTGCGCATGTCACTTTTTACGCCACGCGCGCGTTTAGAAGCTACTATAAGTCATCAATTTCGATGTCGATACAAAAATTTGCCTATTTCAATTCCTAAATTACGTATTTAATCGATACCTAACTATGAAAATAATCAATAATGATGAACGGATTCGATATTTATAGCATAAAAAATAAGTTAGTAAATAGCGGAGGGTGGGGACTCGCGAAATATTTTTCCATATAAGGGGGTCGCGCCATGAAAAAAGTTGTAAAACACTGTTTTAGGCTATGTACTTTTTGTGAAAAATGTCGAATAAAAATTGCCTAAGTGTTAAAGATACATTGTCTTGACAAAATTGGATAATAGTGGAAAACCAGCAATAGAAATATTTTTTTAACTATGAAGTCATTAAGACCCCACATTCATATTTTTCTATATGATTCAGAACAGTACTAAGTATTTATACAAATATATTTAGAATTTTAAAATTATACTTTTTGAAAAAAAAAAGTTAAATCAGTCTTTACATCGATTTTGAAAAAAATATTGACACCTTTCACAGTCTTTACATCGATTTTGAAAAAAATATTTTCATTAACACCCTTATCATGTTGCATATTGTTTGAAAGAGCACTTAAAATGCTACAAAATGACACTTCTCCCAACTTTCTAGCTAAAACTGAAAAGCTTCACGTTTTTTGGCAAGTTTTTGGAAATTTTACATAGCCATATCTCGTAAGCGGTTTCACATAAAAATTTAAATATTGGCACTTTTCTTAGTCTTAGTATCTAGTATGAGTATACCAAATTTTAAGAAAATCTGAAATGGTGAGGAAAAATTTCTTTCAAAAGTGTGTTGATTTGGCATGGAGTTGGTCAGTAATGAAATTAGAAGCAAATTATAGGTTTTCGAAGTCGTTATTTTTAATTCTATTGAAATTGAGTACTTATTATTACTAGAAAAAAGACTTCTGTCGAAGCAATTATATTTCTGAAAGGAATTTCGTCATTTTGTTAGCAAAAATGAAAATATCACACTCAAATTACTCTAATTCAATCAATCTCACTAATTCAAATAACTGAAATAAAACTTGACTTGAGAAGAAAAAAAAATTTCAAATTGATGACGTCATCAAGTTGTCCAAAATTTTTCAGTGTCTGAAAAATTGTAAATAAAATGACAAAATGACCAAATTGAAAGCGAATTAGACGTTTTCGAAGTCGTTCTGTTGACAAATTGGCGAAGAGAAAGCATTGCCAGAATGGACCTTTTTTTACCTTCCTTAAACATTAGATATGTTTCAACTCGGCCGAACGGGCTTGCCAGAACTGTGTTCAGTAGATATCCAAAATCTGACGACTTTTGAAACGATCACCGCAAATTGCCCCTGGCTCTTGATCTATCAGCAACCATATATGTACCACGGTGACGTTAATGTCAGAATTTTAGTGTTATTACAATAAAAATTTGTAGATATGAACGCTTATATACTTTTACTAGGAGACATTTATGTTAGCAGATGTGTCTGTCGAAGATAATATGTAAATGTTATATAATTTTATGGGAGGTATTGCTGTCGTAACCTATTGTCGAGGTAATATATAATCGATCGATCTAATCAAATATGATATACATATATTTTTGAGTCTTTCTATATAATACACGTATACACTCACCAGGGACGGATACAATTCTTAAATTAGGAGGTAGTCACTTATTCGTTTGATAGATGTGTTTTTAGTGACCCTACATACCTAATTCTAATGAAAGTGAAAAGAGCGACTACGAAAACTTCGAATTCGCTCTACTTTCGTCATTCCGCCATTTTATTTACGATTTTTAAGGTACTGAAAAATTTAGTAAACTTGACGGCGTAACCAAAGTTGAAAAAATTGAGGGTAGTTTTAAAAATTGAGGGTAGCCTATATATATACAGGGTGAGCAATTTTAATCTATGCATCTAAATATCTCGCCAAGGGTGCCACCTATCAAAAAATGACCTTTACAAAAGTTGTTAGGTACAAAGGAGGATATTAAATGGTGACCTTAAATTTGACCTTGACCTTCATTCTCAAGGTCATTTTGAGGTCAAGTTGTATTTTTTAAATTGAAAGGCCCAATTTGTTATTTCGGGCTCTGAAATAGCGTGAAATTTTACGTCGAAAATGCTGTCAACGAATTTTTTTATTATTGGCCTTAAGAGGTGTAAAAGCCACCAAAGAACAATAAAAAATTAGATTTTAAAGGAAACAACATAAGTTTAAAGTGTCGGCATCTTTTGGAGACGTAAAATAGGAGCTTCTGTTCGTTTTTAATGACCTTTGAAAGTCATGACAAATTCGACAGAAGCCATCTTTAGTGATCCTATGTATCTAATTTTGGTAAAAATGGAAAGAGCGACTTCGAAAACGACTTCAATTTTGTCATTCTGCTCCTTTGTTTACGATTATTAAGGCAATGAAAAATTTTGGTTAATTTGAATACGTCACTAAGTGAAAATTTTTGCTTCTACAGTCAGGCTGTAATGAAATCTGGATCTCGCAGATGTTACATGAGATTATCCGGTTTCATTTTTCGACGTAGGTTGAAATCCAAGCAGGGTTTGCAACGGTACAAGAGTACACTGAGGTTGGGGTGGTAAATTTGTCGTAAATAAAATTAAAACTAACGGGCCTTCAGTTAACTTTTATACTATATATATATTTATTTGTTTAATAAGGAAATTATAATTGTTGTACAATCACTAATATTTAAGAGAACAAATTGATTAAAGAGATTTTATTCTAAAAGATGAACAACTTAGTTCCTACCACATAAATTATGTAGAGAAAAAGCTACTAAAATAGGTATATAATGCTTAGTTTACAATAAAGTAAAATGATATAAAAAAGACAACTTTAACATTAGTAATTAGGTCAAAATGTGAAATGGGAAATAATCTTTAAACCATCATAATTTAACTTTCTCGGCTCAATATTATGTTTAAAACTAAAATTGATTATTCTTTCGTTTAATATTAAAAATTGAAAAAAAAATTTTAAACTGAATAAATGGTGAAAATAATTTTATTTGAAAAAATTAAGCAAACTTAAAAATAATACAACATGCTAAACGCTTTCATTATCCGCTATTCTGAATTTTATCTTACAATAAGGTAACGTAAATAAAGAAATGTGATCCTAAGGATTTGATCTATACTATACTCTTAACGTATAAAAATAAAATTTGCATTAAATTGGTAAGAATGGAAGACGTGACTTAAGTTTTTATGGTGAGATTGTAATGTTTCGCTAATGAAATTTCTTTCTTTACCTTTACCAACGGCTGGCTAGTTCTTCTTATTTCATCCAATTTTTTCGGGCTGGTGGGCTATCCTTATTTCACCAGTTAACTCACTAATTTAATTTTTCCATTTTCTAGCTAACACCGGCTAACCATTAACTCTCAATACACTAACAACTAACTAACTCCATTTCTAACTACTCACTCACGCTTATCCGACTAACTGACGCCTAACTCTTTCATACCCACGCTAACACTCCCATCGTTATATGATTAGTCTTATCGTTAGTTTTGGCCTTGGAGTCTTTACTTTGATTGATATTCTAACACTATGGGTAGGGCTTTATCGTTGCAGTTTCTATATACATGTTTTTCTAGGCGTAATTGCATCGAGTATCAATTTTATAATATAACATTGATTAAGTTATATTGTGTTAGCTCCGTTTGGTTTTATCAGGATTACTCGCATCTCAAAGTTAAGAATTTTAGGGTTGTCCATTTCGTTACAAGGCTTTATCAAAATAGCTCAAATCAGCGAGATCAATTGAATTAGAATGACTTCGGTATAAACTTTTCACTTTTACTATTAAAATGACGAAATTTTTTTCAAAAATATGACTCTTTCGACAGAAGCTTTTTCCGTAGTGGACTTACGGAAAGAGCTACTAGAAACTTATAATTCGCTTAATTGTTTTGGAAAACTTCAATAAAAATAATATAATAATCATCGAATAAACCAGGATAGAATTTAAATATATAATATATGACGACCCGTTCCTTCAGTATCCGTCCCTGACACTAATATATCAGTTTGAGAATATTGAATTTTCAGTTAGAAGATGCGTGGTGGAAATTTTAAATAAAATTGTATTTTTATATGATAAATACATAGGTACATTATTGGAAAAATTTTGTCACATTTAATGATCAAAAACCCTATGAAAAAATTTCAAATATTTTCTGTTACTTAAATAAAATAAATTAAAGTAAAGAAAATGTTTTTTAAGAAAAAGCTCTTTTTTAAAAATGGGCTAAAAAAAAATAAAATAACTTGAGTAAAGTTTGAAGCAATATGCAACATAATTTATAAAAGCTTGAGGCGTTATCATTAATTATTATTTCTGTTTTGGATATAAGTATAACTATTTTACTTTTCAGTAGTTACCAAATTTAACTAAACGCCTCAAGCTTTTGTAAACTATACTGCATATTGCTTCAACTTCACTCAAGTTATTTTTTTTAACCCATTTTTAAATAAAAGCTTTTTCTTAGAAAATATTTTTTTTTTTACATTTTTTACATTAGATTACAACTAATTAAAAAAAAATGAAGAAGTAATTTTTTTACCTATACCGTGTGAGTTTTTCGAGAGTTGCCATTTTTATTACAGCCAAACCGTTGACTTAATCGAAAAATTGTTCAAATAAGAGCTGTAGATACCGACGGGGGCAACCATTGCTATAATCAGGAGCTTTATAGCTCGTATGGTTTTCGAGCTATAATACAAACTTACCTTTTTTAAATGGAATAGTATATTTATTTGTTGATAAAAATTATTCAATAAAGCAACAGAAATAAAAAATAAAAAAATAAAAATTTTTTTCTTAAATTTTTTTTCAAATTTTGCAACTTTCGCGCTTAAAAGTGATTTATTTAAGTTAATTTTGTGGAATTTAAGAGTGCTTTATTCAAACTGCCATCGCTATTTACGTTAAATAATTGTGCAGCTAAACAGTAGTTGTATTTATGCTATATAGATGGCTTTACCGTATACAACACAAATGATTAATTCAAAATGCCAGCTCTTTAAATACCCAAATTTTATTAATTTTTATTCAATATTTTGTGTTTATATTGATTTACAACTAAAATGTATCTACTTGGAATGTAGTTAATTGGAAAAATTAATTGAGAAAACGCGGAACGTCATTAAATGGTAAAAAAAAGCTGACCTTGTTTTAAGCAAGTTTTTTTAAATTTAAAATATTTCGATAATTTATGTAATTCAGTTATAGGTACTTTATTGGAGTATTCCTAATAACTTATTATTGTGTTTACTGAAGATAGAATAACGATTTTATTCTCATATTTAATTCAGTTTCATGGAAGTTTTCGAAATAACAATATAACCTCTCCAATTCTTATATTACCGAAGGAATATTCATTGTTATTTTAAAATGTAAGGGTAATTCCACAATTTCAAAATAATTATTTACAATGTAAGTAACGAAAGTTTTTGTTTCATAAGATTCTGTAAAGCTTCAGTGAAACAGGTTCAGTATGAAGTTAATATAAAATTGCAAGAGCATGGTACTCCTGTGAAAAAAATTCAAGAAATAGAAAAGTTATCGCGAGGAAACGGCCCATAAAAATTTGCCACCCGGGGCCTCTGTCCGGCGTGCCCATAGTGTAAATCCACCACCACTGGTTATATGTAACTACCAGCAGGGCTGGGAAAAATGGTTCCTAAAAATTAAAATAGAAAATGGAAAATAGTTTTCAAAAATGCATTTAAAATACAAAATGGAAAATGGTTTTGCTGAACATATATAAAATAGAAAATGGAAAATAACTATTTAAAATGGATTATAAAAAGCCAAATGCTTTTTTAAATTTAAATTCTATAAATTTTCTTATCAATATTAAAAAAAAAAAAGTTAAGAAAATTTCAACGTACTGAAATTAGATAAAGGCAGTCTTTTGAGAAAATTTTGTCAAGTTTACATAATATGAAAACGAAATTTAACTCTTGAAATATTATTACTTTAAAATATTGTAAAATTTAATTCAGCCTTGACATATTCAAATCTTGACTACGCTACAACTGCGACTTCTAAATTATGAAAATCATCTACTCGAAATACAAAACATTTCTTATTGCCGTGTCTTAAAGATAATAGGTTTGTTTCAACTCCCTAAAAAACCACACATTGCATAGTTTCCCGCTTGCGCAGTATAAAAAATGTGTTTCAAGCTCTCTTTTGACAGTGCATGACATGACACATGTAGCGTTTCAACTTATTTTTGATTCTATGGAACCTGGTTCATGTATCATCAATTCGATACACAGCGAAGAGTAGAAATTGTTTGGACCTTACTGCATAACAGAGCGCTAAAATTTAAAATTCAAATGTTTATTATTATTGATGATAAAGTTATTCAGTACTTTTTGCATATTCTTAAATAAATATATAGAATAAAATTTAAAATGAGTGGTATTGAGTAGGATAATAAATTTTTTAAAGCAGATATGACGAAGACTAATTAAAAATTTAAATTAATGGCCAAAAACAAAGAAATGAAAACTACTGGCAAAATTTTTGCGAATAATTTCGAAATGAAATTCTTTATAATAAAGTATTTTAGGCTTATTTTGTATTTTTTCTTAGCAAAAGTATTTTTATCCATTATCAACTGCAAATCCTTTTCTGAAATTTCAGAACTGTAGTTGTGCAATAAAAAAATTTGACATTTTTGACATTTACTCAAACATAAAACCATTTCAACCATAGATTTTTTTTATCACTCAGTGCACAATCTACAGTACGAACTTGCGCACACAACGATTCACAAATCGTTCCATGTACAATCCAAAAAGAGGTAGTTGAAACAAACCGAATAGTAGACAACTTGAGTCACAAAGTTTGACTTAAAAGAACTACAACTCTAGTAATAAATTTAACTCAAGTGATTTTGCAACTCGAGTTATAAAAAATTTGAATCAATTAAATAAACTTACATTTAATTTACAATTTGTTAGACTTCAGATCGTTCAGTTCGAGTTGTATAATTTATGCACATAAATTTGAGTATACCTACATTTTCATTTTAAGTGCAAAATGGATTAAAATTTTCTTTTAAATACAAAATGGAAAATGGTTAGACCGAACTTATTTAAAATAGAAGACGCAAAATGCCATTTTGTATTTTAAATACAAATTTAAGATGAAATCATTTTAAGTAGCTCCCAGCCCTGATCAACAGAAAATAATATAGTAATCTTTAAGTTATTTATGTAAACAGAGACAATAAATTTATTGAAAACATCTTAAAAAACTGGAAAATTTTTATTACATTTCAAACCAGCTATTTTAAAAAAAAATTTTGTACAGAAATTATGATCTCTTAATAAAACAGTAATTTGAATTTACATTGTATATTTATTTTTATTATTTAATAATTTGACAAAATGTAGAATTTTTTTTTTGCACGTACTTACGTTTTTTCAGAAGGGCGACCGATTTTAGGGGCGGCAAATTTGGCAAAAAGGGCGGCAAAAATTTTTTTTACCTTTTCAGGGGCGTCATTTTTCATTGAGCCTAGAGCGGCACTTAGGGTAAATCCGCCACTGATAGAACTGTACATTCTCTATATGTTATGTTATAACACATGAGTGTGAAAGTATAAAACACAAGCTCAAATTTTTCATAGTTTTCCCAATCTGTGTAACAATGAATAGTCTATGTTTATCACTTCTTAATTTTTTAATCGAAAGTCAATTGTCGTTATAAACTGTTTGTGTTGAAACTGTTCTCAAACTTAATTCTGTTTGATCATTTGGAAACGGCATAGTATGGTGGCACATTCCTGGAAAACCTGGAAATGTCAGGGAATTCTAAACTTTATGGAAAAGTCGGGGAATTTTATCAGAAGACTGGAAGAAATTGATTTTTATAATTTCGTTAACTTAAGGATAAAACTTCAATCAATTTTTTGACAAAGTATTTAGTTACTCAATTTTAAGAACACTTTTAATTTTTTCTTCATTTTCGGATTGATGTACTATTAATTGTACTTGATGGGAAAAATTTAATATAGCTATATAAATTAACAAAACTAAATAAACAAAACGATTTATAAAAAATTGAGCGAAGTGGGACTAGCAGTAAATAAGATATTTACATTTAATGGGATTTCATGGTAGTGCCGTGGATACTATTACTCCGAATGCAATGAAATTAATAGGGGACCATCTAGGAAGCAGATCGCATAATTTCTGATAATTTCATAAAAATGAATTGAATAGTTCAGAAGTTATGCCACTTGGTGCAATTTAGTATATTAATGGAATGACATGGTAGCGACGTAGCTACCGTTACTGCGATTTCGATTAAATTCATAGGGGACCATCTACGAACCAAACTGCATAATTTTTAAAAATTTCATTAAAAACAATCGAATAGTTCAGAAGTTATGCCACTTGGAGCAAACGGGCGATACACAAACGGACAGACAGACGGACGGACGGACAGATATCAAACCAAAATTGTTCAGGGAGCTCTAAAACGTAAAATGTGCGTAAAAAAATTTATTTTGGAGGGGAAAATTTTTTTATTTCTCAAAAGTGATGGCAATGCTTCCGCTGCTTTAGTAGTCTCAGAAGTAATAAAACAATTAGGCAATTTGATTACACACTAAAGTAAATAGAATTAATAAAATTATACTTTAAGTATATTTATTTATTTATTATATTATATTTAGGAAATGGTGTAATTAAATAAAATTTGTGTAATTTTATTAAAAAGTATTATTTAATAATACTGTAATTCTCAAATATGAAGAACCGTTTTAACATAGAACACGTTTTAAAGATGTTAAAATTGTAATAAAATCAGGATAAACGCACTTGTTTTAACACTTTGTAAATGTTAATGAGATAGCTTTTCATCGTTTTAGATTTCTCTTTTTCATCACTTTTTGAAATATTTTTTTGAGCTTTTACAACTTTCTTTGTAGCTTTTTCATTTGCTTTTAAATGTAACAACTTTCCATAAAATAAACATTGCAAAATTTTGTTGATTTTTACTGGAAAAGAAATTAAAGTTATGAATATTTTTAAAATACATCTCTTTCAGACGTATTGTTTAAATACATACCTAAATCTCGAGAATTTTTATATAAAAAATATTTTTTTAGACAATTTTTTTTACCTTTTTTAAAAAAAAGGGTTTAAAAATGTAACAATTTAAATTTAAAAAAGAGCTGTCATATTATTTATGACAGCTCTTTGTATGAACTATGCTAGAGTCCCTATGCCATCTATAATTTATTTTCAGAGATTTTTAATAATGACATTTTCACAGGTACTAAATTTTGACTTCTTTAATATGGTGTACAATTAAATATTACAACAACAGTTGTAATTTGATAACCTGTTTAATTAATATTAACAATTAGTACTAAAAAAGACGACAAGCCCGCAAAAAGCAAGTGATAAAAATCACCACATAAAATTCAACATCAAAAAGAAGAAAAGAAATCAAAAATTAAAAATTAAAAAATAAACAAAGAAAATAATAGAGGTCACGTTTGACTAGTGTCGACTGCATTAACAGTCATTTTTAAAAACAGCAGACCCTAAATCGTAGTCAATAAAACGCAACATTTAAGAGAACGTTTTGAAACTGTTAAAGGTAAAAATTTTTTGTATCTGGTGTGAAAAAAACAAATTTTATCCATATGATTACGAAATTCTATGGTTAATATTAGAATTAAATTACACTTTAAATTTTAAATTTTTAAATTTTCAGAGGAGTTTGGAAACAAAGAAAATACAAAAACATCACACTCAAACATCAGACAAAGAAATTATCAAAAAAACAGTAAATTGATAGTTTTTATAAATTTCATTTTAAATAAAATGCGAAAAAACGTTGAGCAATAAAAGCAGAGTTAAAATTTAAAAAGAAAACACTGACAAAAACATAATTTAAACTCAAATATCACAGAGTAACAAAGAATTGACTAACAAAAATATTGTAGTAAAAATCAACATTATGAAAAAATTAACATCAGATTCAAGTTACACAATGCAAAACGATCGAAAAACAAATGACCGCCGACCAACATATACTTAAACTGAAAAAGTTGATGAAACTTAAAAATGATCACGCATGAGCTGTACCATATGCAATGACGTATTGAAATCGAACAGTTGAGAATTTTCATTCAAAATAGGGGTGTCCAAAGTTACATCTTGTGCTATTCTAAGAGTCTCCAAATGATTCATAAAGTTACCTTTTGTACAAATGTGCAAAGTTTCGAAACCAAATTCTAGATTAAAAAAGGTGATCAGTATCAATAATGTGCTGAGCTATGGCAGAATAATTTCTGGTGTTCGCTGATTTTATGGCTGACAAATGTTCATTGAACCTAGTAATGAATTTTCTGCCAGTTTGTTCCGTGTAACAAATTTTACATTCAGGTCAGACATATCTATAAATGCTGGATTTGAGCAGCCATTAACACATGACCGTACATTAAATAGGAAAGGGAGGAAAATAGGCAGGCGCCATCGCCAGGAATTTTTATTATTCGGCAATGGGTTTGTGTTTGTTTGACTATAATAATTTCCTCTTCCATGACTTACAATAGAAATAACTATTTCCAATTCAGAATTAGCTACCTTATTCAGAATTTAAAGAGTGTAAAAGTTTTATTTTAATAACAAAAAAAAAAAATAAAAATAAAAAAATAAAAATAAAAAAATAAAAAACGCCGTGGATAGCGGCGCCACATCTCGGAAGTCGAATTTTTCCCTTTATCTTCGATATCTTCAGTATATCTAACTGTGACTGAAAGGCTACAAGCGAATTGCCATTTTGATTTCTTTATAGAATCAAAAAAATTTGCCTTTAATCAATTTAGTTGCAAAAATTGTATCAACGAGGCTCAAGGCGTAATCAATATCATTTACTGAGTTATTTTGAATTAAACATGATATATTTTCAGCACCAACATTTGCTGAATTATCAGTATAATCATCGCTAAAAGCGTCGCTGCCTTAATTAGGTGTAGAACCATCATTCTGTACTGATAAAGTTGCATTTGATAAGGCATCATCTTTGAACTTATTCGCATCAGTCTTAGCACCATTAACGTAATTTAACGACTTATGTTGAGTACGTAAATTTCGAGAAAGATTGAACTTTCTTGTAAATGTTCTACCACAAAATTCTCAAATATACATAGCTTAACAGAGTAACTTGTTAGCGAGTAACTTAAAAACTGACTAGAAACTCGTTGTGCACTAATACTTATATACCCCTGTTTCTACTCCTTCTTAAACAACAAAAGAGAAGCTAGAGTTTATAGAGTCATGAGAAATTGAAATGAGTCAATTTCGCGAGCAAATATTTTACACTTTTGATCGCTTTCAATAAAATTAGTTCTCTTTTCACAACCCCCAAAAATTATAACGCACAGGTGCATAATATCATCTTTTTCAACGCCATCAAATGCGATTGACAACAATGGCTCGTTAGAATCATTAAACCATTGGATTTCTTTCTTGTCATTGTTGACTTGAGGATCATTGCAACAATTAAATTCATTGTTGACGAATACGCATTCAAGTCCCAACGAGTGCCAGTTTACAATATAGCGAAGCATGGTGATTACTGTTACCGAGGTATATAGAAGCAGCATTTTTTATACATACTACTCAGAAGCGTTAAAGATGCGTTTTATAAAGCAAGGTGTAGAACTGCCAATCGAAAACATGGATTTTATATCACCCACATTCGGTGAAAAAAAGCACGGCCCCTTGTTACCGAATAATATAAGGTGCCTAATAGTAGGTCCATCGGGGTGTGGTAAGACTAGCGTTTTGTTAAATTTATTAGATCACCCAAATGGATTACGTTTCGAGAACGTTTATCTCTATTCAAAATCACTCTCTCAGCCGAAATATGAATATTTGAAGTATATTCTTAAACCAACTAGAAGTTTGAGCTATTTTACTTTTTCCAAAAACGAAGACGTAATAGCACCCGTAAATGCTAAAAATAACTTGGTTTTTATATTCGATGATGTTACAACGGATAAGCAAAATAACATACGAGCATATTTTTGTATGGGTCGACATAAAGATATTTAAGTTTTTTGTCTACCGCAAACTTATAGTTTTATACCAAAACAACTAATTAGAGAAAATGAAAATTTAATAATTTTATTTAAACAAGATCTGACCAATTTAGTGGACATATTTAACGACCATATTTGCGGCGATATACCATTCAATATCTTTAACTCAATTTGCACCCATTGTTGGCAGGAACAGTATGGTTTCTTGGTTATTGATAAAGATTGCAGTTTAGATCAAGGTCGTTACAGAAAAGGTTTCGATATATTTATTCAAACCAAATAGTGGGGAAAAAATTTTAATTACTATATTAATATTTTATTATCGTATAAATAAAAATCTCAAAGGCCGTTTTTACTATAATAAAATATGTACTAATTATTTTTATCTCAGTGTTGTTGTAATACTGAAATATGTTGTTAATTATCATATATTATCACAACTCTATATATAAAAAATATTATATACCGAGCATCTACAGTGTTATATGAAATACAGTGTGTATACTGTAACGTGAAACCTCCTTTGACCGTAACGCCATCTATTAATTAGGTGTTCAAACATTGCCCGTTCTATGCGCTACGTCAAGCGAGGAAATTCACTGGGCAGATTTAATCAAATTTAGCGTGGATCCAAACCGCGACATGCTGCCGATTTATCAACAGCGAGATTTCAAAATATCTATCTATTGAATTAAACTGATCTAAGAGAGCCACCGCACGCATCGTAGTCGGTCACCGTGATTATTATTTGTTAGTAAGTGGAAGACTTTTATGATGTCGCTCGCGGCACCGTCCACTCCATCGCATGGGGTACCTCTCGATGTTGTAAGTCGTATAAGTTCTATTGTACAGTAATATGACGATTGCATGAGGTGTGTGCGACGCTTGTCGTACACAACACATGTACCGCTGTAATGAACATTCGTATGGTAGTTAAAATTTGTATTATGTATTTCAATACTGAAATTATTTTCTGAAAAAAAGGTTATGAAGTGGTATTGGAAAGAAGAAAATATGAAATTTCCACTTAACAAATTTATTACAAATATTATTATGAATAGTATTTGTGAAAATACAATTATAAAATTTACAAAAAAAAAATCGATATTCGCCGTGTTAAGAAAGGTACAATGAAATCAAAATGGCTACATCAGCTGTCAAACGAACAATTACTTTAGATAAATAAAAAAAAAAAAAATAAGGAACTTAAATTAATTAACCTGGGGCGCATCGTGTTAATTTTAACACGCGTCCAGGTAACGATCCAATAATTATCCGACATTACGGCCCAGCTGTCGATCACGCCGATCAAGACATTGCCATATTATGTCGCCAAATTTTTGGAACTATTTAAGGAATATGAAAGGTAAATAGCAATTTGATTGACATTTTAAAATTTGTAAGTAATTATTCGTTATTTGATGAATTTCAGAGTTTCCAGACCAAATTTAAAAGGTGTGATTCGGCGGTAAAGTTATTGATTTTTAACTTCTGTGAAATTGTCAAGAGAAAAAGAATTCTAACCCTAATTGGAATTGATTTATTATTCAGTGTTTTCTTTTCTTTATAAAAATTTCAATATGAATTTATGTTAAAAGGTGAGTTGTCGAATTTAACGATTTCATAATAAATATAATCCTGATTCTAACTACTTATTTTAATATTTTTCTTTTTTTTTCTTACAGAATGATAATTTTTTTTTTTAAATAACATGGCAAGTTGTGCATGGAGTTGTGTTAGAATCGAGATCAATATAATAAAATTGTAAAGACATTTAGATTAAGAAAAGAATCAAATATTATATCAATCAACTCATATTTAATTATGAAAATTAAAGATTTATAAAAAGATCCGACTTACATCTATATCCTTTTAATGTTATTTCGTGTAAAATTTGAACAATCGATGATTATAATTTGAATTTTAACACGAGGTGAGGGAGTTCACATCCCATTGTTTGACTAATTGTTGAACTGTGCTTCTAATGGAAGTGGATCGTTCGTGCTCCAGAAGCAGAAGAGAACGATCGCTGCTCGCAAGCCTACCAGCTAACCTCGAGACGGTAATTTTTTTTAAGATGTTACATAATTGATTCGATCCAATTCCAGTTGAATTTAGTTCGATTATTCAAATTCACTATTTGTTTACAATTTTATTTTTAATTATTAAAAGTAATTGCTACCTGGTGACAGAATGTCCCAGCTAAAATCATGTACAGGACGTTTCATTCCTTCTAAATATTTTTTCATTATTATTATTATTTTTTTTTTTGTATTGTTAGAATTATTAAGTTTTAATTTTTAAAATGTAAAATGATTAATATATTTTTTTTCTTTACGAATAAATGTTGTTTTATTTAAAATGGCAAAGGTAAGGGGGCGTAAATGTGTATAACGTTACAATACATTAAATTCAACTTCAGACAAAACCAATTTCAAATCGTTTGAATGTTTTGGTTGAAATTTTGTTCAGGTTAACCGGAAATGTAGTAGGTATCGGGACACTTGAAAAACGCAAAGTAGTTGCCTATATTTAGGGGCATGTAGGAATGAGTGGCTTCCAGTGGTGGAGTATATAAGTAATCGTTAACACAAATCTGAATTAATCTTGTAGGACCAATTGAGCTGTAGACATCTACTATATAAGGGTTGAGTGTACACAGTGTTATAAAAGCATTTCGTGTAAACAGGGTTGATAATAATTACTCTCTTGATCAACCAGAAAAGCAAGCATTAGACGCTGATGATGACTTATCAAGTTATGATACAGAGAGGAATGATTTTGATGATGAATTTCTAAACAGTATAGCTGAAGAAAGGTCCAATCCACAACAAATCAATTCAAACTAAATTCAATAATTTAGGAAATTAATACCATGTTTACACACAGAGCGATGAACCTAATAACAGGATTTAGACCATTTCTGATAGTACAAATGTTATCATTGCTAAGTTAACCACAACTTCACAAACTGCTTTGGATATCTTATTAATCAAAGAAAATCAAAATGATGGGGGGAATTCTAATGAATGAATATCAGTGAAACGTTTAGTCAATTCAACGGATCAAGAACTACTTGCTAAGCATATCAAATACAACGGCGCGGAAGATGTTGAATGTGGGAATGGGAAATCAAAAAAAGTAAAATACTGGAGTAATCCTGATGCTTTAGTAGATAAACTACGACATTTAAATGTAACTTCAGAGATTGGTGAAAAAATATTCAAAATTATTCGAAGTCTAGAGGAAAATAAAAACATGTTGTATAACGCTGAAGATCGAGAGGGTTTAATGAATGAGTTAAGTGTTTTAAAAGAAACTACTGTCGGCCAAGAAGTATTCTCTATACTTCGCGAACTTCAACGGGTTGATATTATTGAACCACTAGGGGACTATCTGAATAAAACTTATAAAGAAGATGCTAGCGATTATGAAGATGATGATGATGATGATGATTTCATTGATTATACTGTATCTTCTATTAAGAAATCACGTTTTCTTAACAGTAGTGATGATAATGATGATTCTGAAATATTTCAGTAAATTGCTGCTGAATTAGTGATAAAGTTGCTCAAAACCACCACCCACCACAGCCACCATCACACAACTAGCATCAGTACGACACAACCACCACATTTGGGTTAATTAGTATCATCGCTATAGGCCATAGGGTATAAAATAGTTGAACTTGTGCAAAATATTATCTGTCTACCGATGGTTGTCAAAGAGTTAACATCTATATCGCCGAAAATTATACATTCGTGGTAAAGCAATTACATTTCAGACCATGTTAATTTACAATTCAGAGCACGCCGCCGCTAGCCGACATAGCAAAGGACTTTTGAAACCAGAGATCATTAAACGTAAAACATTTAAGCAACAACATAATATCTCACCTGAAAATCTAGCATTTCTTAAATCACTTGGTTTTAAAGTGAAAAGAATATGCTGCTCAACAATGTGTTGAAAATTCGTAGCAGTGTGGAATAAATATTGTGAAGCCAAAATGTACCGCCGATTCATTAATAATATACTAATGAACTCAAATTATTAAATTGTTTATAATGTGCTAAAATTTATAATATTTCAACTATGTATATGCCAATTTAATTAAATAAATATGTAATTAATAAAAAAAATTTTTATTTATTTTTCGCCTTCACCTTCTTACAATTTCAGATATATAATATTGATAGAATATTTCTTAACCATCAGCTGATTTTCTGGGTGCTTGGAAACTATGAGTCAGTTAATTAAAATTCCTGTGCTCCGAGTATATTTTGTATTAATTAAACTTACATATTATGTAGATAGATATAATATTGTTTAATATTTTATCTCTTTTAATTCTTTTTAGTTATAAAATTATTCTTATATCTATCTGAGCATGCTCATAAAATTCATTTTTATACCCTGAGCCTACTTTAAATTTGCTTTCTACGGTGATACGCCATGAATACATTAACTTCAGCTTGTTTAAATGCAAACGTTGTATAACGAATGAAAGTAAGGAAAATATCTAGAGCTCGGGCGTTGTAGAAACAGATTTCTCGATTCTGGGCGTTTGGAAACAATTACTATATGCTAAAAGTAGAAGCCGATTTCCGATCCCGGGCTCTGATAACAAGTCTTAACTTGTGTGCTAAAAATAGAAACTGATTTACGATTCAGCATTCTGCTAGCAAGTTATAACATGCATGCTAAAAATAATTCTAAAAATAGCTATGATATCACAATTCCGAAGTCGGGAAGGGGGGTTATCAGCACCAATTATTTTTTTAATGAGCTCAAAACCCAAAATAACTACCCAATTAACTTTAATGAGTGCAACGTTCAAAAAACTATCCAATTAATTTTAATGAGATCAACGTCCATTTAATTTTAATGAGCACAAAACACCCACGCACAGACAAATTAACTATAATATGACTCAACAAACAGGAACGGTTTATCGCATACACAGATAAACTAAAAATAACTACAGACCAATTAGTCGCCGGAAGTCTGATAAGCCAAGTAGAGTACGACACAAAATTAATCGGCCACCGTATTGTTCAGGAACAATTACATTATGCTTTTCAAAAAATATCTTTCTTAAACTATAGTAGAATAATTATTCTTTTGGGTAAGTGACTAAGTTTGAAGTTGGATAAAAGATATTAAGAAGTCAATTTAAATTGAGGTCTTCAAAGAGTGCTATTATTTGTTATTCTTAAAACTTTATCTAAAACCATCTACTTTGGAGCTCTTATTAATAAATTGTTGTTTAATCGAAATTTTAGTTATTTGGAACATATCTGAAGAAAGTTTTCAGTTCTTTTTTTTTTATTTATTCAGAGGAAATAATGAGGACTTGATATCTGGGTTAAGATAGAGGTTAACAGAAACGGAGAAGGGATAAATACGGACAGTATATTCGTATAAAGGTGGGGGGGTGATTGGAGACGGATTAAGAATGTATTTGATTATTAATAGATTTGAGCGTTACTTTATGGTATTCCATATTTGTTTATAATTTACAATGGATTGGAACATAGAACAGAGAACATTCAAGGTTATTAAGTCATTCAATATTTTTATAAACACATTCAGTATGATATTTCTATACTTTATAAACTTTACTATAAAGGTACTCATAAAAAGAAATATAAAAATATACGGTGTGAAGGTTGAGTTGATGCATATTCATCCTAAAATTATTTAATTTTTTAACTTTGACTCATGATCAATTATTGTATTTGAAATAGGCAATAAATAAACATTTTTGGCTTAAATTTTCTTAAGAATATATTCATTGGATTAAAAAAACTTGCTTTCATGCTTATTAAGAAAAAAAAACGCCGTGAGCAGCGGGGCCCCATCACGGAAGTCAAATTTTTCCTTTCATCTTCGGCATCTTCAAGATATCTAAATGTGATTGGAAGGCTACCAGCGAATTATCATTTTGGTGTTTTCAAAACTGATGATGAGTGTTCGGCTGATCGAGGAATTTAATAAGACTTGAATCTACTATTTTCTGTTTATCGAAAACTACGCAGTCACAAACGTTTTTATGAACATATTCAAAATTTGCAAATGATTTCCGATCGAGTGAGTACCCAAAAGCGTATAACTATCTCTAAAAAAGCTTTTCAGACATTTAATTTTTTTTTAACTACGACGCACCCGGATATTAATTCTGAAAAAATTATATGTTGCCAAATTATAAGCCATTCAAAAAATTTTTCAACTTTCAAAAAATAATTTCTTACCCACAAAGGGTAAGTTTTATATATATAAGTATATAAAATAATGAGTTTTTTTAATAAAATCTATAACACTAATATAAAATGTTTTTTTATTTCCATATGGGTCGTCCAGTTCCAAAACATAATTTCAAATTTTACAGTAAGCTGAAAAAACATGTTATTTCTCTCCCAGTAATATTATATTAAGTTGAAAAAATTGTTATTTATGCGGTACATTATTTACTTTTATTGTATATTAATCTATGAAATCATACAGTAATAGTTATTTGAAAAAAAAAAATTGTTGTACATAACGTGTTTTGGATCCGTAATTAGGACATAACGAGTTTTGGAAATGTTATCTCGTCAAAATGGCAGTCCGACAATAAAGAGATATACACTGCCAGTGTTTCAAAGAGAAGTTTTACTTTCATTATTAAAAGTATAAATCAAATTAACCTAAATGCTTAATGTTTTATTTATTAGAAATGTCCTTAATTTCGGCCTCGACAAGGAATAAGTAAAAAAATTAAATGCCTAAAGCCTCTTCTTCGCTGAGAATGTACGAAATATTGTCCTCCTGATTGGACACGATTGACACGAAAATAATATTCACTAATATATATATATATATATATATATATATATATATATATATATATATATATATATATATATATATATATATATATATATATATATATATAATTTTAGTGAATATCATTTTCGTATTCTAGGGACCTCAAAACGTATTTCTTTTATGGTCCCGGGCTTAGGTCGCGTCATGACACCGGCTGTAATAGCTGAATTTCGAGTTTTCGAAAAAAGCAAGGAAATATTGGCGTAAAAATCGTGGGGGTAAAGGTTAAAAGTTGAAACCTACAAAAATAGTGGCTGGCTATTAACTTAACCTATACACAAAATTTCAACCCTCTAGGTTTATTTGGAGAGATTTAGACTCGAACGAAACTGTTAAAAAACAAAAAAAATCATGTTCTTTTTGGTATAAAAATGGTGTAGGTAAGGGTTAAAAGTTGAGACCCCCAAAAGGCACCAGCTTGGCACTAACTCAATCCGAATACATAATTTCAGCCCTCTAGGTTTATTTGGGTGACCTGTGCGAGTGGTACAAACTTCGAAAACGCCAAAAAAGCATGAAATTGTAGCTTAAAAATGGTGGGGTGGGGGTAAAATATTAAAACCTCCAAAAAGCAGACCCTAGGTACGGACTCTATCAACAACATACCAAATTTTAACCCTCTAAGTTAATTCTGGGGGGCTGTGGGAGCGTAAGATCCAGCAAAAATCATTTTTTTCCCCTCTACTCCCTCCAAATCATCCTAGGAAACTGAATTTTGGATATGTTGTAGGTAATTGACCGAAATATTATTTCCAGTAAGTTTGGAATGGCTATATTGTTTTGTTGCCCCCCACTACCCCCTTAAAGGTTGGGTCGGTTTCAAAATTTGCCCAAAATTGGACCTCGCTTTTTGAGAGTATTGTTGTGCATCGGAATGAGCCCCATTTACTAAATTGCAGCTCTCAACTTCCATAGGGGGACCCTAAACATGTCAAAGGTCGCGGGAATATATATATATATATATATATATATATATATATATATATATATATATATATATATGTATCAGACATTTTTTTCTACATAATCGTGTTCTACGGATCCGAAAACCGATAGCGCCCTACTCTCGCCGGTCTCATCGTATAGGCTGTTAAAGTCTAATTTTTTCAAGGAAAAATTCGACTAAAAAAAAAATATTGGTATGACATACATTTAATTTATCAGGAAAAGTGTCATATTCTTAGTTATGAAGTTTTTCATGATCAGGTAATTCTAATATTTTTTTGCAGCCTAATAAAAATTTTCAAGAAAAATGTCACATCCGGGAAAAAAGTAATTTTTTTTCTTAAACTGTAAAAAGAAATATATGAAACTGAAAGAAAAGTTATTTTCCAATATATCATTTAATAACAATAGCACAAGTAAATTAAATGTTTACGAAATTAATAAAGATGACGACAAAAGCTTAATTAATAACCTGTTCAAGTAGTTTTAAAAATTATTTCCTGCAAAATGACGTTTTTTGACTTGCCAGTTTTCTGGAGAACCATCGATATGAACTGGTAAGTTAATTACACGTACATGCCGCAGTAACGTTTATATTCAACTGAAAACTAGACAAATTTGTTGAAATTCCAAGAAAATTGGAATTCGCTTGGAGTTATTTCAGTAATTACTTGCTGTTGTTGGTGTTGTTGTTGTTTGTTGTTTATGCAGTCAGCAGTTCGTTATTTTATATTTAGATTTAGATACAGTAGATGCTTGTTAATGTTACATTATCATGTTAATATTGTGATTTAACACAGCTTGAGACATGGTCCCGCCTATTCCCTGTCTGTAAACCTGTAGATGTACCATATACAAGTTGTAGACTGCAACATTATTCTGTTGAGTATAGTCACTATAGTTTATTAGTAGTGTAGTTACATACTATAATTAATTCCTTAAGGGGTTGCGCTCATAGATATTAGTCTAAATATTTAATATTACAAAAAAAAATATTCATTTTTATGGTAGTTATATCATATTGCATACAATGCTGTTCTTTATGCATTGCTTTAGTGTACATGATCAAGCTCAATTGACTGGACATGGTACAGTGGAGCTTCACTAAAGTTAAGAAAAATTTGGTAAACTTTAGTGAAGCACATTGAGGTCAGTGGCGGTCATTTAATATATGATCGGGACTAAATAATATTTTAAGTCATCGGTGACGTACAAGAGCAAACTATTTAATAATCTGGATTCCAGTGGATTAATTAGATTGTATACTAACGTATAAATTTCATTAAAAATATTGCTGTTAGAAAGTTCTTCATTATAGATATATCTGCTATAGAAATTCCTTTTTTTGTTCCTTGAATGAACAATTGACAAGTACCGTATCTATTTTTCAATCTATATAAGCAGCTACGATTTGCTTTGGATTCACCAAATTCTCCGAATTGGTTTGTAAGTACCTGGTATTCAAGTATTTTTGTATTTATTATTTAAATTTATTTATTATATTAAGTGAATAACTGAACTGAGTAAGTAGCCTTCAATCAGATCACTCGCTTTGTATATATCTGAAAAAAATTTTAAACATTCTAGAATTCAACATTTTAGAATTCTTTTTGCATAGAGAAATATTTTTATTAAAAAACACCATTTGTTTACGATTTTATGTTTTAAGGCTTTATAATTTATGGCTTTATTGTTCAGCTCATAACCAATCTTAGTTATGTCATGAAAAGTATATAACTAATGTTATTTCCCTTGGTTTTTCTAATATTGTTCGATTTTTCACTTTCAATAAACATAGTTAGTAACATTTATGAACTTTAAGTTACAAACGAAGTTCTAAAATTCAACAGAGAAAAGTTTAAATTTGAATACTCTTATGACATCCAAACCAATTTCATACTATATGTACTTGTTTTTCTTAATACGCATATACCTTTTATGGAATTTATATTATCTTTGTCTTAAAAATGTATAATGTAATAATACTGTTTCTTTCTATTTCTATTAAATCGTCTTAACTTTAGTGAGAAAAAAATGACGTCATTTAACAAAACTAATGTAAACTGTATTGAAGCTTTACTGTATAGTATTAGCTATGATGATACCGGTCATTTTTTTCTTCAAAGTTACAAAAAATAGTATATTGTACAACAAATGAGAAATAAGCTTTTCCCACGTATTTTACACTATACTTTTTCCACGAGAACGCTGTTTTCGTAAAATTTACGTTAATATTTATTTAAATAAATAGTAAAATTTTTTATTAATTTATGTCAGTTGTAAGATGTTCAAATTTTTGCCAATGCATACTTTGAAACTATGGAAACAAAAATCAATAACCAACATATGTACCTATGTATATTTCCATAATTATTTATAGGTATAGATTTTAAGTACAAAATAGTATATAGTTATTAAATTAAAGAAACAGCCTACTTTTTTATTATGTTAAGCCGTGGGAAATTATTTCGCACGCTATTCTCGCATGATGTGGGAAATAGTTAATTTTTACATATATTTACCCGCGCGCAAAATGTTACTTCTAATAGTAGGAGTAGAAAAAAATATTCTTTTATTAACACTTTCAGTCCCATGGCTTCGGCATCCGAAACCAAACAAAACATCCCCAGAGGCCGACCGCGATCAATGATTGATTGATTTGTTGGTTACGCATTATGTGTGCGATGTTTACCTTATCATCATTCATCACACGGATGTGTTCCTACTCACACAAATACATACCAACACACACTACTCTGTTGGTTTCTATGTATAAAAAAATTTAAGATAAACAAAAAATGCATAAAAAATATAATTTATATTTTTAAATAAAATTGATATGAATGTCAGTGTATACGCAGTATGTACGTATCACGTACGTATGTTTACAGTTTTACACATAGGTACCTGTTGAACTGCGTTGAATCATTTTATTTTATGTATTTGTTTATATGAAGTCTTTTTTTAATATTGCTGGCTTCCGGGGAAGTTTACTATGAAAGTGCTCGGGCCTCATAGTGTTAACATAAATTATTAATATGTTTTGGGGTTGGAGTGGAGTTGAAGAAAGTGCAAGCAGTCGAAGACTACGTATAATCGTGTACCATTGAACTATATGAAAGTTTGGTAACGTTGCTAGGTAGTGAATTATCAATTTAAAATACTACACAAATTCAAATAAATTAGATAAATACCCCTGTCGCAGCATCTGCATAACATAGCGAATTTCCAAATCTTGGGCACTGGCGGATCTCATCTAAGACCTGTACCTATTTAAAATAGTTTAGCTTTCTAAGAGTAAAAGAATTTTTAAAATCGGTTGGGTAATTAGTTTTGGTATTTTTGGGGACCCAAGAACCCGAACGAATTTTGTGCAGCATAGTTGTATCCATCTAAAATAATTTAGTTCTCAAGCAGTGAGAAATTTTTTAGCATCGGTTCGATAGCTTATTACTGGCGTTTTCGGATCTGCAAGATCCCGGTGGACCTCATTAAAAAATCAGCTCGACCGTATATTCTAGGCGGACTTTATGTAATATATATATATATATATATATATATATATATATATATATATATATATATATATATATATATATATATATATATATATATATATATTCAAAACCCGTTGTGTAGCATTCTACGCCGCATTTGCATCCGCAGGACAGTTGTGGATCTCAGATAACACAACCTGTACCTATCTAAAATAGTTTACCTTGGTAATAGTAAAAAGGTTTCAAAATCGGTCAGTTATTTTATTTTTGACACTTTTAGGTCCTACTGACACTTCAGACCTTACATAACGTAATCTATATGTATCTAAAATAGCTTAGCTCCCCAACAGTGAAAAAATTTTCAAAATCGGTCGGTTAGTTTATTTTTACCACTTTTGGGTCCCATGGACCCTGGCGGACCCTAAATAACGTAATGTATGTCTATCTAAAATAGTTAGTTCCCCAACAGTGAAAAAATTTTCAAAATCGGTCGGTTAGTTTATTTTTGACACTTTTGGACCCATGGACCCTGGCAGACCTTACATAACGTAATCTATATTTATCTAAAATAGTTTAGCTCTGTAACAGTGAAAAAATTTTCAAAATCGGTCGGTTAGTTTATTTTTGACACTTTTGGATCCCATGGACCCTGGCAGACCTTACATAACGTAATCTATATTTATCTAAAATAGTTTAGCTCTGTAACAGTGAAAAAATTTTCAAAATCGGTCAGTTAGTTTATTTTTGACACTTTTGGGTTCTATGGACCTTGGTGGACCTTACATAACGTAATTTATATTTATCTAAAATAGTTTAGCTCTGTAACAGTGAAAAAATTTTCAAAATCGGTCAGTTAGTTTATTTTTGACACTTCTGGATCCTATGGACTCTGGCAGACCTTACATAACGGAATCTATATTTATCTAAAACAGTTTAGCTCTGTAACAGTGAAAAAATTTTAAAAATCGGTCAGTTAGTTTATTTTTGACACTTTTGGGTCCTGTGGACCCTGGCGAACCTTACATAATGTATTCTAAATCTATCTAAAATAGTTTAGCTCTGTAACAGTGAAGAAATTTTTAAAATTGGTCGTTTAGTTTATTTTTTACAATTATGGGATCAGTAAATCCTGACGAAACTCAGACAAGTCTAGTACTCCAACAGTAAGAAAAGGGTTCTAAGGATCTCATATAACTTATGGCGGTCCGTAAGCTTCTTGCGGACATCATTTAATTAATTAATTCAAATACTTTAACTTACTAACTGTGAAAAAATTTTTAAAATCGATTGGTTAATTAATTTCTGGCCTTTTTAGGTCCCGAAAACCTTAACCTCACATAAAATACCTTAAATCCATTTGAAATGGTTTAATTTTTTAACATTATTAATTATTAGTGGAAAAATTTTCAAAATCGATTCAAAATATTTTTCCGTACATACATAATATGTACATTGTACATATTTTGTTTTGTTTCATATTTAGTAATATTTATATCATAACATAATCTTTAATTTCTTGTTTACTTAAAAATTCAATAAAAAAAAAAAAAATTCTTCATTACATTAGCTTAGAAAATCTGTTTAATTTACATTTTTTAACATGGGATAGAACCATGCTAATTATAATGCAATAAATGAGAAACAAAACTCTATACATGTATGTGTGTTATATCACATATATGTGAATAGTTTTCACTTGTTCTCACAAAATTCTTTAATAAAAAAGTGAAATACTTTTATACTTAATAAAGAACTGAGATATAAATATAAATTACTTATTAGACTAACAAAGAAAGAATAAAAGTGAAAATTTACATTTTCTCGAAAAATACTTAAAATAGAAAGAAAATTATAAGAATATTTTCTTCATAATTTTTTTTTTCCTTTTCAACGATGTAAAAATTGAACTGCCTTATGATAGGATCGAATGATAAAAAATGGCCAGAAAACCTACTTCTGGGCATCCGACGTGTCTGGCTAACGAACTTAGCCAAACCAATTCAGAATCCAGTCCGCACACAAAATTTCATAAGCGTTAGACGTTTCGTTCGAGAGTTATCGTGGGAACACATAAATATATATATATATATATATATATATATATATATATATATATATATATATATATAAATTTTAGTGAATATTGGTTTGGCCCCTTTGGTTTTCTTTGATCGAAATTAATTGTGAACTGTATAATCTACAAAATGTGGACTTACCTCTGCTTTGATGTGGACACTCTTCGTGTTACACGAGGGAAAGGAATGGGCAAAAGGGAAAACACTAAACTGTTCACACCCAGCACGGCAAGCTAGCTGGTAAACGCACTTTGTACGCGTCGAAGAATCGATTTTTACACGGTAACTCGTAAATAGTTAAGGTTGATTACACAAAATGGTTAGCAACAATATATGTATCTATTAGGTTCAAAACACTTTGGTGACAATTTTTCTACTGACCGCCTATAACAGGCAGTTGATTAAGGCCCGTCAATTTTACTATGCAAGCATAGGCAATGCATTGGACAATTAAGGTATATATGTTGCATGGCTGCAACATCCTCCGGCGGGGCAAAATGATCCGTGTAACGAATCACCAATTTATGGATATACGTACGAATAGTGACACATACATACATACATAATATAGGAATTATTTATTGGTTCAGTATCAAAAATTATAAAATTATTATCAAACAAATATAAAGTTACGAATTTTAATAGGTAAACTATACTAAGCTAATATATATATATACAACTAAAACTAATGCAAAAGGGACTATGCAGTTCTGGAATAACTACTGGTTCGGTAGAGGACATAATTTTGCCACAGGTCGCACATACTGTGCATGTTTGGTTTTAACTAAAGCTACACGAGTTATCCCGTCCTTTCCGGGATAAAGTTCCGTTACAATAGCTAAGGGCCATTGTAATGGGGGTATATTATTTTGAATAATGACACAAATGGTACCTCTTTTAATGGGATTGTTGGGCAAATTCCATTTCTGCCGCATCTGAAGCGTTGTTAAATATTCGATGTGCCACCTTTTCCAGTAGGATTGTACTAAGGAATCCAATAATTTGAAACGGGTTAAACGAGGTACGGGAATGTCGGACACATTTTCGGAAGGCAAACAATTTAATGGGGATCCATACAAAAAATGAGCCGGAGTCAAGGCTACAGGTTCCGCTGGGTCATCACTCAAACAACATAAAGGTCTGGAGTTTAACAAGGCTTCTATTTGCGCCAAGACGGTGGTGAATTCCTCAAAGGTCAAAATTTGGGAACCAATAACACGAGTTAAATGAGCCTTCACACTTTTGATATTGGCTTCCCAAATTCCACCAAAGTGTGAAGCGGTGGGAGGATTAAATTTCCATTCAATACGATGAATGTTAAGTTCTTGCTGGAATTTGTCTTTGAATTCTTGAGATTTTAACAAAGAATAAGCTTCGTCAAACTGTGTTTTTGCTGAAACGAAGTTTGTTGCGTTGTCGGAATATAAAACAGCACAACTACCGCGGCGAGATACGAAACGCTTAAAGGCAGAAATAAATGCTTCGGTAGACAGGCTCGAAGCCAACTCTAAATGGATAGCTTTTGTGGCTAGACATATAAATAAACAAACATATGCCTTTTGTGACTTGATTCCCCGATGTTTAGAGAGAGTAATTAAAAAGGCACCAGTATAGTCCACTCCAGTATGCAAAAATGCTTTATTTTGATTTACCCTTGGTGCTGGTAAGTCTGCCATGTGTGGCATAATGGATTTGGGACGAGACCGAAAACAATGATTACAAGCCCAAATGCGGCGACGTACAGTGTCACGAGCTGACAAAATCCAATACTTCTGGCGAAGCAAGGCAAGTGTTAAGTGGGGACCCGTATGGCAATTTATTCGGTGAGTATAATCAATCAAACAATTAATTAAAGGGTCCGTTTTAGGTAACACAATAGGGTGTTGGACGTCATAACTCAGACTGGCATTAGAAAGTCGTCCGCCTACGCGTATAATTCCGTCTTGTAGAAATGGATTTAACTTGAGTATTTTATTGGAAACTGAAATATTCTTCGAAAGCGCATTAAATTCGCTTGCGAAATGATTCTGTTGGACGGCACGTAACAAATATAATTCGGCCATATTTAAATCAGAGGCGCGAATGTTAGGAGATTTTGGGAGGATTTTGATGAATCGCAAAACATAAACCGTCGAATTCAACATCTTGGACCACGACGAAAAATAATTTATAATAGTATACAAAGGCGAAAGTATGCTGGGTTTGACTGTAAAAACTAAATTTTCACATTCTGGAGTTACAATTTCGTAATCATCAAAACTTTTAATTGGCCAGTGTTCTGGGTTATCATGAAGCCATGACGGTCCAGAAAACCACGAATTTGAGTTAATCAAACTGCGTGGGGATAAGCCCCTCGAAATACAATCGGCACTATTCAATTTTCCAGGTACAAAATGCCAATAACGTGAGGATAAATTTTGTTGAATTTTACTAATGCGGTTTGAAATATAGACTGGCCACCGTTTTGGATTGGAGTGTATCCACGCTAACGTGATCATGGAATCTGAGAGGGCATAAATATTGCTAATTTCAGTACGGAGCGAATAGGTATCACATATGTGCGTTAACAATTTCGAAAGTAAAACCGCCGCATTCAACTCTAATCTAGGCAACGTAGTACTTTGCATAGGTGCAACTTTGGATTGAGCGCACAGTAAACTAGTGTCAATTTGACCATCAGGATTTTCGACACGAACAAATACCGCAGCACCCAAGGCCATTTGGGAGGCATCACAAAATCCGATCAATAAGATTTTACATCTATTTGGTTCACTACACAAAATAGGGCGATGTATTTTTAAATTATTTAAAACTTCAAATTCCGATATGATATTCAACCACACATTTTCAACTTCAGTTGGAGTAGGGTCGTCCCAATCACATTTTAAGTTCCACAATTCCTTTATTAGTAATTTCATTTGTAGGATCACGGGAGCCAAGAATCCCAATGGATCAAATATACGGGCTACACATGAAAGTATGTTTCGTTTAGTGCAAGGCAATAACTGGGAATTTATTTTAAAAACAAAGTCATCGCTGTACGGGTTCCACTGTAAACCTAAAATTGGCAATGAATCATCAAATGTAACCGATTTATTCAGTGTGATTTCACTAGGAATCTGCGACAATAATTCAAGTGAATTCGATGACCATTTGACTAATGGAAAACCACCTGCTGCGAACAATTCAACTAACTGAGGTTGTAGAATTTTTGCCTCTTCAATAGTGGGAACACTGCATACCAAATCGTCAACGTACATATCTCGATCGGCATAACTGACAGCTAGTGGGTAATTCTTGGTTTCGTCTGTTAACAGTTGTTTAATGGTTCGTAAACTAAGGTACGGAGACGATCGAACACCAAAACTAACTCGGGTAAGTTCGTAGGTTGCTATGGGTTGTGTTGGTTCGAAACGCCAAAGTATTCTTTGAAATTTATGGTGTTCTTCAATAATCTTGATTTGCCGAAACATATTTTTCAAATCAGCGGTCATTGCAATAGGGAAAAGGCGAAAATTAATAAGAATTGTGAAAATGTGATTTTGTAATTTAGGACCGGTGTATAAAATATCATTTAACGAGAGTAACTTATTCGATTTCGAAAGGGTTTTAGCTGACGAATCGAAGACAACACGACATGGGGTACTACTACTGTTTGGTTTGAAAATACAGTGATGTGGAATATAATAATTAGGTTTCACTGTAGTATCATTAGGTACCAAAATCATATGATTTTGATCCAAATAATCTCGAATGGATTGTGAATATAATTGTTTTAATTGTGGAGACCTTTCAAAACGTTTTTCCAAAGACTGAAATCTACGAAGGGCTAAGGAATATGAATCACCGAGGAGCGAGGGATCTTCTCGGAATGGTAGAGCAACGATATATCTTCCACTAGGTTCACGTTTAAAATTCTCAACAAATAATTTTTCACAAATTTCATCATCCATACCAACAATAGGAGGCGATAAATCTTCCAGATTCCACATTTTCTCGACAAGGGATTCTAATGTTAAGAAAGAAAAATACGAATGCATGTTTTTGTTTTCCAAAATGGGAGCATTACCGACAATTACGAAACCCAACGAAGTTTGAAGTGCAGTAGGTGTACCCGGTGGGCCAACAACTCGTCCAGATCCTAGAATTTGAACGAAAACTGAAGCGGACAAAACTCCATCTATTATTCCAGGTGTATGGTATGTGGGATCCGCCAGTGGTAAAGATTCCAAATAATCCAGTTTTTGTGTATCGACAGGCATATCAGGAAGACAATTCGTGACCTTTTCGACAACAAGTGCATCAATGGGGATGGAATAATCATGATTGATACTGGATTTAATAACAAACTGAGTTTTTCCTTTAATGGGACTTGTCACCCCTCCAATACCTGTAACGTTTGAAAAATATCTTGAAGTTTGTAAACCCAGACGTTTACAACAATTCAAAGTTATCAGATTCGAAACAGAACCACTATCGAGTAGAAAACGTAAGCTTTGTTCTCTATTCCACCTGTCATTAACCTTTACTATGACTGTCGAAAGCAATACTAAATTATTTCGGTTGTTTAAAGGGGTTTCACTGTTTGTAGTACACAATGAATGGGTTAAATCCTTTGAAGTTCTAGGTACTGGATCATTTGAAACTAACTGAGTTTTTGAGTTATCGAAAGCTTTGGGAGGGGAACGGTGTAGCAACGAATGGTGTTTTTGACGGCATTCGCGACATGCGTATTTGGAATCACACGACGATAAATGATGTTTCGAGGAAAAGCAATTTAAGCACAAATTATTTTCTTTTACAATTTGAAACCGTTTATCTGGGGAAAATTTTTTAAATATTTGGCATTGGATTAACAAATGTGGATCCTTTTTACAAGCAACACAATTCCTTCGGACATTTTCATTAGCCACAAACGTTTTGGGTGATTTAGATGTTGAGGGTAAATTGTAGTTTTGTGTGTGACGAGGTTTTTCTATCTTTACCATCGATTTACTTTGGTGTCGAATAAATCCAATTAATTCATCATATTGTGGAATTTCATCGTTGTTTTTCAACAATTCAAAATTATTCACGAGATTCTGAGGTAATTTTAAGAGCGCTATATAGACTAACATAAAATCTGCAAGATTTGGTAACTGTAAACGTTTCAGTGCTGAAACATTTAGATCAAACTTTTCTAAAAAGCTTTGCAAATTCGCAGGATTATCGTTAGGAATAGGACGAAGATTTAAAATTTTTTCAAAATATGAGGAAGCAAGGTATCTTTTATTTTGATAATTTTGCACTAACAAATTCCAAATAATTTCATAATTATCTGGAATAGCATCTACTGAATTACAACACTTTAAAGCTTTTCCTTCTAAACTCCCCAAAAGATACTGTAGTTTTTCAGCAGCTGACAAGTCGATATTTTGATGTATTAAACTTTTAAAGTTTTCGTAAAATAAGGGCCAAAGGGAGACATCTTCTCCACTAAACTTAACCAAATTAATTTTGGGCATGTTTATCATACGCGGTTTGGATTCAGTAGACTGGGGTTGAGGTATATCAGACTGGGGTTGAGGTATAATTTTTTGAGCGACATATTCTATAAATTCACAAAGATCATCAAATGAATCCAACGATGCGTAGTTAGGTAATTCATCTGGATTAAGTTCTTGTTTTACTTCAACTATCTGTTGTACGATATTCTGAAATTCCAACTTGACTTCTGGTAAACGAATAGAACGAATTTGGAAAGTTTTTAATCTATCTGGATCAATTTGATTATCTAATGCAGTGGCTAAATCAAATATTAATTGAACGCGGTTAAACAACGATTGTTGTCTAGCTACGAGCCTGTTTAAATTTTTTTCCAATTTTTCAGCTTTCGACATATTGAAAATTTAAATATAAATGTGACAAAATTATGTACAAAATAAATGCCAGCTGATTATGTAAATAAAACGAATCAAAACAATTATGAAATTAAATTCAGTTGTTGGTTCCGTATAAACATGCAATTAGACAAAGGTTCGGTTGTTTACAAATTATTTAAGACAAAAGTTTATTTATGTATGTATGTATGCGTGTGCACCTCAATTTTCAACAAATTACAAAAATATAATAAATTAAATTTAATATAAAAAAGGATAGAGCTTATTGATCGTACACAAATAAATGCGATATGTGTATCTTATGGGCAAGATTCTCTCTTTCTAGCTGGATGGACATAAGTAAATGCGCGGTAAATTAAATGCTATGCCTTAACTTGCACAAGTTATGTAATACTTAAATTCGAAAATTCGATAAATTTTAAGAATTTATGAGGAAATATCTAACGATAGGAACAAAATTATCAATTTATAGCAATAAAATTTGGCAATAACTTACGAATTCGGAAACGAAAACTACAAATTCGGAAACGAAAACTACAAATTTGGTAACAAAAATTACGAATTGAGTTTGAATTACCGCGAAAACCGAAATCCGGTTCGAAGGTCCAAACAAAGGGGTGGTTTGGCCCCTTTGGTTTTCTTTGATCGAAATTAATTGTGAACTGTATAATCTACAAAATGTGGACTTACCTCTGCTTTGATGTGGACACTCTTCGTGTTACACGAGGGAAAGGAATGGGCAAAAGGGAAAACACTAAACTGTTCACACCCAGCACGGCAAGCTAGCTGGTAAACGCACTTTGTACGCGTCGAAGAATCGATTTTTACACGGTAACTCGTAAATAGTTAAGGTTGATTACACAAAATGGTTAGCAACAATATATGTATCTATTAGGTTCAAAACACTTTGGTGACAATTTTTCTACTGACCGCCTATAACAGGCAGTTGATTAAGGCCCGTCAATTTTACTATGCAAGCATAGGCAATGCATTGGACAATTAAGGTATATATGTTGCATGGCTGCAACAAATATCATTTTCGTATTCTAGGGACCTCAAAACAGATTTCTGCCATAGTCCCGGACTCAGATTGCGTCATGACACCTACTGTAATAGCTGAATTTCGAGTTTTCGAAATTCGCTAAAACAAACAATTATTATATTATATTGTTCAATTTGATAAATTTATCCAAAATATTCCAGATGTCATATAATTCCACACAGTTTAGATAGAATTTTATTAATTATTTTTTTAAATTTTAGAAATGATATGATTTTTGATGAAACGTACGTAATTTTATATTTTTCCGTGAACTTAATATTTTTCCCCCGTAATTTAATATTTTTCCGTGTACTGGAGGAAATTCTCTTTCTTTTTTCCACAAAGTATTGCATGTTATTTAATTTGCTAAAAATATTATATTATAGTTACGCCAAGGAATTAAAATATAATTTTTGGTCCTGAATATGAAAAAGTTTGATGGCAAAACAATATTGATTTTAAATAATGAAAAAATATTTAAAGTTCGATTACTTTGTCTATTTCACGAATTAAAAGTTATTTTTACTGAACGCGTTTTCAACCTTTCGGTCATCCTCAGAGTAGAAAGATGAAAATAATTAATGGGAATTTATAGGTAAGAAAGATATATAGGAGGGGTGTAATATTATTGAATTGGGAAAACCCATAAAATTTTTGTGTCGTATATTTAGTTGCTTCGATACAAAAATTTTATGGGTTTTCCCAATTCAATAATATTACACCCCTCCTATATATCTTTCTTACCTATAAATTCCCATTATTTATTTTCATCTTTCTACTCTGAGGATGACCGAAAGGTTGAAAACGCGTTCAGTAAAAATAACTTTTAATTCGTGAAATAGACAAAGTAATCGAACTTTAAATATTTTTTCAATATTTAAAATGGAGTTTCACAAAGTAAATCTCTCAACAGTGAATTATTTAATATTGATTTTAATCAAAGACTGGACATTTTAACTACTATTACTATAAAATTCGTTGTTTTATAATAGTTTCAGCTGGAACTCACTGTATTGATAAACCGATGTTAAGAAACCCTTTTAATTAAATTTAAAAGACATATCGTTCTAATACCACAACAAAATTTATAGCAATAAGATTAAACTATGTAATCAAATTTGAATATATTACTTAATTACAATCTTCAAATAATAATTACAATTGTATACAGTAAATTACACAGAAGGGTTAGTAATTTAATTATTTTTTGGATAATTGAATATTAATTGTTATGTACCGTAACGGCTTTTCATATTAAAATTAAATTTTGCCACAGGCACTAAAAATTAATGTTAAGTTAAATTAATGAACGCATATTTTGACTGTATCTATAAAAAAAATTGGAATAATTTGCATGTTAGGACATCATTTTAAACAAAGTATGAATTTTAAAAATTTTGTAAAAAGTAAAAAAATAATTATGATAATTTGAGTGTTAATTGTTTATTTTTTTTGCTACCCTACCTATTTTATTTTAAGGAGAGGGTAAGGTTAATTCGTATAAAAAAGGCATGTTTTTGTTATTTTTTTGTGACGACACAGTTAAAATCTCTTTATTAAAACCAGTGGTACATTAAAGTATGACATTCGAAGAATATTGTGTAAAATTTTCACGAAGAAATATTAAAAAATACAGTAATGGCAGCAATTATTCGAACGTGCCTCGGAAAAAAGTAGAATTGCGGTGCCCCTCATAACTTGGTGCTGGATCATCCGAAATAAAAAAATTAAAGTTCGTTCGTTAGATAATACTTTTCCTCGGGTAACGCTGGGAGGGTTTTTCGAAATTTTAATTTTTCACTTTTTTGGAACACTTAGAATGGAAAAACACGATTTTTGCGAAAAAAATTGGCTAATTTGTTATTGTAAAATAAAAATTATTAACAAATTTGATAAAAACTCTCCAGTGTTACCTCGTAAATTATGCACAGAAATAGTGTTCAAAATTTCAAATTGATCGGTGCTGTAGTTTTGAAGTTATTAGGGGCACCGACTTTGAAAACGTGAGCTGTGGGGAAAACGCTTTAAAGTTTTGAACACTTAAAAATTCTTGTATAAAACTGATATAGAATACTTACTGCTAATCTAAATTTCGTACCCTACACTGACAAAATATACAGTACAGGTATAAATACGTTAGTACTTCCATTGAAATTTCTATAATATAACTGAGAGAGATAGATATATAGAGAGCGAAACATCTGCCAGGTAACAACAAAAATGGTTATAACTTCCTCAATTTTGCTCCAATCAACTTGAAATTTTGAGACAATATTCTTGAGATATTATGCATTCAGTTAAAAAAATAAAAAAAATGCAAAAAAAAAAAATATTTTAATACCTTACCCTGCCCTTAATACATATGAAAAGAGTGACGCCAAAAACTTACAATTCGCTTCCAGTTTCATATTTTGATCAATTTCACGGGCTTTAAAGCCCTGAAAAATTTAAGTGAACTTGATGACGTCAGTAAATTAAATACATAATTCCTTTCTTCTCAAGTCAAGCTTCACGGAAGTGATCTGAATTAAAGCGACTGGTTGGATTCGAGTAATTTAAACCAAAACGACAGAAGTCTCATTTCCAGTGATATTACATGCTTAATTTTGATAAGACTGCTTCTTTCCAAGACCGAATAGACCATAGAGTAATAGAGATAACATACCTATCTCTATACTACTGGAACCAGTGTAACCAGTAAGAGATAGAAAATATGTTGTGTACGTGCACGGTGTTTACTTTGTATTTGTGCGGTAAACTGTGTTAGTGTGAGTAACCGAAGATGGTGGTGGCCGTCACGTGATCCTGCTTCGCATACATACGTGTGATACCACAACGCTACGTGTGGGGGTTCTACAATACTAACAACAATCAAATCCATTGTTGTTTGACTGACCTACACTCAGCGACTGCTACTGAGACAGTAACTATTTAGTAGCCTAATGTGCACAGAAATGCACGCTGCAGATTACACGATAGAGATAGTTACTGTACCTCTGTACTCTGGGGAATAGACCAAAACTATTTGAAAATTTTGAAACGTAAAACACAATTGGTCGTTTTGCTTTTGAAGGATAAAAATGTGATTTGGTACAAGACGTTAGGTTGGTAAACCCTCAACGAAAAATTTGTCCACAAATTTTACTTACAATCTACGGGGGTTTGTTAACGGAATGTGTACCCTTGTTTTCAAATATTTTCCATGCCCACAATGTCTTTCTATTTGTTGAATACATGTTTCTCTATTAGATCATTTTTGTATTCTACATGAAATCTACCGGGAGATAAGCGTTCGTTAGTCATATAAATTATGGGTTGGTAATGAACCATTGTACGAAGAGAATATCAGTTATTTAAATTTTACTATATTATGTTTACATGCGTATAGAAAGAAGTATGTGTTTTAAATAATTGATTCAAATTCGTTTCTACGTTTGATTCCTTGCCGACCCCCCACTCCTTCCCCGCCTTTGGAATTCAATGATTTGCCTATTTATTCAGGCATATCATACACGTATGTATTTTACCTTTCATGTTGATATTTGCAATAGAGAAGAAATATATAAATTCTTGACTTACATGATATAAGAATATTGTCATGTTTTTTTTTTCTTTCGAAATAAATAATGTTTGTTCACGTGTAACTTTCCTGCATAAATTAGCTAAAATAAGTTGAAAATTATTGATTGTATTGTAAAGCTTCGTTTTTTTTCTACCTGCAAGCACATGCAAATATTATATAAATAGGGCTTTATTGAATGTGTCGTGATTACGAAGAATCGAGCGAAGCCAATAAAAAACAGGTGACAACACAGTTGTAGAACTTTCCCAAATCACGCGCGTGACGGCGCGTTTCGTCAATAAACGATTCTTTTTGATATTGTATGTCATCTTGAAAAAAATTGATTATCGATTAAAGCTATGCTATTAGTTATAGTTTGCTGCAAAATTTAAAAAAAAATTCAATCTTGATAAAAGAGGTACCTTTTGCATCATCTTTCATCGAGTTCCATCAATTTCATAAGCCGACTCTGCCAAATATTAACATTAACACTTGAAAAATTTCCATGCGATTTATTAATTTTCTGGCTTTCTTTGGCCTTAAAACGGTGAAAACCACCAAACTGGCCTAACGAGAATACTGTTTTTCTTTTTTTATAGCTCTTAAATTCGTTGCCGTTTCATACATGGCCACTTTACACATAGCTCTACGTCTATTTATTTTTTTTTTTTGGGGGGGGGAGCATCTATGAATTTTATGTCTGTTCTAGAATAAGTATAAGAAACTGAAGGGGTTACTCAGGGTTAAAAGCTAAAAAAAAACAAATTTTCAATAATTTTTTTTCTAAAGAAAACCTATATGCAATCGATCTGAAAGCTTATACATACGGGCGGTAGTAATTTCCGCACCAAACAAAATATTATAGGTAAATTCCGCACTCATCTTTTGAAACTATCATAATCCTATGTGTATTTTCCGCACTAAACAATTGAAAATAAAACTAATTACTTTTTGATAAAATTATATTTAACTGGTGTATATGATACTTAAATACGGTGTCAATTTAAAAACAAGCCAGGCCTTGTATCTTTAGAACGGTAATAGGTAATTAAAATCTGTTAAAACAGTTTCTAGAACATGAGGGGGGAACCATTATGACAGGCATGGGAAACTCTTACAACCAACTCCTTAGACTTCAGCCACCTCCCTCTTATTTTTTTAAATTGTAAGACCCCACTTATGGTGAATCATTAGAAAGTTCTTTAAAAATGCGGTTCATTAGTACCAAACACGTAACATTAAATTATGTAATATTTTTTGAAGATAGGTTAGGTTAGTTTAATTAGTTTTGACAATATACTTCGACTTTGATATAAAGCTAGGTGGTAAGGTTAGTTAAGGTTAAGTTAGTTTAGTTTAGTTTTGATAATATATTTCGACTTTCATATAAAAATAGGTGGTGAGGTTAGTTTAGGTTAGGTTAGTTCAGTTAGTTTTGATAATATACTTCGACTTTATATAAAAACTAGGTAGTGAGGTTAGTTTAGGTTAGGTTAGTTCAGTTAGTTTTGATAATATACTTCTACTTTGATATAAAACTAGGTGGTGAGGTTAGTTAAGGTTTGGTTAGTTTAGTTTCCCTTTGCCCGAATTCTTATGAAATAAAAGTAGTTAATTTAAATTGAGTCACCTGTATGATTAGCATTTTTAGCATTTTCCTTTGTCTAAATTTTCATGATAATAAGGAGCTAGCTGAATATTAATCACCTTCATAATTATCATTTCCTTTCGTCCAAATTTCTAAAAAAGTAGTTTTGTTTTTTGTGAATATTTTAGGAATAAATGGAATGGCAATTATCAAAAAACTCACCCAGTATATAGGTTTGTCGTGTACATACTTATGTTAATTTTCTGATTAGTGCGGAATTTACCACATAAATTAACAAACAGTTGATGCGTTTTAAAAAAAGTGCGGAAATTACATGCGCCCATACATATTATCAGGCATTCCTTTAAGTATCAAGAAAAATTTTATTTTACTTTTGCCCGATGATGACGCATTTTATAGGTGTTGTTCAAGTCGACGCTTAAAAAACCACTTTTTTATAGTGCACAGCACACAATTTCAGCGGGTGGTCAGAAATTATAAAATAAAACGGGATTTTAAAGGAAACAAATTTTCTAGACCATTAAATGAAGAAAAAAATAAAAAATTGTAAACTTTTAAAAAAGAAATCGACAAGCCTTTTTTCAGGCTTAGTGACTTGCCTTTGTAACGCTTCCAGTGCGTCCTAAAAAACTGCCAGCTAAAGGATGTACGCCGTTTTTCAAAATGTAGTTTTGAGTAAAACACGTTTGAAGTTTTGTATCTCATATACTTGTATCTAAATATTAATGTATAATCGTTTATATATGTATATGTTACCGCTAACATACGAAAACTTTCATTACGCGTAGGGTAGAGCGGGGCTTGTTGAGCATAGGTGTAAGTTGGGCAATCGAAATATCTCAGAAACTATACATCGCACGCTAATACATTAAATGGCGGATAGAAGCGGGCAAGAGAGGGGAACTCATTACGCGACTCCCAGTTGCAACCTGTCAATCGAGTGACGTATGCTCACGCTTTATTTATTTTGCGTATAAAAAGTAAAAAATTTTCGTTTGTGAATATTTCTTCTATACGAGGCAATTATTATCTATGTTAAATCAAATAAGTGTTAAACTTTTATAAAATTAGTATACTTTTGATATCTAGAAGGGATTTGGTTCTAATTCAAACAGTTTTTTTCATAACCTCACTTTTGAATCAAATTGTGTGAGTGGGGTAAGTTGAGCAATAGAACTTTCGTTTGGATTAATTGTAACAGTGACAATGATGATGAAGTTCTTAATATCTATACTTAATGTTTCTAATTTAATTTAAATTCTTTTTTATTTGTTACTTAAATGTTAAAGCCTGAGTATATTAGAAAGACTGAGTATATTCCAAATATTAAGTTTAAGATTTTAGTTTATATATTTAGTTGAAGTTGATTTTTTGTTAATTTTATTTTCTGTATTTAATATCCAAAGAAAATTACTTTTTGTTTCACTATTATGTCACTAAAGCATTATAAATAAAAGATTGACTGTCAAATAATCATTTTATTTTATGTCTGATAAACATCTAAAGCATGGTTTGGCTACATTTTCTAACTGCTCAATTTACCCCGTACCCTTGCTCAACTTACCTCACCTATGGGGCACGTTGAGCATGTCCGACTTTCTTCACTTAAACAGCTGTATCTCTTAAATGTGAATTGTTACAAAAATGTTACTATGGGGACTTTAGAAAAGGAAGAAATTACCTACACATCAGTATGCATAACAATAAAATTGGACTTACGGTTGAAGAGCTATGACCGATTAAGTGAAAAGTTGCACAACTAGCCCCGCCCTGCCCTACTAGCCAGCTAAATCGCGAATCAGCCAAAAACGCCGGATAATATGTGACGAAATGAATGTATTTCAAACATTTTCGGCAATCATTCAGTTTCTACACGATTTAGCCGAGGGGTTCCGGTTATAACCAACAGCCGTTGGTTATTACCAAATTTTTGTAGCTTGTAGTTAATAAATTTGTTGAGATACATTTAGGAAATATTTTAGAAGACTTTAGAATGACTAAAACAGCGAGAAAAAAAATATTTGTTATATTCTTTTTTGCACGATCGTGTATTTTCATGCATTTACCGATGCTGTTGACAATGCTGGTAAGTTACATTTCCCGAACGTTTGTTTATATCCATGGAAACCAAAAAATAACAGTGCGGTAAGTGAAATAGATGCGTGCTAAGTGAATAGGAGTGTGGTAAGTGAAATTAGCTCAAAAATGATTGTAATTATTTATTTATATTGAAATTAAAAGTACAATTTGAACAATTACGAAAATAAATCGATTAATATGAAAATTTTCACTAGTTTGCACATGATTATTATTATTGTTGGCATTAATCTTCTTATTTAATTGACATTTTAAAAGGTCGTTCAATCGTTAAAATTTTCTGTGGTTTTCGTAATCTTCTTTTCATTTTACGAGAATAAGTTTGCAGCCAAAAATGAAATGCTTCATCAATTTCACTATTCTCACTAATATTATAGTTTAATAAACTATTTTCCTCGAATTTTTTAATAGGAAATTAAAAAAAAAATATTCACGTCAATGAAATATTGACACTTAATTTTTTATTTACAAATATAGTTGTCAATTGTGACTACAAAGATTCATATTACTGCTATAAATAATATGTATTCATGGCATTCTATGTCATAACATAGAAATATAAATTTCACCTATATTATCCGAATTTAATTTTTTATTTAATATATTTTTATTCTTTAATTATTTTAAATCGATCATGCAAAAAATATTATACAATACACGATGCGTTAAGTGCCTTTACTGATCTCGAAAATTGCAATAGTAATGCAATATATTGTAATAGTATTTTACAATATAAGTTCGGTAAGTTGCTTTTACTGATCGAGAAAATGTTGCGAAAACGAGACCCGCAGGGTCGAGTTTTTGCAATTTTCGAGATCAGTAAAGGCACTTAACGCATCGTGTATTGTATAATATTTTTTGCACGATCGATTTAAAATAATTAATGAATAAAAATATATTAACTAAAAATAAAATTCGGATAATATAGATGAAATTTATATTTCTATGTTATGACATGAAATAAATATTATAAATATTTACAGCAATAATACGAATCTTTGTAGTGACAACTGACAACTACATATATTTGTAAATAAAAAATTAAGTATCAATATTTCATCGGCGGGGCGTGAATATTTTTTTGAATTTTTTATTAAAAAAATTGAGGAAAATAGTTTGTTAAACTATAATATTAGTGACAATAATGAAATTGATGAAAGCATTTTATTTTTGGCTGCAAATTTACTCTCGTAAAATGAAAAGAAGATTATGAAACCACAGAAAATTTTAACGACTGAACGACCTTTTGAAATGTCAATAAAATATGAAGACTAAAAATGCCAATAATAATAATAATAATGTGCAAACTAGTGAAAATTTTCATATTAATGGATTAATTTTCCTAATTGTTCAAATTGTACTTTTAATTTCAATATAAATAAAATAATTACAATCATTTTTAGCTAATTTCACTTACCACACTCCTATTAACTTACCACGCATCTATTTCACTTACCGCACTGTTATTTTTTGGTTTCCATGGATATAAACAAACGTTCGGGAAATGTAACTTACCAGCATTGTCAACAGCATCGGTAAATTCATGAAAATACACGATCGTGCAAAAAATACTATTAAAGACACAAAGCCATACACAATAGCAAAAATTTTTTTTGTAAAATATATTTTATTTTATTTTAAAAAGGGTACTTCAGGTTTAAAAAAGAAATAAAATAAAATTTGTATATTTTTTTAATGACTTAGGGGCCTTGCACAATCGCCAAAATTTTTCCGTAGTATCTTTAAATACTATTCTATAAAATATATACCCATTTTTTTTCAAACTGAACTTGCTGAAATTATATATTTTCAATTTGCTCATTAAATTCACTTATAACTCATAAGTATCATAACAATCTAATAAAAATAAATAGTAAATGATACTCGTGGGGTAAATTTCTCCCGTCTTTTTGGACAACGGTCTTTCTGAAATTTTTTAAATTTTCCCGAAAAACAGGGTTGGCGAGCAAAATAACGTATCCTTTCTATTTTCTTCTGTACTACTCTTTTAAGGAATTTGTTATCAATTCATCAATTTTGTGGAGGTTACTTACCATTTTCGAGATATTTGCAAAATTAAATTTTTATCGCAATTTTTGAAGGGCAATTTTACCGCTTCAGACTGGTTTTCCGCCGACAAAAAAAAATACGGGTTTCTTAGATTTCGACAAAGAATAATATATCAGGGTATCATCGAAATCGTAGAGGGACATCTCGGAATGTTTCCTTGTGAGAAAAATAGACACGATCTCTTGTGTAATGTTTTTATACTTTTTATTCAATTCTTGAAGAAATTTCGATCGTTCGTACTTGCTGTTATTGTTGTAATGTTATTTCTTTAACGAATGATGTAATACTGAGAGTATTTTGAGAAAATAAACATTTAACCATTTAAACCACAACGTTTTGGATACAACGCGCCCTAACCGATTTGTGTTAGCTAAAAAAAGGATCGTTTGAGTACTCGTGTATTATCCACGACATTCGTATAATACGCGTATTATCCGGTTAATACGCGTATTTTCTATTTCATGTGTATTAGCCGTAACATATATATTACTTGACAACGGCTCAATATTTTATATCCAAATTTTAACTGATAATTCTTAGGATATAAAGGAACAAAAATACCTGGAAAAAAATTACGATATTTTTTCTGCCACTATAAATAACCCCTTAATAAAAGTCAGTTGTCTTTGATGAGTATTCATAAAAATTTTTACGTAAGAATGCTTTGCTTGCAATTTTATGTGAATTGATCAATAATTGAATAAATAATATCAATTTTTTTTGAAAAGAACAAAATTTAGTAAAAATTTCTCTTTTTATTCACAGAATGTCAAAATTTTTTATTTCTCGTTCTCGAAAATAAAATGTTCGTAGAAATGTTTAAAAATGATATTTCTATTTTATAGTATTTCTAACATTATTTTTATTTCAATTGAGCTCGAGTTAAAGAGCGTTCGTGACGGTTTAGACTACTATCCACGAAAAAATTATGCGTAGTCAACAACTTGATCTAAGGAGTTCTTCAGAGAATTATGAAAATTAAAAAGAGATAAATTACCAAGTAATTTTAAACAATAGCTGTATAAGCAATGATAACAAAATAAAATTAACGAACCACAATTGAATTAATGGAAGAATACTGTTATATTCCGTGTAAAATATAATTTCAGATGAAAATAAAACGTAGAATCATTTTACCTTTGGTCTACCTATCTCAATAAAGTATACATTTTACGAAATTAAAATAATTGAAATTGATTAAATAGCTTTTATTATTCAAGTTACTTAAGAAAAACAAATAATTTAAATGCCTTCTTAATTAAATTTATAAATAGGAAACGCTTCAAATCGAAAATTCGGTAATTTAATTCTAATTAACTAATAAAAACATCTACTTTCAATAATTATTATTAAGACGAAAATTGCCAAACGGCAGGCAGAATGTTGTTTAATCGACGACGTAAAAGATACTAACAAGTAAAAATCCCGAGACCGGGGACCTATCGATTTGGATGAAATTTGAATATGCAGGTACACTAAAAAATAAGCGACACGTATTTTTTACGGCGGAAAAAACAGTTTGAAGGGATAAAATTGCCCTTCTATTTTTTAAGTGTTCAAGAACTCTTTCTTCATAATAAAAAATTTAAGACAGTTAGAATAACGTAGAAATTAAATTCTCGAATCTAGTTTGAGCAACATTGGAGAGGAAGTGAGTCACCCTCTTAAACACTCATTGTTACTATTAACACATTGGCGGTGGTTAATAATTGGGGATGTTATGGATATCCGTAACCGTAACCAAAACTACCGGATATCCAAAATAATTACATATCCGAAACCGAAACCGTATCCGAAAATAAAAGTTTCGGATTTGTTTCGAATAATAATAGACAACTGCCATTAGAAAACTGAGGTTAAATCAAAGCAGATTTTTGCTACATATATTTCCCTTGATTTGTGTTGGGCGTTCACTTTTTGAGGCAAAATTCTCCCCTTTTTCCTAAAAAAAAAAATGTTCACTGAAAGCTATTATCCGAAACCGAAGCCGTATGCAAAAATAAAAGTTTCGGATTTGTTTCGGATAATAACAGACAACTGCCATTAGAAAACTGAGGTTAAATCGAAGCAAATTTTTGCTACATATATTTCCCATTATAGATTTCCGTTGATTTGTGTTTGGCGTTCACTTTTTGAGGTAAAATTCTCCCCTTTTTCCTGAAATAAAACAAAAATGTTCACTGAAAGCAAGTATCCGTAACCGAAACCGTATCCGAAACATTATCCGATATTATTATATATCCGTAGCCGAAATTGAAACCGAAAAAAATGTTTTTAAATATCCGTATCCGTATTCGTATCCGAAATTTCATATCCGTAACATCCCTAGTAATAATATCACAATAAGTGCTTCTGAAGTTGGACTGTTATATGCACGATTTTTATTATTTTTGTTTTTAAATGGCAATTTTCGTTATCGTAAACTTTTGATCGTAAATATGGCTACAATGAAGCAGGTAGAGGAGTCATTCCAAGGTGTATGGCAAAATAGTTACAACAGGAAAGAACATAGACGCAACAGAAACAAATACAAGAGGAGGAAACAAATAAATTTTTATTAGTAAATGAAGGTTGGGCATAATCAACCATGAGTATCTATTGTCCGACTTCCCTACTTGGTCATTTCCTCTAAGCGATTTTCTAGTCAGTTGTTCCCCTATATAAAATTCGACATCAAAATGACGAGATACCATTTAGAAAATAATATAACTAATTGGACAGAAGTCTTTTTCTAATGGTCTCACCTCATCACAACAACTATATATGAACAGATTATTTTCTAAACTGAAAACTTATAATAAGAAGTACCGATGCCACAGGGTCGCTGAAAAGAGCGATTATTTCCACTGAAAGTGCCAAAGCAAACCAAACAGACGGAAACAATGATGAAAATTCTAGGTGTTGAAACATTGTATGCGTTTGATTTATTTCAGAATGGATTTAAATAAATTTCGTATGATATTTGCAACACTGATGAACGTGTTCGGAAATGTTAAAAACTCAAATATACTCTTATGTATTGACAGATATTTTATAAGCTCGATTTAATCATATACGAATAAGCATTTTTATTACAACCACAACACTATATTAGCTTTATAAAATTGTTTTATTTGCCTCGAATTTGTGGTATGTATACCCCGGTGTTATACATCATTTAAAATCGATAAAATAAATTCTCTTGTAGGAGTGGAAAGTATGCCACACGGTTTGTGAATCAGCAATCAATTTTTATCGTTTTATTAAAGAAAATATTACTTCCAAATCGTTCCTGTTCAGTGTATTTTACGACAACAAAAGGAAAAGGATGATTTTTGAAAATTTATTTCTATATTTTTTTTTGTCGTTTTTTATTGAAAACGTCATCAGAGAAAAATCGACGAAAAACAATGTATTGACAAAAATTTATGCGAACAATAGTAAAATCACAAAAAACATTTTCCTTTATTTTAAATAAAAAACAACTTTTTTTTGATAAATTTGTTGAATGAAAAAATTTATTTTTTTAGGAATTTCAAAAGAATAACTTTAATATTTAAAAGACAAAGAATATGCAAAAAATTAAAATAAAAAGGCATTTGTTGTTAATTAAAAAGTTCAGTAATTTTTAATGAAAAATATTAAATGAAAAGCAGAATTTTTCATTTGATTTAGAGACTGTAACAACATTGGACTAAGTATCTCTTGAGAACCTACTAAACTGAATCCTGCAGGATATTAGCCCCTCGAATACAGCAGTCCCCCGAAGAACATGATTAATTGGTTCCGTGTTCTTTGAAATCGTGTTGTTCGAGACCACCAAAGATAAGCATTTTCTATTACAAGTGTGAAAACAAAAAAATATAAAAAAAACGTTCCGTTTAATTTGCAAGTTGTGGGTATCCCAAACATATTGCGACTGTTAAAATCTACTTTTCGTTATCGAATATTACCGATAACGAACTACTTATCATAAATTGGTAGTGCTGGCCAGATGTTATATTCTGTTCAACCGGAAGGTGCAATTTTGACAGGCACAGGCGGAATATTCACTAGTAGTAAATCATTATTCAAAAATGAAAATAATCTTTAAGGAAAAGAACGAAATATAAGAACGTCCAAAAAACGAGAGACTAAGAAAAAGACCGATTATGCAACTAACACGAATTATACCCTATGTCTCTTTATTTTTAACAAGAAATTCCAACACTAAATACTCACTTACTTTAGTATCTTTTTCATTTGATCTTAGTTTAACCCGTTTAGTACCGCCATATCTTCTAATTTTTTAGATAAAAAATTTAATATCTCTATAGGTATAATTGCAAGTTTGGTACATTTTGTTTAATTTATTTACAGTATAACCTCTCTTTACTATACAGCCTCCAGTTATCGATATAAGACAGTCTACACTCGTCAGTTGAATTTTTTCTAAAAATTAGTATGACGAGCTGAGCTCGTCATTAGTCCTAAAGGAGTTAAAGGGATGCGAAATGAATATGATATGATCGTATGATTGTATATCTACGGCAATATGGCATATTCTAAAGCAAGAAGATGCTTTGCGGAAAGTAGACAATTTAATTAAAAATGCCCAAGAACGTTTTATAATTGATTTAAATGAATCTTTCTCAACAAATTCAGCAGATAGTTCCGATTGTGACTAATAAGAACAATAAATTAATAAATACTATTTCTTTAAATTTGTTAAAGTTTTTTTCTATATCACTATTTTTCAGATAATTTTATTTAATAATCAAATATATTTTTCAAATAAATTAATCGAACAGTAAAAATATTCAAATTATTTTTTTTTGGAAGTTGTTTCTATTCATTTTATATTATAATATAAATATCTGTAAAATATATTCGTTTAATCGACTGAACGTGCACTTTTCTACTACTGAAGTGCTAATGCAGTCATAAATCATACTAAGGACTAACATGTCAAAATTGCACCTACCGGTTGAACAGAGAATAGTTATAACTAACAAATTTCTTTTCAGTTATTAGTTATAATGAATAACTAATTTAGTTTTTAGTTGTAGTTATTAGTTATAACTAATAACTAATTTTATTGGAACATTAGTGTAAAATTTACTGAAATCGTGGGAGATAAAATAGTCAGGAAGGATTTGATAATGAAAAATTTAGCAGGTGTGATATATTTCCAAGAATATTTATTTTCTTTCCTTAGTTGCCCATTTTGAAAATATCGTTATTTTCCATATCAATAATTTTCGATAACGAAAACTACGTTTTAGTTGCGCTAATATGTTTGGAATACTTATAACTTGCTTCGCGTATGCCTTTAAAAAATTCGTTATTTTTTTGTTACGATGTAGGTCTTCTATGAGTAGCATTTACGACCAAAGACAATTACGAAAAGTAATTTTTTTAAATAGTCTGTATTGCTGACCCAATAAATGGAACTAGGTAACGGAGCCTGAAATTAATCAATAAGTATTTTCTCAATTGGTAAGATTCATTCGTTGTCGATAATTTTCATTCAATAACGACAAAAAAAGGTTTTAAGGTCCGCAATACGGTATCACCAAAACACGTAGCAAAATCCCAATACGGTATCAGAGGAACATGAATTTATTTTTGAATAGTTCTTGAGAAAGAGTTCAAGCAAGTTACGTTTTAAAATTCAAACAATATAATATATTATGTTCTCCTCATTTCTCAACATTTCTGTTATAAAATTCTCTAAAATTTTTAGTAGTTTTCCAGCATTTTTTTTTCTTTTATAATTTTGACAGATTTAATTTACACGATTTTTATTCGTGTAAATAAATCTCCACATGGAACTTGATATATTCGCGTACATTGAGAACCTATGCAACTTCAAATAAAAATGTATGTATTTTATTCTTTTTCAGAAAAATTATTTAAAAATCGTGTTGTATCAAACCGTGTAATTCGAGGGAAGGGTAGCCGTGTTCTTCGAGACCCGTGTTTTTCGAGTACCGTGTTCTTCGGGGGTTACCTGTATAGTTGTTTTTAAAAAAAATCAACTCTTAATTAATTAAAATCAATTGTTTTTGTAAATCTGAATGAAATTATGGCATATATTTTGATTGTTTTATTATTTTAAACAAGTTATTGAATCAATGATCATACTTAAGATAAATAAATATTTTAAATATCTTTCATAAAAAACGTCATGCAATCCGATCAATCATTCATTCAGATTACTGAAGTTGGATTTTATTTTTGGAATTATTTTTTTTAGTGTCCCGTACGAAAATTGGTTACTCCTTCGGCGTCCGTTTGTCACAGGCGACTCTCTGAAACAATTCGACGAAAAAATTTCAAATTTAGTGCATCAATAGAGAAAATATAACGGCTCAACTGGAGATTAATTTCAGGAGGCAAAGGGAAATGTTTTTGTCTTGTGCATTATGTTAAATGAAAGGGCACAGGACGAACTCAAAAATAGATATTTTTCGGGAGAAAATACTTGCTGTCCCCTATCAAAGGGATCGCCCAGGAAAAAAAGAATTCATAAACATTGAAAATGAAGTGTTGACTGTATCGTCACTCACAACATTATTGATTATACGATGTGGGTGCAGGAAGAAAAACGTGGTGTAGAGGTTAGGACTTGATATATATGTCGCTACAGCTGTCCTCTTAAGATGCTACGCCGGTGTTCATCTGAAATTATGGTGGTGAAACTGCATAAAAGCTTCACAAGTATACCTGGCCGTCAGATTCGAATCGTCGATCGACCAGTTCATAAGTACCAGTGTCTGAGCACGGTCGACCACTTCGCTGGTTTCTACCACGATCAGTTTCATCAAATCTACGTTTAAAAGCAACTTATTATACGGAATACTGTTTGCGCAAATACTGACGTAATGATACTGTTGCAGTTCCTTAACAACAGTAAATTTTAGATAAGATAATTTACCGGTAAAAATCGAAATTTTCATATAAATATGCGTAAGATCAATGAAGAAAATGTAGCAGTTAGAAAAATTCATAAGATACAAGCATGTTTGGTGCCATTGTTACAGTTTGCTTGACATTAGTAGCCAGCATATATGGTAAGAAAAAAAATTTAGTCATTTTAATTTTTTGTTACGGTTAAGTAACTAATTGGTTATTTTCGCATAGGCGCTAGTGTACCAGGACGTATTGTTGGTGGATCCGTAGCACCAAATGGTGCTTATCCATATCAAGCGTCCATCCAATATTATCGAAGTCATATTTGTGGCGGATCCATTATATCTCCATACACCATCCTGACTGCTGCACACTGTCTACAGGGTAAATTAGGATCACGAATATCGGTTGTTGTTGGCACCAACTCATTGCTGTACGGCGGGACCCGATACGCAGCTAAACAGTTAATCATCCATGAAAATTATGACGAGAATGTTGATGTAAATGATATTGGGTTGATAATCTTAAGTGCACCAATTAAATATTCGCCAACTGTTGCACCAATCAACTTGCCACGGCGGGACACAACCGCAAATACAGGTGTCGTTTTGACCGGTTGGGGGCGAGTTTCGGTACATATTCAGTTCACAGTGGAAACTTTGAGTAATGTCAAATTTGTCTAGTACGGAAGTGAAATTCTTGGGGAACCGCGTTCAACTCGCTTGAACGAGAAGCCTTGTTGTAAAAGAGACAAGGTATAAAGTGGTATAGGGTAACATCATTTGGACTGGCATTACTCAGAGTTTCCATTGTATTTAAAAGTAGCTATATCCATTATTCGAAATATTTGCTATTATTTGTGTATATAGGCTAATGGACCTGCACCAAATGACTTAAGACAAATCTACTTGTTAACCGTTTCAAATCAAAAATGTCAACGGGACTATTTCCCATTCTACAAAGTATTTGATTCAAATATTTGCACGTTTACGCAACGTGGCGAAGGAGCTTGTATGGTATGTCTCGAATGTTTGCTCTATCTCAATTTATTTCAACTAAAACTAAAATATCTCTTTACATCCAGGGTGATTCTGGTGGTCCTTTAGTCGAAGGCAATACTGTTGTTGGTATTGTATCTTGGAGTTTACCATGTGCAGTGGGTACACCTGATGTTTACACTCGCGTATACAGTTTTGTCGACTGGATTTATAAACATTTACATTGAAATGTTACGTTCAGAGAAGAGAAAATCCAAAAGACTGATACATCACTATATTTTAATAATTGTATATTCTCATAATTTAATAAATAAAAAATAATTGAATTTTAAAATATACATTTTTTAACACAGCGGTTCTCAACCCGGGGGGCGCGCCCCCCTGGGGGCGTGGAAGAATTCCAGGGGAGGCGTCAACAAATTAAAAAAATTAAATAAGTTTGTAGTTTTTGAAACAGTTGTTTTTGCATATGTATATTCACAACAACAAAAATTTGAATTTGATGCTGGACACAAACACACAATCATTGAAATTTCTTTATAGCTATTAACTCTATAAAATGTAAGTGAGCGTTCGGCCAGGCGTGAGAAACTAGCTGACTTGTGATTTTTTCGATGATTTGTGTAATAAAAATTTGTATTTGAAGAAATATAATTTTATATTCCTTACCAGAGAGAGTAGGGAATCCGAGGCAATGTTATTGATTTGGTAAATTCATATTTAAGTAATCGAAAATATGTAGTCGAAATTCAAGGACAACAGTCAGTAGAAAAATACATCAATATTGGAGTACCACAAGGCAGTAATCTTGGACCTCTGCTTTTTATTTGTTTTATTAATGACCTACCAGAACATGTAGTAGATGCAAAATTAATAATTTATGCTGATGATGTTACTGCACTTATAGCCGACTCTACTTATGAAGATGCAAAAAAATCGGTAACAAAGGTGCTAAAAATGTTTTAAGAGTGGTATTATAGGAATCAGTTAATTGTAAATTTGCAAAAATCGGCACTGGTGAATTTTAAATTAAGACAATCATATAATGAAAAGGTGGAAATTTGTATAGATCAGACAATACTAAAATCAACGAATCAAACTAAGTTTTTTTAGGTATTATTATAGACAGTAATTTAAAATTTAAAGATCAAGTAAATTTTGTATGTAAGAAACTGAATAAATTTTTATTTCAAATTAGAGTATTAAAAAAATATGAGAATCATGAACAGTTAATTATGTTTTACTATGCATACGTTTACTCTACACTGAAGTATGGAATATTATTATGGGGAAGATCTGCGAAATCTAACCGAGCATTCATAACACAGAAAAAGATAATAAGAACCATTTTCAAGATTCCAAAGAGGGAATCTTGCAAAAATTTATTTATAGAAAACGAAATTTTAACTTTTTATGGTATTTTTGTGTATGAACTAATAACATATATGAAAAAAAATAATTATTTTGTAGCGAAAGAAAAAATGCAGTATGATACGCGATATGAAAATTTATTCAGTTTCGCACACAGAACAACATTTTTTGAAAAGACTCCTTGTTACACAGGCTATAAAATTTACCAAAATTTACCTGAAGATATACGAACTGAGAACGTATATAATAAGTTCAAAGCTAAACTAAAAAAGCATCTAAATAGTAAAGTTCCGTATGAAATACCGAATTATTGTAATTGAAAATATGTATTATACGTGTCATATTATATGTACTTAATACTTATTGTAATCCTTTGACGTTTTGTATACCTGAAAAGGTCTTTACACAAATAAATAATTATTATTATTATTATTATTATTATTATTATTATTATTATTATTATTATATGTCTAGCCTAAGTTCAAGGTCATTTTACTCAAACATAATGTAAGTAAATTTATCATATGTTAGTCCAAATTAACTTAATCCGTAAAAGGAGGCGTGACCTCACACCACAGTATGAAGGGGGGCTCAGAGTCTGAAAGGTTGAGAACCCCTGTTTTAACACATAGCTAATAACCTAAAAATTTTAAGAGTTGCCATAAATCTTTTAAGAATGAACAAATGTAAAATCAACATCAAGATTCTAGTAGTCCTGGTCTTTGTTTTTGCTTTACGAATATTACAGGAGAGGAATTATATTGCTCAAGAATACTACAGGGGAGAACGATTGCTGCATTTTTAGACTGCAGTGTGATGAAGACTAAATAATTTTTAAAAAATTATTGGAATTTATTTACTAAAAAAAAAATCAAACCAGCTGGAGATTTTAAAAAATGATCTCGTAAATATCTAGGTTTGCTTATGTTTTTGCAAGGGTCTTGCTTGCTTGCTTTTATCTTGATTTGTTCACTTGAATCTTGATACCGGTTTTGCAATTGTAAAGATTGATCTTGTAAAAAATTAAAGACGGAGATTTAAAATTGGGATTTCAAAATTACATTTTATAAGACATTTTAAAAATTATAAGAAACGAACAAATTTCTAAAATGAAAAATGAAGCATCTAATTGTAAATTAAACTTCTATTATATATTACATGCATTATTTTGTTGACCATAATTAGATGGCAATATAATTTAATTGCCGTTAAAGTAAATTTTTCACATTAAAAACATTTGCTTAGCTAATCAATTTTGCTTAAATAATTTATTCCCTTTTAAATATATTTTAATTTATTTGTCACATTTTGATGCGATGATGCTGTAACATATCCATATATAGAGATAACCTGATCTACTTGTAAGAATCGAATTTTTCATATAAATATTCGTAAGATCATTGAAAAAAAAGTACTATTAAGAATATTGTTAAGATATAAACATGTTTGGTGTCATTATTGTTGCCTCCTTAACATTAGTAACTAGCACATATGGTGAGAAATTTTATAAATTCATTTTGTTAATTTTATTTAATACAGTGAGCCTCCTGTAATTCAATCCCTGTCTAATCTGAAGGGTCCTGTAAAACGACATCATACCATTGTCGGATTACAAGCTACTGTCCTAGAAAAAGTGACAAAATATATTAATACCCTATAGTCCAGCAAACATTTATGAAATTACAGGGGTGTAAACTGTAGCTATTTTTCCTTTCGAAATAAGTAAATGTTATAAGGTTGTCTGCAGGTCAACCCCGTATTGTTAATGGGACCAATGCACCAAATGGTGCTTATCCATATCAAGTATCAGTTCGAAATGCTATAAAACATATTTGTGGTGGATCCATCATATCACCGTTTACTATCCTAACAGCTGCACATTGTCTAGAAGACGAATTTGCATCAGAAATTTCGGTTGTAGTTGGTACAAATTCATTAGTGCACGGTGGTACTCGATACGCAGCTAAACAGTTAATCATCCATGAAAATTATGATGCGAATGTTAATGTAAATGATATTGGATTAATAATTTTAAGTACGCCAATTAAATATTCGGAAACTGTTAAACCAATCAATTTGCCAGAACGGGACACACCCGCAAACACTATTGTTGTTTTAACCGGTTTTGGAAGAATTTCGGTATGTATTCTATACTTAATAAATTTTTTCGTTATTTGTAATATTTTCTATTATTTGCATATAGTTTAATGGACCACTATGAGATGATTTACAAAAGATTTACTTAGTAACTATTTCCAATCAAAAATGCCAACGAGACCATAGTATGAATGGGCCCTATAAAGTAACTGACTCGAATATTTGCACGTTGACACAAAGCGGCGAAGGAGCTTGTGTTGTATGTTCAAATAGTTTACTAGTTATTTATAACACATTTGTTAATTTGTTTAAACTAAAATTAAAATATTTTCACAGGGTGACTCTGGTGGTCCTCTAGCTGAAGGCAATACTGTTGTTGGTATTGCGTCTTGGGGATCCGCGTGTGCGGAGGGCAACCCTGATGTTTACACTCGCGTTTATAGTTTTGTCGACTGGATTCGTAAACATGCGCATTGAAATGTTTCATTCAATGAGGAGCGAATAAATTGTAATAAGTAGCTGACAAAATAAAGTAATTCAAGTTGAAAACATTCTTTTTTTTTTTAGGATGTAGTTATAATTATAAATCTGTGCGTTTTTAAAAGGTGAAATAACTCCTTTAGAAATGAGCAAATGACTATAGCAGTTTTGGTGTTGGTTTTATTTTTGCTTTCACAATTTTGATCTTTGTCTTGCTGGTACATACACTGTAATGAACATTTCAAAATTAGTAAAAGTTTAATCATATTTTTTAGTTAATATAAATTTCTAAAACTTCTTTTATAACCAATTCCTAAAAAAATTTTTTGGGAGTTAATTATGAAGGAAATTTTAGAAAGTAAAAATTTAATTTGTGTCAAATTTCTTTTAATAGAAATTTTCCATAGTAACTTAAATATCATCGTACTATAGTTGAAAAAATATTCTCAGATAATTTTGATAGTTTCTTTGTCAATGTATGATTGTCTTTTTCTAATTCCAGTCAAACAAATAAATAATGCATAGGGTACTAATTGAACATTAGGTTACGAAATACTTAATGATATATTATAACTTAACTGTAAACATATACATAAAATAACTGAATGACTGGATTCATTGCAAAATGTTTAATACTATTAAAGATATAATTTTAAAAAACAAAAATCAGTGGATGTCAATATGTACTGCTTAGAATTTTCAAATCAGTTAAAATCAAACGAAAATAGTTTACTCTAATTGAAAATAACATATTTCACTTTTCTTTACAGTATTGCATCATTTTTTTAGCTTTGTGAAGATGAAATATTATTATGTCAAATATTTAAAAAACTAAATAAAAACCACTGATTAAGGACACTGATGTACTATTGAAAAGTGTACGACAAGGACAAAAAAGAAGGAAACCTACAAAAGTGTCTGGGAATATTTTTTCAACTATAATATTTATGGGACATACGAGCACATGGCCATAATATTTGCATAATTAACCCTTGACGACTGGCATACATTACGAAGATGACATTCTTGTCTTCCGAGTATAATTAGTTCCTTAAAGTATAATAGAATAATTATGGCATATATGGATATACCTTGACATAAAATATAATGCATACTACGTGACATCCACACAAATAAAACTATTTACAAATTTCAAAAATGAAAAACGAATTTTTCCTTTTAAGCATCTAAATTAAACTTTTATTGTATCTTACATGTTTTTCTCATTAAAGAAATTTGTTGCTATATTTTGCCATAAAAATTTCCTAGGCCAAGAATTTGTTTCGAACGAAAATGGAAGCAATGCTTGAAGGAAGTGAAAGAGTACTCTCTGACTCTCGGCTCGAATAGAGATACCCCTAGAGTGTTTGAGATGTACAAGTGAAGAAATGTTTTAGATAGATCGACACCCGCTATGCGCTCTGACAGTTAAGCCGGTTCTACAAGATGCTACGAACGTTCCTTTCAACGTTCGATCGAACGTTTGAGGCAATTAAGTTTAATAGTTGGTGCGACGAATGTATCTGCTACACGGTGAATCGAATGTTTGACCCAATACGAATGATGATGTGTTGGTACAAACGTTTATTCAGTGGACGAGGCTGTTATCTGTCTGATGTTATCTCTAATGTTATACACTGAAGTTGTCTCTCTTGTATAATGTGTTGGTACAAACGTTTATTCAGTGGACGAGGATGTTATCTGTCTTATGTGATCTCTAATGTTATACACTGATGTTGTCTCTCTTCACATGAACGAGTCGTGCAGCTGCTGAGTCGAACCAACCAATGCAACCAACATTGACTTTCAAACGTTCGAAGCATCCCTTTGACTCGGTGCAAGAATACCGACATCGAGCGGGACATGGCCAAATGCGAATGTTTGACGCTCGACATTGGACACTCGTAGGTTCGAACAACGGCCACACGATGCGATGAACCATCGAACGTCCAATGTTGGAAGGTGTTCGTAGCATCGTGTAGAACCGGCTTTAATCTACCATCTAACCACGTTATGAACGACTCTCTCTCCATTCACATACTATAGTTAATTCTAAATAAATACAACAAAATTCGGCGTAGAAATAAACATTTCCACTTCCAACGAAAACAAAAACATCTTATTACCATCGTTGCGTTGTCCTTTTACCAACACATTATTGCGTTTTTAATTCATTCTACTTCACTTCGTGTTCACTATATTCGTTACGTTTATATTCCTTTATGTTTTATATTTAACGTACTCTACACATTATCTTTAGTGCTGATGGTGGTGATGGCAGGAAAAGAAATACAAAATTTGTAATAATAATAAATTCAACAGCATCTTTTCTAACTATACACAAGAACATTATCTGCTGCTACGTGGCATTGTGTTGAGTTGAGTGATAAACCTGACTGTGTGGCGTCATATAAACGTATAAATACAATTTTCTTCTATTTATCTTATCTGCTTTAAGTAGTTTAAATCTACTTATGTATGTGTGTACCAGTGGCGACGCGTGGGAGTAGACAAGGGAGACAGTGTCTCCCCAAAAATATTAAATTTTCTAAAATTTAAAATATTTTATAAAATTTAAAATTACTGTCTAATTTTTATAATATTGGCCATTTCTAATTCACATTTTCAAAGAAAACGTATGTACAAATGAATATATGTACAATATATTACATATATTATATGCGTTTACAAAAACATATTATACAATAATATAATATACATATAACCTGATACATAAGTGTGAATCTCTGTGTATGGTTACATCTGGTTACGTCCATACAACTCATACAAGTCTATTTAAACGTAAAAAGACAATTTTAATAATGGTTATCCTTGCTCTGTGTGTATATGTTACACATGCTGCCTATTTCAAACATTTATACACACAATCTGCACGTATGTAATATTCTCCAATTTATTTACATCATTATTACTCAAAAACTAGGAAAAATTTTGGAATAATTTTTTCTTATCTGTGTATATGTAAAATGTAAAAATCTTTCTAATAGTATAAAAATTATCAAAATTATCAAATTATATTCAGTATTTTTTGAATAATAATAAAAAAACTGAAACAAAAATGTAATATCATATCAATTCACCGGCAAGAAAGACAATCTTACTAATGTTTCTCTTTGCTCTGTGTGTATGTGTTACAGACACTGCCTATTTCAAACATTTACACACACAACCTGCATGACATGTACATAATTATGTAATATTCTCCAATTTATTTACATCATTATTAGTACTCAAAAACTAAGAAAGATTTTAGAATAATTTTTTCTTATCTATATGTAAAATGTAGCAATCTTTCTAATGGTATCAAAATTATCAAATTATATTCAGTATTTTTTGAATAATAATAAAAAAACTGAAACAATAACGCAATATCATATCTATTCACCCCTAAGGAAGACACAGATTAATTTGTCTAAACGTATGCATTTGCTATTCCGTATACGTACGATCAACGATATATGTACGTACACATAACAACAGTTTATTTTATGTATTTTATTGTTACACAAAATTCAAATATTTTTGTTGTTAGTTAATTAACTGCTTGTTTGCTTTTGGTTCAGTTCAATTTTTTAAATATTTCTTAACGAATTTTAGATTTTGTTATTTATTATTTAAACATTGGAACCTTTTAATAAAATTTGTAGGTATTTATTTTCAATTTGTTTTTCTCTACTATCTGTTTAAGTTTTTTACATCAGAAGTTTTAAATTTTTTCCTTTTTTCTTTAGAAATATAATAATAATATACGAATCTAATTTAAAAACTACAATATATCTAAAGGACTAATTTCAGAACTAATTATTTTAAAATTCTAAATTTTTTTAAGATCTTTAATTCAGACTAACCGCAAAACAAAACAAAAATTTCAATATCTTTTACCCTTGGTGGAGTAGGTACCAATGGCTGCTTAAAAATTTCAACATTTTTATTTTAGTTAAAGTACTGAGTCAGAAGGTCTGTTATAGAAAAAAACTTTAATAAGGCTTAGAAAGACTAAAGATTTCGAAATCAAAATAGACACAAAATAAGTCTACTTAAAAATATGGTAAAAAAGACTGTCTCCCCGGCTAATAATTTCACGCGTCGCTACTGGTGTGTACGAATGTACTTTGCTAATATTTGCCCCTCTGCGAGTGAGTAAAATTGAAATTTTGAAGATAACATCATTTCAATAATCGTTAAGGCGTTGTACGTATAATTTTATGTCGATACGGTGTCGCATGCAGTCGCTACGCGTACGCAACATTTATATGGAACACAAAATTGAACAATACAATTTTTAATTTTTGTAAATTGTTCAGTTATTGTTAGGAAATGCAGAATTCTCTATGCCAGATTGAATAATGTTTCGCCATTAGTAGTCTTAGGCCCAGTATTATAAAGGACAAGTAGATCAACGAATAACAGTAACTATCCTATGAATAAAAAATAGTTGTGAACTAAATTTTGTTTTAGTGTGTATTATAAAAGTAACTCATGATTAAATTAGTTAGCGACCCCACTCGACCTAGCCCCTCCACCTTTCAGAATTGAAAAATTAAGTAGCACATAATTAGGAGCTATTTATGAGCTTTCGTATTCCGTGAATTAAAAACTTTGAGTCCGACACATTGATCAGGAATTTAATATTTTTAGTGGGGGGGGGCTCAGTCTAGTTCTAGCTTAAAAATAAAAATTTCAAACCAATTTTTGCAGTAGAATTAAGAGCAATTTATGAGCTTTTGAACAAGTATAATTTTTATTTTTGAGCTCACTCCCGTAGTCTCCAAACTACCTTTAATTGAAGAAATTTGAAGAAGAAGCAGATAGATACTTGAAAAATCAAAAAGGAGATTATATGTTTTAAAAATTAAAAGAAGATTATGTGTAAAAATAAAGCTCTAAATTCGTGCATTCTAATTATTCAGTTGCAACTCCTTATAAAAACCACCCAGCGTTTCCTTGACATAAAAGAAACCTATTTTAATTAAAGTGAAAAAAATAAACGATATTTATTAAAAGTGATTAAATAATTATTATTTACTCTTTATCAGCTCATAAAATACGTGAATTTCGATTATTAAGTTGCAATCCCTTTACAAAAAAGTTGCACATAAGAGAGAACTATACTTTGAACTAAGATTTAACAATTAATTTTTTTTAAATTCTTTATTCTATATTGTCTATTACCTACAATTTATTATTTTACATGTTAAGGGCTTTGAGTTTATAGGATTAAGATAATATATTCTTAGTATATTTTAATGAAAACTCATACTAAAAATCACCCCTTTCGCCTTGGTCGCTCTCATTTCTTAGGATTAAAAAGACAAATAATAGCACAAAATTATAAACAATTTAGGATTTTCCATACTCCACGAATTAAAAATTTTAAGCATCAACAATTTTCAATGGTGGCTACTTTCCGATACTTAAAATTATCTTTTTTGGAAAATTGTTGGTACACCTTGTTTTTTATTAGCACATCTAAATAACGCATATATTTTTCAAGTAGTTGTTTTCTAGGATTTAAAAATTTATTTTTTGGGGATGGCTAGTTTAATGAAGGTCTAATTTTCTCCTTTTTGATTTTAGTTCCCGCTTATACCGAGGGCAGGGTATAAAGATTTGCAAATCAATAAAAAAAAATATCTGTATTTCAAAGGTTTATTTTAAGTTTTTATTTTTTGTCAAATAACTATAATTTAAATTCTGTTTCTCTAACATACTTTTTTCATAAATTCTATCAATTAAGAGTTGTTTGAAGATTAACGGGGTAAGCCTGAAACCTGAAACCGTACTAATTCAGAACCTCATAAAAAGCTCTTAATTATATCACAAAGGCAGATTTGGTATTATTATGCTCAAGTTGTGGAGAGTTCGGGTCAGAGTCGAGATCGACTCAGCCCCAACACGGAAAATATTAAATTCATGCTCAACGTGTCAAACTCAAAATTTTTAATTCGGGAAATATAAAAACTCTTAAATAGCTTATAATTTTGTGCTAATTGTTTTCTTAAATCTAAAAGGTGGGAGCGGCTACGTCGAGGGATGATTTTTAATATAATTTTTCATTAAAACTTATAATTTTGTGCTAATTGTTTTCTTAAATCTAAAAGGTGGGAGCGGCTACGTCGAGGGATGATTTTTAATATAATTTTTCATTAAAATATAGCAAAAATGCACTATATTATTTCCATCCTACAAACTTAGTCACAAGTCCTTACAAGTTACAAGTCCTGAAATAAAATCTTAAATATTAAAAACAATTTTTTTTTTATAATAAGAAAAACAATCCTAATCATACCAAAAATTTAAAAATTTCACATGTAAAGTAATAACAATTTATTATTATTATAGTAATAAAAATTTCAAAAAAAAATTGTAAAGTCCTGGTTCAAAGTATAGTTCTCTCTTATGTGCAAAATCATTTTTTTGTAAAAGGGTTGCAACTCAATAATCAAAATTCACGTATTTTACGAGCTGATAAATAGTAAATAATATTTAATCGCTTTTAATAAATATAGTTTATTTTTTTCACATTAATTAAAATATCTTTCTTTTTGTCAAGGAGATGCAGGGTGGTTTTTATAAGGGATTGTGACTGAATAATTAAAATGGGCGAATTTAGAGGTTTATTTTTACATATAATCTCCTTTTAATTTTTAAAACTTAATCTATTTTTGATTTTTCAAGTACCTATCTGCTTCTTCCTCAAATTTCATAAAGTAAGGGTAGTTTGGAGATTACGGGGGTGAGCTCAAAAATCAAAATTATACTTGTTCAAAAGCCCAAAAATAGCTCTTAATTCTACCGCAAAAATTGGTTTGAAATTTTTATTTTTAAGTGGTGGGGGGCTGAGTCGAACTCGACCCAGCCCCCCTCCCACTAAAAATATTAAATTCCTATTCAGTGTGTCGAGCTCAAAATTTTTAATTCACGGAATGAAAGCTCAGAGATAGCTCCTAATTATGTGCTATTATTTTTTTAATTCTAAAAGGGGAGGCTAGGTCGAGTGGGGTTAGTTAATGATCGATTAACTAATAATTAACATGTTTCAAATATGTTTTAATTTCCATAAATATAATATAATAATTAATTCTATACTTCTAATTTGTATTACAATGTGTATAAAATCTGTTTAATTTGTATAAATATAAACATAAATAATATTTGTAAAAGTAAAAATCTTTTAGGACTGTCAAATTAATCTCCGAATAAAATTTAGTTAGTAGATTTTCTATCAACTAAAATTTAGCTCCCTACTTAATTTATTTCAATTTTATAATACTGATATCTGTAAATAAAATTAATTTAGTTCGCAAATTTAGTTATTTGTTTCTTATAATACTGGCCCTTCAACCAATAATTTTGAGCAGGCCTCTACAGAGACATCGGTAGTCGCGTTTAACACTTGCAGTACTGGCGACACTGGGAAAACTTCAAATACCGTTGAAAAAGCAAACGTAAATTATAAAATAAGTTAAGTTTACTACGACTAGTCTAATTACTGGCATGGAGCTTGTTTTAACTCTTTATCATCTTGGTCTTGAGTTCCTTGATGTCGGCAGCACGATAAGGAAAATCTTGTTCTGAATTTGCTTATTCTTCGTCAAGATTCATATTGCTTTTTATCTGCTTTTTTATCTTCAAAAATCTCCAGAATGGCAAGAAATAAGGAAAAAGCTTAAATTGACGTTAAAATTCCTTTAAAAAAAAAACTATTCAGTCTTAGTTAACAGTTAATAATTCTATTAACACTAGAACGAGAAACCGGGGTAGATATCTACTCCAGGTAAACTTTAAACCATGTTTTTAAATAAAATTAGTCAGTGACATTTTCGACTGGACACCTATACCATAATTTAGTTCAAGATTCTAACAGTAGGGTGAGGTAGGGAAACCCTTCAGTTTCTTGTCTACTGTGACGGAGTAAAGACGTGAAACTAGTGTGGGGTTGATATCTACCCAGGTTTATAGTTTACGTCAGTGTTCTGTTTAGGTAAGTTATTTTGATTCTTCTGGCTAAAATAATTTTGATTCACTTATAATAACCTAATTTTGCAATAAGACATTAGATATATAATTTTCGGTGAGGATTTTCATATTTTAACCCTTCTAAGCAAACCATATGGAAAAATCTTTTTGTCTCAAAATGCCGGACTTTTTACTGATAAGTACAATAGATAAGGTTACAAAAAAAGCAAAAGAAAAAAAATCAAAGATCCCAACATCAATAAAGTGAACTCTAGGAATTTACAAAATATAAATTATACTAAATTATGTTGATAAAATTGAACATTATTTAAAACTATACCGTATTTCGGAAAATCTGTCACAAATGGCGGTACTTATACCAGTGAATATACACATATCACAGCATTTTGAGCCATATTGCAGGACGAGTTAACTCGTCTTAATCATTTAAAAAGTTAAGTACCCATACACTGGGAATATCAATAAAATTTATACGCGTTGTTTTTTTTTTGGTAGATGATGACGACCTGCGAGAATCATAGAATACTATATTGCAGCGATTGTTGCGCCTTTGAATAAGTTAAATTCTTTTTTTTATATTTTGCGTGACAAAAACTGAAATATATTCTTAAAAACCAATATTTCATGCATTTTTATTTGATTTTTCCACATATCAAATTCCCATTTTTTTAATATTCAAAATCTCAAATAAGTAGACTTTTTTGGCAAAACATCATGATGTCATTTTTTCTCTTGAAGTTTTTTGTGTCCTCTTTAAAATGCCGTCACAAATTTGAGAATCGGTTCATTAGAAAAATACTTAATAGTTAATAATTTTCACCGACTAAACTTTGATTAAATTGAATTTTCTCTTCACCATTCTCTTCAGAATGAAAGACCGAACAAATTCATGTACTTATAAGTGAAATTACGATGTACGTCAGAACGATTTTACGACCAAAGATCCCGTGGGGCAAATATATACTCCGGTTTGTAGTTTAAGAGTAGAAAAATTAGGTTTGTCGTTCTAGTGTAACTCAAAATCTTTTACAACACCGGAAATTTTTAAACGCACTATCACACCACGTGATATAGGTAACGTTTTACATTCTAATAAGTCTAGAATTACCTGCACATTACAAAATTCAAAATTGGAGATTACATAAAATTTTCGTTGTAAAACCAATTCGTTTGTGTTCACTTTCACCCCAATGTAATATACTGTAGATATGGATACTGTTCTATTTATTTCAGTATTTGATTCGATGGACGCAAATTCTGTGATGGGATTGCGGTTTCGATTACTTTTATGTATTGTACGTATGTACCAATTTACTAAAAGAAATAGCTTATGGCGTTTATTTGATAAAAGCATTCTATGCACAATATTTTCTTACCATAAAAATAACTACAAGCAATAATATAAACAAAATGACTAACTAACTGTATTGGAATATGATAATATGAAAAGAACGTAAAAAGAAATAAATGCGTTAAGGATAAGTGGGTCAGAGATCATCAGAAACAACAAAGATGCAACAAAGGCAAGTGTAAAGAAAATGGATCTCGTGTGACTTTTAATATACCAGATAAGATTATGTTAAGGGCCGGGTAAGGTATTAAAATAATTTTTTTTGAATTTTTTTTATTTTTTTAACTGAATGCATAATATCTCAAGAATATTGTCTCAAGTTACAAGCATTTTTGTTGTTACCTGGCAGATGTTTCGCTCTCTATATATCTGTCTCTCTCAGTTATAGAAATTTCAATCGAAGTACTAACGTGTTTATTTATACCTGTACTGTATATTTTGTCAGTGTAGGGTACAAAATTTAGTTTAGCAGTAAGTATTCTATATCAGTTTTATACAATAATTTTTAAGTGTTCAAAACTTTAAAGCGTTTTCCCCACAGCTCACGTTTTCAAAGTCGGTGCCCCTCATAACTTCAAAACTACAGCACCGATCCATTTGAAATTTTGAACACTATTTCTGTACATAATTTACGAGATAACGCTGGAGAGTTTTTTTCAAATTTATTAATAATATTTATTTTACAATAACAAATTAACCAATTCTTTTTCGCAAAAATCATGTTTTTCCGTTGCATGCGTGTTCCAAAAAAGTGAAAAATTGAAATTTCGAAAAAACCCTCCCAGCGTTACCTAAGGAAGACTATTATCTAACGAATGAATTTTAATTTTTTTATTTCGGATGATCCAGCACCAAGTTATGAGGGGTACCGCAATTCTACTTTTTTCTGAGACACGTTCGAATAATTGCTGCCATTACTGTATTTTTAGTCGAATTTTTCCTTGAAAAAATTAGACTTATACAGTCTATACGACAAGAACGGTGAGAGGCGAGAGTAGGGGCGCTATCCGCTTTCGGACCCGTAGAACACGAATATGTAGAAAAAAATGTCTATACATATATATATATATATATATATATATATATATATATATATATATATATATATATATATATATATATATATATATTCCCGCCACCTTTTAATTTGTGTAGGGCCCCCCTATGGAAGTTAAGAGATGAAATTTGGTAAATGGGGCTCATTTTCGAGGCACCTCATACTATCAAAGTGGGGTCAAATTTTGGGAAAATTTTTGATCCGACCCAACTTTTAAGGGGGTGGTGGGGGGCGGAAAAGCAATAAAACTTTTCCAAACCGGTTGGAAATAATGTTTTGGTCAATTATCTACAACATATCCAAAATTCAGCTTCCTAGGATGATTTGGAGGGAGTAGAGGGGGGAAAAACGATTTTCGCTGGATCTAACAGGCCCCCAGCCCCCAAGAATTAACGTAGAGGGTTGAAATTTGGTGTGTTGATAAAGTTCGTACCTAGGTTGTGCTTTTTGGAGGTTTTAATATTTTACCCCCACCCCGCTCATTTTTAAGCTACAATTTCATGCTTTTTCGACGTTTTCGAAGTTTGTACCACTCGCACAGGTCACTCAAATAAACCTAGAGGGCTGAAATTTTGTACGTGTATTCAGTTAGTAGCCAGCTAGTACCTCTTAGGGAGTCCACATTACTTTTCCCCCCACTTCTCCCATTTTTACATCGGAATTGATACTATTGTTAAATGTGTTTTAAATGCATTACTTTTATTCTAAATACAAGTAGGCGAATAGTAATTTTAAAAAATTTAAAAAAAAGTGAATACAATATTTTAACAAATGAAATACATACATATTAAGTAATTTGAAAATGTTATTAAAGTCACTGTTTATTTATAAATTAGGAATTTTGGATTTTTATTATTTATAAAATAGAAATTTTGGATTTTTTTGGAAAGAAAAAATATCTTCATAAAAGATTTCCAGTTTACTATTTAAGTTCCTTTTTTAATATTTAAAAATAAAACACAAAGGCAATTGGTGGATAAGCATGGATAGAAATGCCCTCGTACGAATTGTGTTGGCTTTTCCCTGTTAACTGCTATCGGCACAAAATTGAAATTTACTGAGATTCAGCCCTTAAAAACTTAAAACCTTTTTTTAAAGCCCCGATCAACCGGACACTCATCATCAGTTTTGAAGCCACCAAAATTACAAATCGCTTATCATGTCCGTTAATGAACATAGAGAAATGATGGATTTAGTTTTAATTTAAATGTTTTAGAAGAGATAATTTTTAATAAAATATCCAGATAGAAGAAAATAGATAACGAAAACATTAGCTAGATAAAATTTCAGTCAATTTGGGTTTTAGTATTAGCTAGTTGATCAGAATAGGTCAAGTTTGGACACAAAAAGACCGTCTTCTCGTCTAATTTAATTGAATAAAATTGAAATATCACCACGAGAAAACATAATTTATATTGCTTTGTAATTAAACAAAACGACAAAAAATTTAATAGTTAAATAATATACAATATACACCAAAGGCTTATGTAGGAGGAAAAACCAATAATTCATTTTGCCCCATTATTTCATCTCAAAATGTAAATATCTATCTTGTAAAACTATCACCGTTCCGGCTTGTAAAATGTTTAACAAGCAAATTAATAATTATTCCTAGTTTAATCTATGCTTTCATTCCAAACTTATATGTTGCGAAAAGCAGCTCTTGCGTCAGTGTTATGTACTGAAGTTCATACAACCTATAATAGTCATATTTAAATTAAATACAATATGTTATAATTGTGTCGATTTGGTGTTTAAGCTATTTTAAGTTCTAAACATAACTGGGTAAAAAAATTTTCACTAGTAGCAGTTTTATCGATTTTCCTAATTTTTTTATTGCATCTTCTTATTTTTGGAGTTTACGAATAAGAAAAACCTTTTTTAAATATCAGAAAAATTAAATATCCTGATTCGTGAATGATAGATTGGGATAATTTCAGAAGTTACTATACAAAAATAGATTAAAGGCACTGTGTTCCATAAACAGTCATCAAGTTTGCCGTGTTTTTAGCGAATTTCCAAAACTGGAAATTCAGCTTTTACGCCAGGTGTCATAGTGCGACCTAAGCCCGAGACCATATCAGAAATATGTTTTGAGGTCCCTAGAATACGAAAATGATATTCACTAAAATTTATATATATATATATATATATATATATATATGTATCCGCGCGATAACTCTCGAACGAAGCGTTTAATGCTTATGAAATTTTGTGTGCGAATTCGATTTTCCAAATCGTTGGATGAGTTCGTTAGCCAGACACGTCGGATGCCCAGAAGTAGGTTTTCCGGGCGTTTTTTGTCAACAAAATGAGTTTTTTGCCAGAATTAAGCAATTTTTCAAATTTTTTTTTACACTAAGCCATTGTAAAAGGTAAAACGCATAAAAAATGTTTTTATACCGTTGCTCTAAATTACTTACTTTTCGAGAAAAACTAGGAAATATGTCGTTCTCCATTTCACTCGCACTCGCATTCTTTTTTTTTCTGTCTCATTTTTTGCGAGCTAAATTCGAAAAAAGCCGCTTTATAAGTAGCGTGTCATGATTTTTTTAATCCAATTTAACGATTCGGCTATATTCTATTTCTCTGTCAGTTAAATGTTTTTATAATGTATCTCTGTTCCATTTTTTTTTACAAAAAAAATCCCGACGATATCTGTTATGTGATATGATCAGAATTTAGATTATATTTACACCTTCCTAAAATTAATAAGAGTTTGCTTCAATCGTATAAAAATTACGTTAAATCATATTCAAACAATAATATTTTTACGTAATTTTTTATCCAATTGACAATACAGTTATGATTAGAATTGTATAATCAGAGCATTCTAATATTAAATAATTTTGCACATTCAATTTTTTTTTTTAACAAAGAAAAATTTTTTTAAATTTTGACACATTCTTTTATGAAATTTCGATTAAGAAATATTAAAAAATTTTAAAGTGAATCATTTAAAAAGAGTTAAAAATAAATTAAAAAGGAAACATTTCTCTATTTTAACATATTTGTAAAGAAAATTTTACAGTTTACTTACAGTTTTTTGAAAAAATGTAATAACATTTTTACATACAATAAAGATTATATTTGAACGGTAGGAAATCCACAAATTTTTTTTTATTTCTTTAATTAATTATTAAATTTGGTTTTAGAAGAAAATCTTCGTCTAATTCGCTCCAAGCCGAAAGTATAGCCACTAATAAGGACATTCCACTGTTAAAATAAATGGAAAATATATTGAAATTTATTTAATGAAAGCCATTCATACACATTTTTAAAATATCCTTTTGAATTATATAACAAATAAAATCTGTGTAAAAAAATCTAATTGACGTGTTTTTTCTCAATTTGCTAATATTAAGTAAGGCTCGTTAATTAGGGAGTGATTGTGTTAAAATTTTAATATAAAATATGGTAATTTTAACCCTCTTTAAAAGAACATTTCGATTTTAACAATAAAAAAATTTTAAAAAGTGTTTTCGTTTTTCCCGGATTACCAAAAACTGTTCATAGGCATATCTGTGACTAAAGTTGCCTCCCTTTCTTAAGAAAATAAAGTATTTTTAAAATTTTGTGCAAAAGAATAAAACACAATTAACGAAAAAAAAGTACGCGTTTTCATATTTTTAAGATTTTGTAGTACAAGAAAATCCTTATAAATTCATCATATCTGTTATTGCATTTACTAGCTTTTACGCAATTTAATAAACAAAAGTCTGAAAATGGACGTAGAATCTCACTGTTATTAATTATTATGTCTTAGTCTTTTGAAAAATTATTTTTTGAACTAAAATAAGAATAGGAGGAATATAAACTTAGGGGTAAACGACAGGAGTATATAAACTTTATTTTAGATTCTACGTTTATTTTTACAGAAAATCATCAAGTACCTATTATTTCTTTTTTGAATGTATAAATACAAAAAGTTCGAAATTATTTTATATTAGAATTTCAATTTTGGTCGACCCTACGGGTTGTCCCCATTTACTCTTTTCTCGTCTCTTTTGACCCCAATTTTTCATAGAGAAGAAATTATACGATTTTTGTTAATTTTTCAAAAACCACCAATATTTTTAAATTTTTTTGGATACTGCTGATAAAGTGACCATCTTCGCGTAAATTTTTAATATATTAAAGATTAGGTACTCATAAAATAAATACAAAAAAATACGGTGTGAAGTCGGAATGCGTACCTATTCATCCTTGTCTACGGTAGCACATTTTTTATTGACATAAATATTAGAAACGCAGGAAAAGAGACCAGGAATCAACATAGAAGTGGATTATGGTACGATATATTTTCTGAAAAAAGTGCTTAGGACCAAAGTTATAGAGTTCAAAGTGATGCACTTGATGATCTTGAAGCACTTGACTCTCGTGATGCACTTGACTTTGAAGTTGACCTTGAGGTCAATTTCCAAAGTCATTTGAAAATCATTTAATATTTTTCAAAAGGAGTAGTTTACTTTTCATCCCTAAATGGTTCAAAGTATATTCGAACGAATTTCACATGCAAGATAGAAAATAAGTGATCAAGAAGTAATTTTGAAAAATACTTGCTCAATCGCAATCGGAAAAATAATAGTTAATCATATGTTGAATTGAATTCCTAATATGATAACTATAGAGTAGCAATAAAAATTTTAAAAAATTTTGAAAATTTCTAATATAACATAAAGTTAATGTTTAACTTACAATTGGAGTGATATTAAATCTTTTCTTAACTTTACTTCTAAAATTACTTACAAAAATGTTTTCTTCTAATTTTTTCTATAAATTTGCGCCTATTTTTTCATTTCGTCAGGTTTTTATTTTTTTTATTTTAGAAAAATAACGCAACAAATCAATTTTGAAGATAGATTGAGTCAATACATGAAATTACTGCTTATAGGTACAGGATATGGTCAAAGTTCGGCAATGGCTAATCATTTTCAACTGACCTTGAAAATCGATTTCAGGGTCACTATCAAGTGCATCGCTTTAAATTCTACAAATTTGGTACTCAGCCCTTTTTTCAAAAAATATGCCGTTTCAAAAATATTTAGCTATAACTGTTTTCATCTACAGAGGTTGAATGGTGTTTTCTACCCCTAAAAAGCGTATTTAGCCGAAATAAAAAAACACGTATTTAATATTTTTCGCTGTTTAATAAGTATGTTAAGTTTCATTCAAATTGGCAAGTATTAGTTGGGTAGTGTTATTTGTCAGAATGTTTTGCCGATCTAGTTTTTTCAATATTTCTTTGCTCGTTTTCAGAATTTGTATTTTAATTTCTACGGACAAATAACTCATTCTTTTCTTCGATTTTAGTAACTTTTATTTGCTGATGTTGACCATTAATTGATCGAAACATATCAAATATTTTTCAATGATTTTTTTAGCGAATGTCGAAAATTTTGAAAATTTTTTCACCGTTAGTAAGTTAAAGTATTTGAATTCATTAAGTAATTAAATGATGTCCACAAGAACCTTACGAACTACCATAAGTTATATGAGATCCCTAGGACCCGTTTTTTACTGTTAGGATAAACTTTTTACTAAAATTATTTTAGATGAATAAAGGTTATGTTGTATGATTTCCGCCAGGGTTTACTGTTCCCATTATTGTAAAAAATAAACTAACCGACCGATTTTGAAAATTTTTTCACTGTTAGAGAACTAAATTATTTTAGATGGATATAACTATGCTGCACAAAGTCCGTTCGGGTTCTTGGGTTCCAAAAATATCAAAACTAATTACCCAGCCGATTTTAAAAAATCTTTTACTCTTAGAAAGCTAAACTATTTTAAATAGGTACAGTTCTTAGATGAGATCCGCCAGTCCCCAAAATTTGGAAATTCGCTATGTTATGCAGATGCTGCGACAGGGGTATTTTCTTTTTGGCTTGTCAAGGGTATTTGAACTAGTGTTCCGTACAAATATTAAAACTTAAAAAATGTTAGGCGATGAAACAAGTTTGGGAAACACTGGTGTCAGACACACCGAGGATCTGCGAAAAGCGAACTTGATCATTTTTAGTTTTCTTTTTCTTTCTTGCAAACCCATTATGTACATTGTACAGTCAAGTTTTCTATAGCACGGTATCCTGCGGTCTCCATAGAACGCGGTATGAAATTGCGACAAGTCTCCTATAACGCTGTCTCCATAGAATACGGTTTTCGTACAAGGAAGTTTCAACAACTCAAATGACTTGAAAAAATTATTTATAGCAGTACTTATTCGATGTTTTAAATAACTAAGTATATAAATAATTCAGTGCTTCTGAAGTCGATCTATAATAAAATACATCGGTTTTTTATTATGTTTGTTTATAAATAATACTTTTCGTTACCGATAACTTTAATCGTAAATATACATATTTTCTAAACCTTGTGTCGTAGCGAAAAATGACGAAATTTTTGAAAGCTTAAGGGAAGCAACTTGTAGATATTGAAAGCGTATTTCGACTGTTAAAAACTACCTTTCGATATCGAGAATTATCTTAGATCGAGAGTTACTTATCGAGAGTTACTTATCTAAATTATCGAGAGTTACTTATCATAAAGGGCATAACCGAGTAAGATAGGAAAAACGGCCCTTGACGCAAAATTGATTGTTTTATAGGAAATAATACTTCTTAGCCCTAGATATATTCCTGTCAAATTTCAACCCTCCAAGGCTAATAGTTTATGAATACACAGAAAGACAAAAATTTCCAAAAAAAATTTTTTTTGACGAAATTACTGAGCCGAGTTATCTGAGTTTAATATATATTGTGTACCCACCTTAGGCAAAGTAACAAAAAAAAAATTGACGTTATATGCCTTTATTATACTAATTTTTTTTTAATTTTTTAATTTAAATAAATTTTTTTGGCACTTACGCGTTAGCGACACCGACCATTTTTTGTTCAATAGTAAGTCTCTTACAAGTAAAGGTCTTGAAGTGATAATTCCCGATTTTGATGAAACTTGGTAGGTGTGTAGAACACAAAAAAATAACAGACACGTATTTTTCTTTAGCTGCCAAAAACGCTATTTAAGGGGTGAAATCCACCCCCAAAGTTGGGGTAAAAATTTAATTTTGTCAAATTACTCGAAAACTATAACAGATAGAAAAAAAAGTTTAAATTGACACAACCCTTCATTTTTAAAGGTCTTCCTATTGATGTACTCAAATCCAGGGTCGGACCTACTGGAGGGGCCTTGACTATAAAATTGGGGGTAAAATTTGAAATAGGGTGAATATGGTTGGACCAATCAAAATATTGATATCAAATATGAAAACTACATCAAAAATACTAGTTTACCTGTTTTTGCTAAAAGCCGTTACGTTAAAGTTAAAAGCTCAAATATTAATCTAAAATCTTACATGTGCACTCAATATTTTACTTATAATATCTTTAAACATAACTTTTTAAATCGTTTTTATTTATTGTATTTATACCTACAATTAATATTTAAACAAAAGTATTGGAAAAAATTTTATTATAATGTTATTCGTGCCAAATTAAGGGCTCTATATAAGTTCCGGTAGCTCTAGTTAATATTGCAAGCTGTTGAAATATTTTAAATATTTTGAAATATTTTATCGGTAGAGGCAAAATTTAAATTGACGTAGCATATAATTGTTTTAGAGCTTGAAAAATATACAGGGATATTAACCTATTGCCATATATGAATCCAGGATCGTACTTACTTGTTAGTACTCTGTAACATACTCAGTGTCTAATCAAATTCCGTAATAATCAACCACAAAGTTTTCGGTTGCATGAGGTTAGCACCATATCTAAAGACTCAAACATTTAAAAAATTTGGTCTAATAGATCACAAATTTGTCATACTTAATTGATTAATTGTGCCCTGGTCGGCAACAAAAATTTTTTTCTTTTCTTTAACTGAGAAATTTTGTTAAAAAAATTTCTATTTCTGACCAAATTAGAGAGTTACCCAAACGGAGGTTAAAATTGAAGAGTTATTACCTACTAATTAGGTACATATTAGAAAAATACAACTAACTACATTTTATTAATGCCCGAATGCTAAATAATTTTCCCTTTTTGGATCCCTTATCCTTTAGATAGATTTAAGAGTATACTTCTGTGTGTGAAATTCGATTTTGCACACTATCACACTACGAAAAAATCTAAAGTTCTCTATTAAGTAAAACCAATACAATTTTAATCTCTGTTCAAAAAAATTTTCCACAAAACTTTAAAATTACTTTTCCCAAAATTACCGTATCATTTACCAATATAGTCAATTTACCAATAAGTTCTATTAATATTGAACACTATCAACTGTCAATTGTTTCAATTACAATCAAGTATGCTTGCACAATTTATTATTATTTCCCTTTGATCTTGTATCTAGAATTACGTACGTTATTAATTAATACATGTACATGATGCTTCGTCTTTCCTAATTGTTGTCGAGGGTCAATTAACTAAATACGGTTAAATTGTAGACTCATTGTTATGAATTCATTATAACTATAATTGAAACATTTGGCTTATGTTTCATTTATTATTGAGTTGTCATATTTATTGGCAATAAAACAAATCGTAGTTAACAAAAATAAATGCTTTATAATATTAACTCTTTGCACTCAAGCAAAAAAAAAAGTGAGTTGTAAATAGGCTGGTAAGACATGTAGTACATGACAACGACCGACGTTCTTTTTTTGACGGATTCTTTTGATGTTCTAACCTAGTTTCCCCAAAGTTGAATACTAAATGCGCTAAATACGTCCTCAATGCTGTTTTTATTAGTTTTTAATTTTAAAAAGATAATTTAACGTGATTTTGTTTACAATTTTTCTAATAAATGAATGTGTTTGCAGTTATTTAATAAAATATTCATGTAATGTGAAGTATGAGTAGTCATTACAGTTCAATATTCAGTGTGTCATGTGGTACATGTCTTATGATCCAACAGACAAAACACCTTTAAATATGGTAGAGTTAATGGACAAACCACCTTGTCATGCTGTACATGTCTTATAAGAGCAAAGGGTTAATAGATTTGAGCGTTACTTTATGGTATTCCATATTTGTAAATAATAAACAAATATTTTACTTTGCAAAATACCTGTTATTCTGTATAAATACCAAATTCTGTTTGAAATTGAACTAACGGTTCGAAACAATATTGTCACAGTTTCAAAAATAAAAGTGGTATTTTGCAAAGTAAAATATTTGTTTATTATTTACAAATAAATGCTTTATTTAGAATATGGTTAAAGACCTAAATGAATAAAGACACCACTTTGAGGACAAAACCACTTTAAGGATTCGATAAAAAACTGCTACAAGTACGAGGAAGCTGTGTACCATCATCTACTGGCAGTATATTCCTAATAAATTAATTAAATATTGCGAAAATTTCTTGCATAGCAATATGTACAATAAATAAAATACAAAAATAAATATATATCATTAATTACAAGTATGAAAATTACCAATAAATTTCAATCAATGAAGGTAAAACAAACCACGAGTTGGTTTAGTGGTTTGTAACTGTGGCGCTTGTTAAGTAGGTCGTGAATTTGAAACCACTTTAGGGAGAAACATCACCGTACAGATTACCCATCATACTTCATTAAAATTACAACATTCATTCTACCACTGCCAATAAAATGATATCAAACAGTACAAGTGTTTAATTTATCAGAGAGAGTATTTGATACAATTAAGGAAGGACGTATCAGTTTCGTATTTAACGGGTTACATTACTTTCGGAAAAATCTTTCACCATTTTTTTCTATTGGCTTCAAAAATGTATTGACATCTCTAAAATGATGTTTAACAGGAATTATGACCGGAGAGCTACTTTAAAAGCCGTTTTGAATTCGATTTCTTCGAGCGCTTGAAAACCTCCAAACTGGGTCGATAACTCTTTTTCATTGGAGGTCGTTTTTATCGAAACTACATTTTCCAAAACGATGGGTGGGATAACTCCTGCAATTTGTATCCAATTGGCTTGAAATTTTATTTGCAGTTTCTTTTAGATAGATTATCTAGGGCGATTATCATTCATTTTTAAAATATGCTTAACAAATAAATTTTTATTATAAAAAAATTAAGGTTGATTTTTTTTATATATTTTCAAAATTCTTTTCAAACTGGTGCCATTTAAGGAAAAAAACGATTAAAAAAAATCTTTTAGAATTAAGTAAAACTAATGTAAATGATGACGATAACCTTAGTAAAACTAATAAAAATAATAAAAACGCCGTGAGCAGCGGGGCCCCATCACGGTAGTCGAATTTTCCCCTTCATCTTCGGTATTGAATGTCTACAAGCGAAATGTGATTGAAAGTCTACAACCGAATTGTCATTTTGTTGGTTTCAAAACTGGTGATGAGTGTTCGGCTGATCGAGGCTTTAAAAAAAGGTTTTAAGTATTTAAGGGCTGTATCTCAGTAAATTTCAATTTTGTGCCGAAAACAGGTAGCAGAAAAAAAGCCAACACAATTCGTACGAGGACATTCCTGCCCATGTTTATCCGCTAATTGCCTTTATGTTTTAGTTTTAAAAATTAAAAAAGGACCTTAAATAGTAAACTGGAAGGCCTTTATAAAGATATTTTTTCTTTCCAAAAAAATCCAAAATTTCTATTTTATAAATACTAAAAATCCAAAATTCCTAATTTATAAATAAACAGTGACTTTAATAACATTTTTAAATTACTTAATATGTATGTACTTCATTTGTCATAAAAGTAAGTTCACTTTTTTTTAAATTTTTTAAAATTACTATTCGCCTACTTGTATTTAGAATAAACATAATGCTTTTAAAACACATTTAACAATAGCTTTCAATTCCGATGTAAAAATGGGAGAAGTGGGGGGGGAAAAGTGATGCGGACTCCCTACAAGGTACTAGCTGGATACTAACTGAATACAGGTACAAAATTTCAGCCCTCTAGGTTTCCTTATGGAGTCTCTAGACGTGTTAGAAAACAAGCAAAAAAATTAAGGAAATATTGGCGTAAAAATCGTGGGGGTAAGGGTTAAAAGTTGAAACCTCCAAAAAACAGTGTCTGGCTATTAGCTTAACCTGTACACCAAATTTCAGCCCTCTAGGTTTATTTGGGGAGATTTTGACCCGAACGAAACTGTTAAAAAACAAGAAAAATCATGTTCTTTTGGGTATAAAAATGGTGGGGGTAGGGGTTAAAAGTCGAGACCCCCAAAAGGCATTCCCTTGATACTAACTCAATCCGAATACAAAATTTCAGCCCTCTAGGTTTATTCGGGTGACCTGTGCGAGTGGTACAAACTTCGAAAACGTCGAAAAAGCATGAAATTGTAGTTTAACAATGAGGGGGGTGGGGGTAAAATATTAAAACGTCCAAAAAGCACAACCTAGGTATGGACTCTACCAACACACCAAATTTCAATCCTCTACGTTAATTCTGGGGGGCTGGGGGCGTGTTAGATCCAGCGAAAATCGTTTTCCACCTCTCTACTCCCTCCAAATCACCCTAGGAAGCTGAATTTTGGATATGTTGTAGATAATTGATCGAAACATTATTTAAAACCTGTTTGGAAAGTTTCTATTGTTTTGTTGCCCCGCACCACCCCCTTAAAGGTCGGGTCCGAAAAAAAATTTGCCCAAAATTTGACCCCACTTTGATAGTATTGTTGTGCATCGGAATAAGCCCCACTTACCAAATTTCATCTCTTAACTTCCATAGGGGGGCCCTACACATATTAAAAGGTTGCGGGAAAATATATATATATATATATATATATATATATATATATATATATATATATATATATATATATATATATATATATCAGACATCTTTTTTTTTTACATAATCGTGTTCTACGGGTCCGAAAACGGATAGCGCCCCTGGTCTCGCCTCTCGCAGCTCTTATCGTATAGACTGTATAAGTCTAATTTTTCGGAGAAAATTCGACTAATAAAAAATTTTCATGTTCTGGCTGTTGTCTAAAAACTGCTATGCTTTTCATCATAATCTCTTTCAAATAAAGGTATCAACGTTGGACCTGCGCTCTCGCGTCCATTTGGCTTTTTTAGTTGAATAAAAAAATTTTTGTATGTATCTCAAGTCATGTATAATATATATTTTAAAAAGTTTTATATTGATTGCGTTATTCATTTTGGATAAAAAGATTCTCCAATAAAACCTTCTTTTCTGGCATTTCAACGTGATCTAACGCCTTAACTGATTCGCACGGATATAGGATATTAAGAAGCCGGCCCGACGAGAGGGTGGAGTAGCCGGGGTTGCAGCCCCGGGGCCCGGTAAAAAAGTTAAGAGTTTTAGCTTACCACTTATTTTTTGGCAAGAAATTTTAAAAAATGCGGTATTTTCTCGAGGCCCACCATTTCTTTCCAGGGCCCTGTTAAGAAGTCGGATGAAAGAGTTTGCTATCTTATTTGGTTAACTCGGCAATCTAAGATTCGCGTGCTATTAGACTTTTTTAAAATTTTTCAAACTAGTATAAGGCGTATCCAGTGATACCAGATCGCCGATCTACGCGGGTCGCAACATGTGTAAGTGATTTTATGTATTCTCTAAAAAATAATCCCCCTTACTCCCTCCCCGAAAAAATTGTAATTCAGGACCCACTCAGAACCTGACTACATCATTGTATATTACATTCAAAAAAAGAAATTTCAAATATTATTCGATATTCGTAATATGTATAAATGAGTTTCCAATAATGTTGTGAAAAATAAATTTTAATGTGTTTGACATAATGGTTCTGTTTTTGCTTTTCCTTTTTTCTGGTATGTATGTACACACATTTTAAGCCACAATAACATTATAATAACACTATTATAAATAAATTTTTATTCGACCAAATTTTCGGTTTTTTAACCACTTCTCATACCCACTCAAAAAGAAAAAAAATTATTTGATTATAACAAAAAAATAAAAGATATATTATTGGTAGGTACATTTAAAATTCAATTTCTTATACAAATATATGTTTTATAAATATTAACATTTAGGGATATTTTATATATTAATGAAGTTATTTCTGAAAAAAACCTATAAATATTAAAATTGTTCGGATATTGAACGCGTTCCGGTATAGGGGCTTTTACGTCAGTTTTAGCGAATTTTCAGAATGGAATTCAGCTATTACAGCCACTGTCATGACGCGACTTGAACCCGGGACCATGGCAGAAATTTGTTTTGAGGTCCCTAGGAACCGAAAATAATATTCACCAAAATTTATATATATATATATATATATATATATATATATATATATATATATATATATATATATATATGTATATATATATATATATATATATGTATATATATATATATGTATATATATATATATATATATATATATATATATATATATGTGTGTCCGCACGATAACTCTCGAACGAAATGTCCTAGGTTTACGAAATTTGGTGAAAATGTTGGAAATCCCAAACCGTTGGACAAGTTCGTTAGCCAGACACGTCGGATGCCAGGAACATGGTGTTAGTTCTTGCAAAAAATTAGTTTTTTGCCAAAGTTTCCACTTATTCAAAAATTTTTGTGAAATTTTTTTACACCATTTAAAAGACGAGAAAAAATTACATAAAAAAGGTCCTTAAACTATTTTTCTATGTCAACTAGTTTCCGAGAAAAACTATGTTATTTGGAATGTGATATTTTTCTCGTAAAAAGTGCGCAGTTATTCACAATCTAAGCACATACTCGATACAATTTATGTATATACTGCATACATTATATCGTATATTATACCCATATACATAATATACCAGCTGTCCCATTTGGATGTATACATACGATTTACATGTTAATTTTTAACACTGGATTCCTATAAGGAAAAGGTTATGTCACAACAGTGCTTTGAATAAACTAATAATACTAATTTAATATTAGCGAATTTCCAGAATGGAATTGAGCTATTACAGCCACTGTCACAACGCGACCTGAGTCCGGGACCCTGGCAGAAATTTGTTTTGAGATCCCTAGAAACCGAAAATAATATTCGCTAAAATTATATATATATATATATATATATATATATATATATATATATATATATATATATATATATGTATATATGTATATATATATATATGTATATATATATATATATATATATATATATATATATATATATATATATATATATATATATATATATATATATATATATATATATATATGTGTGTGTGTGTCCGCACGATAACTCTCGAACGGAATGTCCTAGGATTACGAAATTTGGTGAAAGTATTGGAAGTCCCAAACCGTTGGATGAGCCACTTTTTGCCACTTATTTAAAAATTTTTGCGAAATTTTTTTACACCATTTAAAAGAGAAGAAAAAATTACATAAAAAAGGTCTATAGACTTTTTTTCTATGTCAATTAGTTTCCGAGAAAAACTATGTGTCTTAGAATGTGATCTTAGGGATGTAATCTTAAGTGATGTAATCTTAAAGTCTTAAGTTACTCACATTCTAAGCACATATTCGACAGACTATGTATAGTCAAAGAAGATATAGTGTATATAATATGTATAACGCCAATATCGTATACCCATACGATCACATAATTATGATACATGTGTAATTTTGATGTAAGAACAAGTAAGAGTACAGGGGTACAGCAACTATTTTAAAAGAGGGTACGATAGCTCAAGAACGAAATACCTGATTTTTAAGAAATTTCTTGAAAACGTTGGAATATATATATATATATATATATATATATATATATATATATATATATATATATATATATATATATATATATATAGTTATTATATATATATTAGTTATACATATTATATACACTATATCTTATATATATATATATATATATATATATATATATATATATGTAGAAATATTTACAATAATTTAGTTTTTCTTTTAATTGAATAAATTCTTTAATTTAATATTTTGACAAAGGCGCATTAACAAATCCAATATATTGAGTAATTATGTCCAATCGCCTTCAAATTAATCTTCTAATTAATCGTCTGGGTAATACGTCTTTTAAAATATTCGTCTTGAAAAATATATCTTTTATAATAATCGTCTTTATATATCGTCTTCAAAATACGTCTCTATTTGTTTATCATAGCTAACTTAACATTATTGCTCAATTTTTAGAACAATTATAATTTAATTAAAATACCCCTGTTGCAGCATCCTGCATAACATAGCGAATTTCCATTTACAAAGGTACGTTTTTCTCGGAAACTAGTTGATATAGAGTAATTGTAAATAAAAAATACCCCTGTCGCAGCATCCTGCATAACATAGCGAATTTCCATTTACAAAATACGTTTTTCTCGGAAACTAGTTGATATAGAGTAATTGTAAATAAAAAAAACCTTCTTTATGTGAATTTTCCGCCTTATTCCGCCAAATCTTTTTCACGAAAAATGTCCAAAACACCGTAAACCTTTTCACGAAATTTCTTAAAAATAAGATGTTTCGTTCTTGAGTTATCGTGCGGACACTTAGTAAACATATATATAAATGTGTCCGCACGATAACTCAAGAACGAAACATCTTATTTTTAAGAATTTCGTGAAAACGTTTACGGTGTTTTGGACATTTTTCGTGAAAAAGATTTGGCGGAATGAGGCGGAAAATTCACATAAAGAAGGTTTTTTTTTATTTACAATTACTCTATATCAACTAGTTTCCGAGAAAAACGTACTTTTGTAAATGGAAATTCGCTATGTTATGCAGGATGCTGCGACAGGGGTATTTAGTTTTTAAAGCAACCGATGTTACTTGTTGAAACTGTTTTGGCGGAAGAAACAATTTATTGTGTAAAACACGTGTAAAGAAAGACATCGTTTTGTTAAAAAAAAAAAAAAAATAAAAAAAAATAAAAATAAAAATAAAAAAAAACAAGAAGGTAGTCGAATTTTATAAGACTAAAGACTAAGATGCTAGTAATCTTAATGATTCTGGCATATACACAATCATGATTTTTAAGTAATGTTACATTTTCAAAAAATTCTCAAAAATTCTAGTAAGTTGTTAATTAGTAAGCCATATTGCAGATTTTTCGAAAATTTCGATGTCAGTACCTATCCAATAAACCTCAAGTAGTCCGAACGTTGACCGTAAGATTTTGATCAGAATCGAAACTCCAGTTGGTTTTTTAAAAATATTATTAATGAGACTACATGAGAAACACAAAATGTTCGATATGATTTTTATCTAGTCCTGAATTTCTACCAAATTTTGCTTGAACTAACAATCATTTTTGTTACTTAGACAGCTTAATCTTTTTAAAAAATATTCGATACTGGAGGCCATTCTAAAATCACCCCTATAAGAGGAGCGGTTTAACACATGGAACACGTTTAACACTTTAACCAAGATGGTGTAAAATTGATAATTTTTTTTTAATATATAGATACTTTTCTATAAAACTTATAAATTTAGTGTGAATGATATTAGTGATGTCGGACCGATAAGTAATTAATCGATTAATCGACTAAAATTGTTTTTCAGATAAAATTAGTCATTGGTCGAAAATATCGAGCACAGAGTAGTCGATTAATCGACTAAATTTTTAGTCGAATTCATGGTATGTAACCTATGTAACTTTTTCAAAAACGAGGTTTTCTTTTGAATTTAATTATGGAATTTTAATATTTTTCTTTTAAGAAAAAGAAAGATACGAATTATCACAATATATTAATCACATAAAAGTGAAAAATCATACAGATAGATAATTTTTTAGTTTCTGTTTTTTGAAGTCCAATAAATAGTACAGAAAAATTGTTAAATTAGTCGTTATTTAGTCATATGAAAAAAATTAATCATTTTAATCATTTAGTCGAAGGTAAAATAGTCGACTAAAATATTACTAAATGTAAACAAAATTAGTCGACTAAACCGACTAATCGATTAATTATCCGACATCACTAGATGGTATATCATGCATTATCGAAGACAATAATTAAGTCATTAATTCAATTCCTAGCAGAATTTAGTTAAAATGATATAGAACATTTTGTTTTTTTATACTGTACTCCTTTCCTTTTTTTTAAAACTAACTGAATGTTCGACAATGGTCAAAATTTTACGGTCAACGCCAGGTGCGTGGAGAGAAATTTCACCCCGAAATCCTTAATAATGGATCCAGATTTCTTTTTTGGATTCGGACTATAACCCCGGTTGTTTCCTTCCGGCTCGTCGCGCCTAGTGAACTCTCAGACTATAGGATTTCTTTATTTTCAAACAGAATTCTATTTGAAAATGAACTAACGGTTCGAAACAATATTGTCACAGTTTCAAAAATAAAAGTGGTATTTTGCAAAGTAAAGTATTTGTTTATTATTTACAAATATGGAACACCATAAAGTAACGTTCAAATCTATTAATATTAATTTCATTCTGCACAACATGAATTTTACACTCTGGATGATTTTGAGAAACCACAATACCGTATAAATTTAAACACATAATTTTAAGTAACGGTAAATTTTTTCTATGACGTGTAAGTTTATGATTGTATTTTGAACCGAATGTAAAATATTCTGTATACGTTATTTCCTATTATGTTTCTAACTTATTGAAAGTTACTGAAGCAATAGAATTGAATGAATGCATAGGTAAATAATAAAATTACATGTTCTCACTGACTGTATACCTACAATAACTGAGTTTTTCTACGTTCTTTAAAGTTTTACAACAATATGTTTACTTCTCGTAGAAGTTAACCACCAAGCATTCACCAGGCTATTAATTTATTCTCCACTTGCTGCGTACAAGTTTGTTTAGTTATCCGACATTTTATTTACATTTGTTGAGGTTTCATGTGCATTGTCATAGGATTATAATTGTTGGAAATGTGCTATTTATCTAAAACAGCGTTTCCACAACAGTATTCTGCAAACAGTCACTAAATGTTCCATCGTTCCATGTAATAATTATGAATCTGATGTTACAGAACGACATTGTATCCTTACATCCTAGAGTTTAACATCATATAAAAGAATTTAGAAACAATAAACGATGTCCTTTTTAGTGTCCACATTATTGGCTTACACAATGAAGTGGATTATATTGGCTTTCAAAATGTTAAATATTGATTGAGATTTTATATATGCCCAAAGGAAATAATCTATTAGCGCCAAGTCATGAATTGTAAAAGTCAATTACGAATACATAAACACCAAACCAATGGTCACTTTGTTATTTCCAATATTATGAATATTCGTATCAGAAATTATATCCCTCTAAAAAGACAATTTATATAAAACAAAGTGTATCATGCAATTAAAAGGTACATACTTTTCCAGAGTTTGGTAATAACTTGAATAGAGTAAATATCATTGACAAATATTGTTATATATATGAACGTTTTGTTTAAAGGCGGGGTAAGGTATAAAAATAATTTTTTTTTGCTTTTTTTATTTTTTTAACTGAATGCATAATATCTCAAGAATATTGGCTCAAAATTTCAAGTTGATTGGAAAAAAACTGACGAAGTTATAAGCATTTTTGTTGTTACGCTCTCTATATCTCTCTCTTTCTCAGTTATATTATAAAAATTTAAATGCAAGTACAAACGTGTTTATACCTGTACTGTATATTTTATCAGTGTAGGGTACAAAATTTAGTTTAGCAGTAAGTACCTATTCTATATCAGTTTTGTACAATAATTTTTAAGTGTTCAAAACTTTAAAGCGTTTTCCCCACAGCTCACGTTTTCAAAGTCGGTGCCCCTCATAACTTCAAAACTATAGTACCAATCCCTTTGAAATTTTGAACACTATTTCTGTACATAATTTACGAGGTAACGCTGGAGAGTTTTTTTTTTAAATTTGTTAATAATTTTCATTTTACAATAACAAATTAGCCGATTTTTTCGCAAAAAATCGTGTTTTTGTTTTCTAAGTGTTCCAAAAAAGAGAAAAATTGAAATTTCGAAAAACCCTGCCAGCGTTACCTGAGGAAAACTATTATCTAACGAATGAACTTTAATTTTTTTATTTCGGATGATCCGGTACCAAGTTATGAGGGGCACCGCAATTCTAATTTTTTTTGAGACACGTCCGAATAATTACTGCCATTACTGTATTTTTTAATATTTCGTCGTGAAAATTTTATACAATATTCTTCGAAAGTCATACTTTAATGTACCACTGGTTTTAATTCAGAGATTTTAACTGTGTGGTCACAAAAAAATAACAAAAACATGCGTTCTTTGTACGATTTAACCTTACCGTCTCCTTAATAATACATTATTTTCTATATTTAAGAATTTATTATGTGTAACTGATATGTTAGTTAAAACGTAAAAACAGCCAGTGTTATTGTTTAGTGAAAATATCAATGAAAACGGTTATAATAAGTATACATTATTGAACTCTTTGTTTATCTCAAACGTCATTGTTCTAAAACAGTGTTTTTCAACCTTCTTCATGGCGCGAACCCCTGAATATGGAAAATATTTCGCGACCCCCTACCCTCCGCTATTATCAACTTTAATTTTTTTATGTTATAAATATCGAATCCGTTCATCATTATTAATTATTTTCATAGTTAGGTATCGATTAAATACGTAATTAAGGACTTGAAACAGGCGTATTTTTATATCGACATCAAAATTGACGACTTATAGTAGCTTCTGAAGGCGCACTTGGTGTAAAAAGTGACATGCGCACGCACGACGGTCGTCACCGTTTAACACTTCCGAGCGTAATCCATTTGAATTCTTTGAATTATGAACTCGCGTTAGTGTTTTTTATTGAATTGCCTTATTTAGTAGTTGCTCACTTATTATTGTCTAATATTCAAAATTCTATGCTCATTGTAATTATTGAAAATGGATAAGTTTTTGGAAACATATGCACAACCGTCAACTTCAAGTTCCAATAGGAGTAATAAAACAAAACCAAAGAAAAACTGTCTATATGACGACAATTAATTAAAATTCGGATTTACTGTTTTTGAAAATAAGTCACAATTTTACAAAAACTTTATCGCGCAAAAGTATGAAATTCTCATATTAATGTAACCATTAATTAACCTTCTCTTTATTAAATATCATATATTGAAATATAGTGGTTTTATTTTTAAAGTACTGCGACCCTCTTAGAAAGGCTTGGCGATCCCCCGGGGGGTCGCGACCCGCAGGTTGGAAAACACTGTTCTAAAATTAATCAACATCTCTCAATATAGACGTGAAACCTCTATGTGTCGTGTGGCACAGTGTGTAAATTTTATAGTGATTTTTTTTCAAATCACTATTTTGTGTTTTATTGTTTAATTTTCTAATTAAATATGGCTAATGTAATGGAATTGTGTGAAATTTTAAAAGATTTTCGCAATGATATTACAACTAAATTGAACATTTTAGATGATAAAAATGGAAAAGCAAACGATGTATGTAATATGTTTCTTAATAAACTGGGTGATTTTGAGAACGAAGTTAAAGAAATTAAACAATAAAATGATATTCTATCCAGTGCATTCGACAGTCAAAATAATTATTTTACTAGAGTCGGAATTACGTAAAAATAATTTGATTATATATAATTACAAATCTGTAGAGTGTAGAAGATTGAGTTATTGAATTTATAAAGGATACTTTAAAAATTGAATTGAACTTGAATAATATTCCAAAATGTTTTTGCCTTGGTTATCGAAGGTCTGTGAAAGCTAAGTCAATTTTAGTTAGTTTTACTGCATTTAAAAAAAAAGATCGGAAGTTTGGCAGTGTCGAAGATTATTAACAGGGCTGTTTATACCCATTAACAAGGATTTCTCACCGGAGATTTACAGAATTCGTGCTTAACTTTACTTAAAATTCAAAAATGACAATTGTAAGGTGTCGATAAAAATGGATAAGCTTTACTCGAATAGTAAATGATATACTCTGGAAGAATTAAAAAAAATGGATATACTCGTAACCATTTAACAGAAAAACGACAAAAAACGTTTAATTTCATCTCCTGAAAATACTGAGACAAATACGATTTCTATGTCACAGCCTGCCCTATTACGAACAAATGACAAATCAAGAAAAATAAGAAAATTGTCTTCTATTGGGAACTGTCCAAAGGAGGAGCTTCAAAAAATGGCTGACAAAAAAGTGCATTAACATTAGTTTTATATATAGTAACCAGTGCTATATTAAGAAAAAATGATAAATATTAGAACTGTTTGTATTTAGGTTGACGCAAGTCCAAAACAAAGAGATTTTGTTGAAGGAGAGAAAATTTTACATCTGTAAAAGTTAAAATGTGGCAAAAATATGAAAAAATGGATGAATGAGTTAATGAATATTACAATTTAGAGTATACAAACATCAAATTTGAATAGCAAACGTCATAAAATAACTGGAGAATTGTAAATGAATGGAAAAATCAAATCAATTGTATGTATTTTCAGATTTACAAAATTCAGCTCATAAATGACATTTCAACAAATGCACTTTAAGAATAGTCTGATTTTTCAACACCAGATGTCATACCGCCATTCGACAGATCCTAATACAGTCTGTAATTTTAGACAGATTTATTCTTAGTGACAATCAACATAATATGACACAATCCAATTCACTGACAAATATAGACAAACACTGTAAATCAAAAAAACTTGCCGCTGTAACTTTGGATATGATCTTCTGGAATTGTCACGGCTTTGAAAATGTTCAGGATTTACTTGAAAATGAAATATGTAAAAAGGTTGATATTTTTGGTTTTACAAAAACTTGGCTTGCATCACCTCCAGCATATTTTCCCACTAATATTTCCAATAGGTTTAATGTAATATTAATAGATTTGAGCGTTACTTTATGGTATTCCATATTTATAAATAATAAACAAATATTTTACTTCGCAAAAATACCACTTTTATTTTGAAACTATGACAATATTGTTTCGAACCGTCTGTTCTGATTGTTTCGAACCGTTCTGTTTGAAAATGAACTGACGATGACGGTTCGAAACAATATTGTCACAGTTTCAAAATAAAAGTGGTATTTTTGCGAAGTAAAATATTTGTTTATTATTTAGGTTTAATGTATGTACTAACTTCTAATGGGACTCGAAATTTATCGCATGGACGGTATAGTAATGGACTTTTAGTTCTTATAAGAAAGATATTCTGTTACAATATTATTTCACAATATCACCTTTGGTTATTTTTAGATTTAAAACTTAAAACCTTCAATTTTATTTTAGGTTGGTAACTATTGCCAAATCTAAGCATACGAACTTGTTTAGAATTGCTAAAACACGAAATTTATTCAATTAAACAATCTCATGATAAAGAAATCATAATGCACGCGTTGGTAACCTAAATCAGTTAGATTGAGATATTTGTATGGGTTTGAATCTAAATAGTGCTAGATCTTATAACTAATTTCAGAGGTAGAGAGCTAGTTCGATGTACGGAAGATCAAGGTTTGTTACGGATCAATGGTCGAACAGTTCATGACACTCCTGCGCAGTATACATTTATTGGCAGTCAAGGTAACACTCCTTTCACATTGTACGGTTTTCGCCGTACGATAAAAAACCGTACGACTTTTTACCGTGATGTAGTTGCTTTCACATTGCACGGTTTTTTGCCGTGTTACACTGAATATCCTCATTTTATTTGTAACATCATACATTGAACAAGTGTGATTAAAGTTAATTCTATAAATCAGAGGAAATATAAAGTAGGATTATTTATTACCACACTCTTTGAAGACCTGAAAAATGACGAAAATAAATTTTTTAACTATTTTCGGACGTTTACAAGCTCCTTTGATTAATTTCTTGGCGAACTTAACGTAAAAACACACAATTTGGAAATTACATACAATCTATTAAAATGCTTGTTACCACATTCAACATTAGTTTCATCCATTTCACAAATAAAATTAATAATTAACATAAAATTCAACAAAATAATGTTACTGCCGTACGTTAAAAAACCGTTAAATGTGAAAGCATCAATTTAATTACATACACTACTGAGTTAAAAACGCCGTACGGCAATCGTCAAGTGCAGTGGCAAGAGACGGCTGCTACACGGCACGGCAACGGCATTTTGCCGTGACTGTGTAATGTGAAAGGTCCAATGCTCTTCTTCACTCCACTAAAAAAAAGTGACCGTACGGTTTTTTGCCGTACGGCAAAAACCGTATAATGTGAAAGGAGCGTAAATCTGTTGTAGATATGTACTGGCTAACCCACAATTTAATTGCTCATATTCTCGACATGTCCGTATCATTTTTATCTTTATGTTCTAATCATTTGCCATATCTACTTAAAATAGACACAGATATTGCGATACACCCTAGTAAAAATAATTATTACGAAAAACCTAGAATGCTCTAACTACTTTTAGAAAATATACGTGGATTTCAAATTATAAATCCTGTTTTAAGGGAAACACAAACAACCAAATATTAATCTTTAATGAGGATTTAGACTTGGAAAATCTATTAACTAATTTTACTGCAAATACAGGGTGGCCACTTTTTCGCAAGATCAAATTTCCCTGAATTTTCCAGGTTTTCCAGACAGTATTTTAGTTTTTCCCTAACTATACTTACATGATAAAACTACGAATAAAAATGTAATTTGTAACGAATTAAAAAAAAAAAGATTGTTTTGCTTTATACCGTGTAAATATATTGACGAGCAAAAAAAAAACAACATTTACAGAATGCCTAAATTATATTACGCCGGAGCCTGGACGGACCACCGTCCCCTTAGTCCACCTTATATAAAATTATCTCGTTGACCACAGATAATATTATAGAAGTAGAATCTGACAAAAAGATAATAGGTCAAGAAACTGATATTTACTAAAAACAGATCCTTATTATATCCATCCAATCAGGGCCGTACCTATGTCTTCAGGGGCCCCGCGGCAGAAAGTACATTCGGGGCACCTACGCCGCCCCGGGCAAAAACAAAAAATTCCGCCCAAAAAGAGGACTTTTTTTTGCTCTCTAGTCGTTTCCTGTCCTAATTTTACAAAAATACCGCCCTTAAAATTTGCCAAGAAATTTGGAAATTCTTGATTCTCTTCGAGGCCCCCTTTAGCTGGGGGCCCCGGGGCAATTCCCCGGCTGCCCCAGCCTAGTTACGGGCCTACATCCAATCAATGGAAAGTTATTGTATTTACCTATTATAGATTCTCAAATTGAATAAAAATAAAATAGTATCGCTGTCGTGCATTTGAAGGAGTAATTTTCGTATTAAAAATGCTAAACCTCAAGTTAACTTGAATTTTTGCCTATGTTATCAACATAAGTGATTGTAGACGTATCAAATTTTTGTCTCTCTTTACTTTGTATATTTTCGTATATAAAAGAGATAAAGATAATCGACATAATACCTATTTTAAATTTTCTAAAAGAGAACAAAAATATAATATAGGCATATTTTTAACAATGTATTGCTAAAACTGAAATTTATTTGTTGAAATTCGATAACGGTTAAATATTTGAATTTCAATTGTTACATTCTGTTTTCTTACTATTGGATTGGTTGTTAAAAAAAATACAATTATTTTTAAAAAGATACTTATAATTCCTGTCTTAAAAATAATTCGAATATCAAAGATGAAAAAATTCCCTGAATTCAACGAAATTTCCCTGATATTTCCCTGACTACCTAAATTCCCTGATTTTTCCAGGTTTTCCAGATTTTCTAGAAAGTGGCCACCCTGAAATATTCAGAATGCTGCAGAATTAGCAAATATGGCTACAATCTCCACGTACAGTAATTTCATCAGAAGAGCTAAACTTTGGTTTGATATCGAGTGCAAAGTTGCTAAGCGCGAAGTACGGGCTGCTTTTGCTAACTGTAAGGAGTGCACTTTTTCACGCGGGAATCGACAGAAATTTATGTCAAGGTTAAAAAGAAACATCGTACTTTGATTAACGTGAAGAAGCGTACTTACTACAAAGACATTCAAATTAAACTTTCTAACACTCATAACGCCCGAGAATTTTGGTCACAAATTAGAAAATTTAACTGTAAGGCTGTGCGGCATACTAACCCAATTAACATAACTGTTTGGTACCGTCACTTTTCAGATCTGTTTAGTGTTGTAACGGAAGATGTATCGAACATCAACTTAAGCTGTGATATCACTCTTAATCTCATTCATGATTTTTTAGACGGCGACATTACAATAGATGAATTAAAAAAGACAATAACAAATTCAACAAGTGGCGTATCACCAGCCACAGATCTAGATGGTATAAATTATGATTCTTATAAAAATTTACCAATTTGTGGTAAGGACTATCTGCTGAACTTCTTTAATAAATGTTTTGCTGATGGAGTTACTCCAAAGAAATTGTCAGCAATTAAACTGTGTTTATTGTTTAAAAAGGGTGCACGAGACAACGTAGATAAAATTATACATAGAGGTCTGTTTTTACTTTATTGTATCACAAAATTATTCACGCAAATAATATATAATAGGTTATGGGTGTGGGTTTAAACCAGACCGTGGTTGTACAGATAATTTATTTATACTGACCGGCGCAATCCAAAATTAACTTAAACAAAAAGGGGGAAAACTATTTGCTGCGTTTATAGATTTATAGGAAAGCGTTTGATTCGCATTCATTATTATGGTTAAAATTAAAAAATCTAGGTGTCAAATTATTTAGACTAATTAAAAATCTGTACGAAAATGTGTATATCGACAAACCGCTAGATACGAAAATCAAAATGAATCACGGAGTATTACAGGGAAATTGTCCAAGTCCATTATTGTTTGCGCTTTTTATTTCAGATCTTAAATCATCTCTTCTTAACTTTGCTGTTTCTGGGGTAAATACTGAGAGCAACTTTGATCAAAATGCGCTTTTTTATGTTGGCGATCTTGTTTTAAGTAATATAAGTATCGGTCATCTTAAAAAATCATTAATTTTTCTAGAATCGTATTGTCGTAATAATGTTCTAGAAATTAATTCTAATAAATCTAAAATTTTGATATTTAGTAAGACAGCTAGCGCATGTAGTGACAATTTCTATGTACATGGACAATGTTTAGAAATAGTAAATGAATATTGTGTACTTGGGTGTATTGTTTTTATCTTCTGGTGTATTTCTCAAAGCAGCCAACTTTGCTAAAAGCAAATAAAACTTAGCAATAAACCAAATAAAGAGTATCTTTGGTAAAAGCAAACTAAATAATCATGGTGTTCTTAAAAGTATTGCCACTTCTATTCTTTGATATCGTATAGAGAGTGCAGGTTCGGTTTTAGAAGCCTGTTTATTCACTACATTCTAAGACTGCTGATTATGTTGTGAGGAGGGAATTTGGTTTGATAAAATTGGAAGCTGATGTATTTCGACGGATATTTAACTTTATTGATAAAATCAGTTCCAACATTCGTTTAACTAAGAAATGTTTTAATGAACTAAAAACTTTAGATTCCTTTCCTTACAATGTTGTCAAATATAACTGGTTTTCGCAAGTGAGGCAGTTGTTTGCACGGATTTGTTAAGCTGAACTTCTTAATGAGAACATAGTAGCTTTGGCTTCTGCTAAAAAACGTTCTGAAATTGTTAATGCGTATGAAAATTTATTATCGTCTAAAGACTTTCAAACAATGGAGACTTCAGGAAGTAATCCCTTGTATCATCATTTAGTAATAGCTAGCAACATACAAACTAGTTTAAATATGCCACTTCGAATACTCAGAGTTTGTCATGAGCTAAGAACATCGAGTAATCGTTGTATTGTGTTTTGCGATCGAAATTTCTCGCATCGAATTCTCGCATGATGCCATTCAAGCTAAGTTTCTATGGAAATACATTTTCTGTGATATTTTTGAAGAAAATTCCTTAGCAATATTTTGACTAGTGTGACATTTTGAAAAAATTGAAAAATTTTATTTTGCATGTTTCGATAGTCTATAGTTCTATACCTTTAAAAATAATATACTAAAATTTCAAGTCCATGTCTCAAATAGTTACTGCAATCCGAAGAGCGGATTCTGATTTTCATTGTTAACTTTGAGATATTGAGAAATGTATGAAGGTTGATAGTTCGGGAGTTTCTGGACATGGCTGCCAGTCACATGTTGTGGAGAAGCTAGACCCTGACACATTTAAACGACTCATTTAGTTTTACTATGACCGTTATATATGTTATATATAGTGAGTATATCGTAAATAATTTTAGTAAAAATTCTCAGTGATTAAAACTAAAAGGTAAGGTAAATAAAAACTACATTTTTCAAATTTGCTGCAGATATAACTCGAAAACAAATTATCCGATCGATTTGATTCTTATTTTAGCTTCTTTTATATATGTTTCTTCGTACCACGAACCTTCAGTTTTCCGATCGAATAAAAAATGTAATTTTTGCAGGCCAAAAATCATCAAATTTTCGCGCAAAGTTTGAAACTTTTTTTAAAAAACTCCGCCATTTTGTTAAATTTCAACTTTTTTTCCGATTGAGGTTCACGGCCCGGGCAATACCTTCTAGTTTAATAGGCTTTTTTGTTTTTAGACACTGTGAGGGTCGCTATCACTGCAGCAGTGGGGGGACTTTTCCTTTTGGAGCCTTGGGAGGCATTTCATCGTGCATAACTCGGTATTTATTTAATCTGGGGGCACGGAAGTGCTCCCGCCAAGACGAGGCAAAACAAAACAGACAGGGCACTGCTGTATCTTTTCTCAAAGCAATTCAGCTTATTTTTGGATTCTGATAACTTCGGTTTGGGTAATACTTAAGAGCTCAAATTATCAGGATAGAATATAGTCACCAGTCTAATGAAATATACCAAATTTTATAGCTCTACTGCTTTAGATTTTATTAATATGCAAATTTCATTAAATTCGTGACTCATTTGTATTTTCTGTACACGTAATATATCTGGGGGCACGGCAGTGCTCCCGCCAAGACGAGACAAAGCAAAAAAAAAACAAACAGGGCACTGCTGTATCTTTTCGCGAAGGCTATTTTTGGACCCTGATAACTTCGGTCTAGATAAAACTTAAGAGCTCAAATTGTCAGCGCAGAATGTAGTCACAATTCTAATGAAATGTACCAAATTTCAGTTTTATAGCTCTATTGCTTTCGATTTTATTAATATGTAAATTTCATTAAATTCGTCACTCACTCACTCACTGATGATCATCAAAATTATAGAGAACTTCCCGAAGTCTTAGAAAGTTGAAATTTGGTATGTAGACTGGGTTTAGCATACAATTAACGAGAAAATTAGCAAATCTGTGATTTTTCGTCTTTAGCTTCTTATAAATAATAAAATATATTGTAGGTATACTTATAGATAAATAAAATAATTAAAAAATCAAATCAAATGGCTCTTGGTTTATTTTTGGTATTTGTAACTAGGAAAAAATTATTTACTTTTCTTGTTACTAGAAAAATTGGTGATTTTTAAAAATCTTTGAAAATATTTGACACTTTAAGACGTCAAAAAATGTCTTATCCGATTATTTGCTTAATGACGGCAATTTACCTGTCCTTTCTGATAACTTATAATTACATTGTAAGTAGAATTCTGATGTCCAGTAAATACTCCCTGTATAATAAAAAAAAATACGAACAACCTACAAAAAGAACTGACAAAAGCTTCTTATGTCCAGGAAATACACCCTGTATAAATAAAGAATATAAAATCACGAACAACTTACAAAAAGAACTGAAATCTCAACAAAAAGCATTTAATGTTAAAAATTTAGCCTCGTAACTATTTTACTCTTAAAATGTTATGAGATTTAATGTAGCGCAAGCCCTAAATGAGTCGACATCATGGTTAACTCAAGTTATAAGGCTTGGCCGTTTCGCGAAACTATGATAAATAAAACCAAACATTAACAGCTCATAGCAGAATATTGTGCTATGTGCTATATTTACCATAGCTTCGGGAATCGGCCAAGCCTTATAACTTGAGTTAACCATGATGTCGACTTATTTAGGGCTTGGCTCTACATTAGATCTCATAACATTTTAAGAGTAAAATAGTTGCGAGTCTTGGCTAAATTTTTAACATGAAATGTTTTTTGGTGGGATAATTAATTATATGATAGAAACCATAGATACTACCTATGTTATGTTATTGTGAAAACTTAATCTGTACCAAACTTCTTTGTATAGAGCTTTGCTTTTAGAACAATTATATTTATTATTATTATTATTATTATTATTATTATTATTGTTATTACATAATTTTCTATAAATAAAGTTTAAAAACAGAGATGTGGGTGAAGTCTGTTATTAATAACAAATCTCAAACACGAATTAATTTAAATCAAGCGATTTCGCGACGAAAAAAGTTTCGAAAACGCTGATGTAGAATATAATACGCATTCTAACATTTAAATAGAAGAAAAGTGATTCATGGCAAAACTTACATAGTTATATGTTATTAGTCTTTATATTTCCTCAAAAGGAAATTTGCTATCGGTAAAATTTGAAAGTATTGCCTACTGAATTTTGTATATATATATATATATATATATATATATATATATATATATATATATATATATATATATATATATATATAGTTAAGACAAACTGACTTAAGTCAAACTCTCTTCACTTCCACAGATATCATATTTCAATTATTGCAATTTCAACATTTAGCATTTCTGTAATTTTTGTAATCCGATATTAAAGAAACTTCACGTACATTTGTATCAACATTTCCTGTCCATGTGAATCTATATCAGCATTTCCTGTGAGAAATCATAAAGTTGTTTCTTATGTATTCTAGAATGTAAAGGTATCTCCAACAAACTCAGCACTTTTACACTATATAAAGAATTGAGAAACTGAGGTTGCCGGATATACTTGTCAGGACTTAGTACACGAATTGTAACAATCGAAACCATCATTGTAATACTTTAATTGTTGTAATAAAGTTTTGTAATAAATAATTTTTTTTTTTTATTAACTTCGCGCACCCCGCAAAGTTAAGTTGCGCAGTCGGTGGGATCCCCGAGAACGGTGTATAAGTTTGTGAATTGTGAATTATTGACTGACGGTTCATCAGAACAATACTTCAAACTTGAGGGCACATCAAGTGTAGTGGTTCACTCAACGCCAGTACTTGGATTTCAATTCTTGACGCGGAGAAGAACTGGATCAATGTGGAAGAACATCTGCAGCTTACTGTGAGTAAAATAGTTCATTTGTTATTTGCTGCTTCTTTTTCCATGCCTAAAGATCCTAAGTCTAAATTACAATATACAAATCATGTACCATACCCGACAAGTACCCCTTACACAAACGGCGCAGTAAACGCAGGTGTTGAGCTTGAAACGTTGGTATCGGAGAATACGATACGTAACGTACCTCCTAGTTTAATTAGTAATAATTTAAATTCAAATTCGGTAGTAATTGAAAATAATCATAATAACAAAATGACTGAATTATCAGGAATTACACAAATACTAGAAGCTTTTAAGATCCCAGACCCAATCAAAAATTTACCGGAATACAACGGTAACCCCAGAGCTTTGTACGATTTTATAGAAAATGTAGAGGAAATAATAAGTTGTGTTGGTATGGACTGGAGCCAAAGTTACGGAAAGATCTGGATAAGAGCAATAAGGAACAAAATTGTTGGAGAAGCTAATGAGGTGTTAAATATGTATGGAACACCAATTGATTGGCCAACAATAAAAAATAACCTTATATTTCACTACGCCGATAAAAGGAACGAAACCACCCTTATTAAAGACTTGCATAATTTAAGACAAAATAGTAACCAAAAAATGGAAGAATTTTATGCCCAAGTCATTGAAATTCTTTCATCATTGGTAAATTTCGTAAAACTAAACGAAGCAAATCCAGGCGTGATCAAATCAAAAATAACTCTATACCAGACATTATCAAAAGACGTATTCTTAGCAGGATTAAGAGAACCAGTAGGCTCAGTAGTTAGAGCTAGGAACCCCGAAACTATTCAGGCAGCCTTCGAATACGCGATTAAAGAGCAAAATATTCATTACCATCAGAAAGGAGCCGTAGCACAAATTACAAATAGGACATCCCAAAACAAACCACTTGCTCCCAGACCAACCATACCAACCTATAATCACATCACAATACCCCAAACACAATTAGTCCAACAAAAACCATTCTTCCAACCACAACAATACTATACGCAACCACAACAACATAACCCACGACCGCAACAATCCAACTCACGTCCACAACAATACAACCCGCGACCACAACAGACATAGAAACCGACACCTATGGACATAGGAAGTAATCAGATCAGTATCTGAAGACCAAATCCTCACCAACAAAATAGACCTAACTTCTTCCAGCCACAAAGTACATCAACATTTACCAGCAAAGAATTACATAACCTAGAGACCCAAGAAAATCAGAACTATACTAGCTTAGACGAATATTTAACTGATTATGAAACCAACCAGCAAACTGACTATACTACCGAGAATCCTATGCCATCAGACGACGGCAACTTCTACAACTCTTACGAACTAGACAATCAAAATTTTCAATCGAGTTTGGAGAGCAACTCGGGTACATAGACAGTAACCTCCTTGGTTCCACTTTACCCTATATCCACATATCCAATACACATGGACCACCATTAAAATTCCTGATAGACAAAGGTTCCTCAAATTCCTTTATCAATCCCGAACATATCCACCCAAATCAAACTTATAAAACTCATCCCGTTCATATTAAAGCTTTGCTAGGTACACATACTATTGACACTAGAGTAGAACTGCCAATATTTAATGAATTTAATCAAGAAGGTACACTAGAATTTTTGGTACTTAGGTTTCATGCATATTTTGATGGTTTACTAGGACTAGATGCACTTAACCACTTGCAAGACAAAATAGATGTCCCAAACAAACAACTAATTACACTTTTCTCAATAAATAGACTTCTGTTCAAACCCAATTTAACTAGTGGTATTCATACGATCGAAGCAAGCAGTAAACAAATCATAAAACTACCAATCGATATACAGTGTGGTGATGTACTACTACCTGAAACAAAAATTTCAAACAAATTTCTGATTCCACCAGGAGTTTACCATGCAAAAGATTGGTACATGTTAGCTCCTGTAATCAATTTAACTAGTCAAAATCAGAAATTTCTAGTTAAACAACCACTTCGGGTAGAGTTACTAAATCACGAAATTGTAGAATATAATAACATGCAAATTCAACAAGAAACAGAAAACACCCCACTTCCTCCTATTGAAGCACTAATCAGGACTGACCACCTAAATACAGAGGAAAAACGCGAAATCATTAAACTTTGTAAAACGTACGAAGACATTTTCTTTAAAGAGGGACAAGACTTAACCTTCACAAATAAAGTCAAGCATGAAATAAAAACTGTAGATAACTTACCAGTTTATACACGATCTTATCGGTATCCCCACATTCATAAGGAAGAAGTGCAAACCCAGATCGATAAAACGTTAAAACAAGGGATAATAAGACCAAGTTACTCTCCTTGGAGTAGCCCCATATGGATAGTCCCAAAGAAAATGGACTCAAGCGGAAAACAAAAGTGGAGGCTTGTCGTAGATTATAGGAAGCTCAACGAAAAAACAGTAGACGATAAGTATCCATTGCCCAATATACCAGATATTTTTGATAAATTGGGAAAATGTATGTACTTTTCGACATTAGATCTCGCGTCGGGCTTCCATCAAATAGAGGTGCACCCCCGGGACATTGAGAAGACGGCATTTACCGTAAAACACGGCCATTACGAGTACGTACGAATGCCGTTTGGCCTGAAAAATGCCCCAGCCACGTTCCAGCGTGTGATGGATAATGTGCTAAAGGATTTACAAGGCACCACATGCCTTGTATATATGGACGATATAATAGTTTTCTCAACCTCCCTTCAAGAACACATCACAAGCTTGCGAAAGGTCTTTGATAGATTAAAATCTGCTAATCTAAAAATTCAGCTTGACAAAAGCGAATTTTTGAGGAAAGATATAGCCTTTCTTGGTCATGTAGTATCCGAACGAGGTATCAAGCCAAATTCGGACAAAATTAAAGTAATCAAGAACTTCCCTATACCTAAAACGCAAAAGGACATCAAACCATTCCTTGGCTTATGGGGATACTACCGCAAATTCATAAAAGACTTTGCTAAAATAACGAAGCCAATGACCAAGTGTCTTAAAAAGGGACAGTCTGTGAAACACACCCCGGAATTCATAAAATCATTTAATTTGGCTAAAGATCTCCTAACACATGACCCCATACTAGCGTACCCAGACTTTAGTAAAGAGTTCATTCTAACCACAGACGCCAGTAACGTCGTTATTGGCGCGGTCCTGTCTCAAGGTCCGATTGGTCAAGACCACCCAATCTGCTATGCGCCCCGTACTCTAACGGACACAGAACAGAATTACTCCACAATTGAAAAGGAGTTACTAGCCATCGTCTGGGCTACGAAATACTTCAGACCTTATTTATTCGGGCGCAAATTCAAAATAATTACAGACCACAGGCCACTCATCTGGCTTATGTCCCTAAAAGAACCCAATAGTAAGCTGGTACGATGGAGACTTAAGTTAGAAGAATTCGATTATACCATAATTCATAAAGCAGGAAAATACAATACTAATGCCGACGCTCTGTCTAGAGTAATAATAGATAATAATAATTTAGAAGATAACCAGTCAACAGACACAACTCACACAGACGGTACATCTTATGAAACAATCCATAGCGTACAAGAAGATGATAGTACATTCATTCGCATATCAGAAAACCCTCTGAATGATTTTAGGAACCAACTAATATTATTAAAAGCAAGCTCACGACAGAAAAGAAAATTCAAAATATTCTTTAACCAAAAACGAAGGATAACCATAACCCTCCCTGACTACACAGACCAAACATTAATCGAAATAATTAAAGAAAACATCCCACCAAAAAACCTTATAGCACTCTACTGACCCGATGACGAAGTATTTTCAAAGTTTCAAACAATATTTTCCGAATACTTTTCACAGGGCCAACAGTACAAAATAATTAGAGTCACTAAAATGCTCAAAGACATATTAAACGACGAAGAGCAGGATGAAATTATCAAAAATCACCATGATCTAAGGCACCGTGGAATAAATGAAACTTTTGAACATTTACGTAGGGAATACTATTTTCCAAACCTAAAATCCAAAATATCATACTATATAAGTAACTGCAAGGTGTGCAACGAAAATAAGTATGATAGACACCCTCCTAAGCAACAACACGAATTAACACAAACACCTACACAACCCTTGGAAATTTGTCATCTAGACATTTTTCACTTAGATAAAACCAAATTTCTAACAATTATTGACAAATTTTCCCGCTTCGGTCAAGCCTATGAACTGGAGAGTAGAAACTCCCCACACTTAATAGAAGCATTAGCCCAATTCATATCCTCATATGGTAAACCAAAATTAATAATAGTTGATTCGGAAAAAGGGTTCGATTCGATTCGATTTAGGGAATTTTACCAAAATTATGAAATCGAAACACATGTAACTTCCATAAGAAGTTCGACATCAAATTCCCCCGTGGAGCGATTCCACTCAACGTTGCTCGAATTATATCGTATCGTTCATATTCAAGATAAATCAGCCTCCGCCGATAGAAAGATGTTACAAGCCATATTCATTTATAATAATAGTATACATTCAGCCATCAAATGCACTCCCTATGAACTATTTTTCGGTAGAAAATACGATATAAAATTATCTCCAGATGCCGAAATAGTAGAACAAGAACACATTAAATTTCAACGAGAGTCCTATAATAAACAATTAGAACAAAAACAAAAACAAATAGCCAAACTAAACGAAAAACTACAAAACCCAGTTGACTATAATGAAGGCCAGAAAGCATATTTCCAAGAAAACAAACATAATAACAAACTACACCCCAAATTCAAAGAAATAATAGTAAAAATCAACAACAGAGTAACAGTAACCGATAATAAAGACAGGAAAATTCCCAAACGAAAACTAAAGAAACCTCCTTTGTTGCAGAACCGTCCTAACCTTAATAACAATGACAACACTCCAGAAGATAGAGATCAGAGATATGACCCACAACCCGGGACTAGTAGGGATTGAATTAGGCTCAGCTCGACTAATTAAAGATTATTACAAATTCATACATATTATAATTCTTGAAAATTATAAAGAGAATTTAATCAAAATAAACTATTCCATAGCACTTCTCGAAAAATTCAAAGTTTCAAAAAATCTGATAGGCACTATCCACTTAAAACATAAGGAATTAGAAAATTTGTTTAACCAGCTCTATCCCAAACGGACGAAACGTAGCTTAATAGACGGATTAGGGACTGCAATAAAATTCATCATCGGTAACATGGACAATAACGACGCACTGACCATCAACAAAGAAATAGAAATGCTCAGACTAAACCAGCACAATTTATTATCCCAGACAAATAAGCAAGTCAAAATACATGAACAGATGATTCAACGACTGGACAACATAACACAACACATAAATAACCAACAAGAAACCATAAATAACATTTTAAACTCATTTAATTCTCAAATATGAAATAAAATTAAGACAGACGAGGACAATTTTGAATACATACAATACATTTACCAGATAACCTATAACTTAGACCTCTTATATTCACACTTATCTCAAATAGCTCAAGCCGTAAATTTAGCACGACTTAATATTTTACCTACATCAATACTACTACCAAGTGAACTGGAACATGCCTACAAAATACTAAAAATGCAGAAAATACCTATTCAGTCTCTGGAACAAATATACGAAATACTAAAACTTCAAGCTTATTATAACGGTACTAATATAATATTTAACGTCCAAATACCTTTGTTTCAAGCACACACTTACAAACTGAATCGCCTAGAACCCCTACCTATAAAAAATAAGACTATCCTGATTTCCCATCCATATATCCTGAGCAGTAAATACTTGAACCATTTTATGAAAAAGGAGTGTCCACGCCTAAGCGAAACCTATATATGCGAAAAACAAGATACTATAGCCGTGCCTCAACCCGACGAATGTTTCAATAACACGCTTCGTGGGATACCTGGCAACTGCGTATATGAAGAATACGGAAACAGGGTCGAAATCAAACAACTAACATTTCAACACATCATAATGAAAAATGTAAACAACCAGTCAATATCAACAACTTGTGGAATCGACCAGCGAACAATCACTGGATCCACTCTCATATATTTTCATAACTGCACCGTCACAATTAATGAAATAACTTACGAAAACCAAGAATCAGTCTACACAGAACCACTGTACGTTATACCATTGTACAGCCTAAAAATTAACGAAACCAAAGTAATACCAAGATGGGATCTACAGAAGTTAAAAGAACACCATATTGAAAATCGACAGCAAATCAAGGAAGTCAAGTCCTATTATTCCTACTATACCATACATACATCAAGTCTATACGTCATAACTGGACTTATCACCGTGACGTTTACTATCTACGCCATTTGGAAACATAAGAACAAGAGGAAATCTGAACCAGGAATTACATTCGTCCAACCCGCCGCTCCAGCAGAAGAGCCAAAGCTCATCTGGCCTACGCTTGCGACTAAGGGGGGAGGAGTTAAGAACGACAACACACACTGAGTCAGCATATACGTGACTTAAGTCAAACTCTCTTCACTTCCACAGATATCATATTTCAATTATTGCAATTTCAACATTTAGCATTTCTGTAATTTTTGTAATCCTATATTAAAGAAACTTCACGTACATTTGTATCAACATTTCCTGTCCATGTGAATCTATATCAGCATTTCCTGTGAGAAATCATAAAGTTGTTTCTTTTGTATTCTAGAATGTAAAGGTATCTCCAACAAACTCAGCACTTTTACACTATATAATGAATTGAGAAACTGAGGTTGCCGGATATACTTGTCAGGACTTAGTACGCGAATTGTAACAATCGAAACCATCATTGTAATACTTTAATTGTTGTAATAAAGTTTTGTAATAAATAAATTTTTTTTTATTAACTTCGCGCACCCCGCAAAGTTAATTATATATATATATATATATATATATATATATATATATATATATATATATATATATATATATATATATATATATATATATATAAATAATATCATAAAAGAGTTGGCATCTTGCTTAAGGTAACATGAATACAAAATGTCGCATACAAAAGTATAAAAATTTATTGTTTTCATTTTCCTGTTGAAATTGATTTTAATTTGCTTACTTATTAGACTGCCGCTCTGCAACCTAGAACAAACCTGGAAAGTAATTTGACTGATTTATCTGAATACGGGTCGGAGGTAAAATTCGAATTACACACTCAAAAGTTGTTACTATTATTCAGTATTGCAACGAATACTTACCTGTAACATAAAATACATGTTGTGGATAGAGTAGAGTGATAGAATAAACACACTTCTGTGACTTTTGTATATATACGGTATACAACGTTTATTACGTAATAAAAGAAGAAAATTATACATTAAAATTGCATTTTCGCACTTAAATTTTATATATTTGTTTACTGCAGAAATTTATTATTAAGTATACAAACTTGGAAGAAAATAATTTATTCTTATTCAACAAAATAACAAATGGTTAATCCCTAAAACTGATCTAGTTGGCAAGTCCACTTCTATTTAGTTTCAGGTTTCAATTTCTCAGTTGTTTTGTTTCACATACTTATATTCTTAATTAAAGTTCACATAGTGTTTAAAAAATTATCAAACTGGACCGGCTGGGACTCGAACCCGAATGTCTTGGTTGCTAGCCAAGCGCTAGAAACCAAGAGATCCGGGATCGAATCGCAGCCGGTCCAGTTTTAGAAATTTTCAAACACTATGTGAATTTTAATTAACATAATGAATTGGTCATACATGCCAAAGTAAATCGAGTGTTCAAGTATCAGCTAAAGCTAGTCGTTAAGTGAACATATGAATATTGGTGTATGTATAAATACGAACAGAAGTCCGCCATACATTAATAATGTTTCACAGGCAGTCGATAACATTTGAAATTAAAAACATATATTATTTTTCAAAATTGATCTACCTGAACATGATTAAATCAACCGAAAGCTAGCTCGTAAAAGGTACATATCTGAACCATATGATAAAATTAAACATACCTACCTAATGTCGACTCATTGCAGAAATTCAAGTCAAGAAACTGATAAAAATGTACAATCGGAACAGACAATCTTTCAAAAGTATAGATTATTGAAGCGCTATTACACTTCTTTCAAATAGAATTTAATGTGGGATACATAAGTATTGGGATGCTTCTCGGGTTTTCTCATAATTTTATGGTCAACGCCCTATAGCACATTATCTCTATCTACCTATTTACGAAATATTAGATTTTATATTTGCAGAAAATTTGATTTTCATGTCTTCACCCACTGTTTCTGTATGACCCTCGCTGATAACCACTATATACATAACACTAAGGTTAAAGACCCGGTAATAGACCCTGGCCCAGTTTCTGACCTTTTCAACATTTTTATAAATTAATAAAAAAACTATATTTTAAATAAGAAAAAAAATAAATTCTTAATTTAAAGTAATCTATTCTGTGCCTAATGAATAGCAATTTAAAAAGTTTAGAATATATTAACTAAATAAAAAAGAAATTTTAAGTTTAAAATGTGTGTAAAAACTGTTTTTTAGTTGTTTCCTAACAGTTTATGTTACAAAGTACTCATTTTGATCTGTGCAATATTCATCATGTAAGTATGAAAACTTAATTAAAAATATATGAGCAGGTTAACATTTGTTTAAAATTTATTTTAAAATATTTATAAAATACCTTAGAATGATTTTTATTATTGAAATATGAGGGTCAATTACTAGGCTTACTTCTAAAGTGGTATGGCCCAATTAAATTCTAACCAGTTTTTGTTAGTTATTTTGTTATTTATAGTTGTCATCGATTAGTTTTTGTTATTTTTCATAACGTATATAACATTAAACATTCATTTTTATCAATAAAAAATTATTTATAAATTAAATTTTAAAAAACTGCATTTTTTTATAATAAATAAATATTTAATTTATTAATTTAAGTAATGATTTTAGTTTATTTAAGCTTAGTAAGTACTTCATAAGCTAATCATAATTGAATTTAAGAGTCAGGAACTAGGCCCCTGTCAGGGTCAGAATCTGTCACATGAGAAATGCTGAGGGTCAAAAACAGGGTCCTTGGATGTTAATTTTTAAACATTAATTTAAATTATTAATTCAATTCAAATAATTATTTTACCTACATGACTTTATTTCGAAAACCATAAACTCGTTGATAAAATTATTAACTGTCTCTTAAGTTAAAACTTATATTTATTATTGTCGTTTAACCTCAGCTGTCACTACAAAACGGTCAGAAACTAGGCCGTTTACCTTACTTAGTATACAGCTTATATTAGTGGTTATACCTAACCAGTGAGTTAATTACTCAAAAGCTAGCTCGTAACTGAATAGTTTAATTTAGTGAAAAGTGACAAGGTAAATTATTCTCATACACTGTATTATAGATTTGCATTTTCAGTACTTAAATCTTTCAAAGGTAAATTGCTTAGATTTTTCTAAAAGTGTCATTAAAAAATTCTCAGAAGTGAATGTCTAGACAAAATTTATTATCGAAAAATAAATCCTAACTATTAAATAAACAGGACTTAAAATCCTTTCACCTTCCTTTATTAGGATTCTGTAGTGCCATCAGTGTGAAAAGTGTATTTCACATGAAAATCACGTCGAAAATTGTTCAAACCGTAATATCTATTTTATTTACATACATACCTATACTAATATCAGTCTGTGTGCTTTAATAAAAATGTTACCAAGCATACAAACATTTATTCGTATAATTCTCCAATGGATATGAAAATTTTATGTACCTACTAAAAAGGAGGGAGGAATCACTATTTGTTGGCACAAACTAAATTAAAATGTTCGACGAAGCAGTACTTTTGTGTTACAACACAAATATACTTGAATATAATATGTTATGTTATAGATTACCTTTATATAGGTATACAGCAAACCTCAAAACATAATCCACGTTAGTTGTCCGTAGGGATATCTATTTTTTGCGTGCAGGTTCTTCACACAAGATTTAGTTTTTTTTTATGTCGTCTTTTAGTTAAAGAATCATATACCAAATTAAAGTAATAATTTAAAAAATCGGGTAGATAAACAATAAATTTTGAAATATTTTATTCGTAATTTAAATGTTTAAATAAAAAGTTTTGAGTAGTGCCACAGAAAGCTGAATGAGCTCCAGGGCAATAAAACTGGACAAGTTTAAAACTCCCAAGACTGACAGTCGGATTCAATACAAATAATATATTTTCATACGAATTTGTTAAAACTTTCATCGCCAATTTTTGAAAAATCACGTAAACGATCAGAAAAAACGGAATACGGCTCCATGCTGGATCCGATAATTAATGTTGAAAACATTTTTGAACTCTACAATTACGTAATTCCAAACTTTATTCGTGTAGTCTACATCAGGAGGGGTTCTCAACCTTTCAGACTTTGAGCCCCCCTTCATACTTTGGTGCAAGGTCACGCCTCCTTTTACCGACTAAGTTAATTTAGACTTATATGTATATGATAAATTTACTTACATTATGTTTGAGTAAAATGACTTTGAACTTAGACTAGACATACTCTGGTAAGGAATATAAAATTATATTTCTTCAAATACAAATTTTTATTACACAAATCATCGAAAAAATCACAAGTCAGCTAGTTTCTCACGCCTGGCCGGATACTCACTTATATTTTATTGAGTTAATAGCTATAAGCTTGCTTACACATTTCATGTTTGGATGTTCCGACACTGTATTTTGTTCCTCAAAAAAGTTTCCAACAGACAACTAGAAATCTCTAATAAATAAATATCACTTTTGAAAAACATCACTTTGTCATATAAATTTAAATTTCGATCAGTCCCATCAAGAAGAAAGGTATTTTTTCGCGCCAAAAATATTAAAAATTTGCTTTAAAGTTAGCGAAAATAGTCTAAACGAATAGAAAAATAACTTACTTCTATATCCCAATCAAATCTTTATTTGTACCATCCCCGCATACGTCCCGTAAAGTCAAGACTAGACTTTAAATAATATGTATTTAAAGAAACTAGTTATCTAAATGTTAAGCTCCGCCCAAAATATATTCAGAAAGATTTTCCTGTGTTAAAATCTTAACTGGAGAGTAATGTCCCATCAGTTTTTCATATTTTTTACTATTTCTATTCTTAAATATTAATATCTAACACTAGTAAAAGTTTCTGTTTTTATGTATAAAAATATGAGCATTTCTTCACACACCACATATTTTTAGATATGTCTTTTTTAGACAACATAAAAACATAGATTTTGAATATGAAACCTATTTGTCATTCTTGTTTATCTTGCAAAAATTACATATTCATTTTTGTGCAAGGAAAAGAGCACGGATTGTCAACATTATTAGTTTGTATTTAACATCAAGAAAAGTGGCGCATTTTGTATTTGGTAGTCACAGATAAAAAATTTTTACCATATACTTGACGATTTTTAATCGTGTATAATTATCGAACTTATTACTTGACTATTTTAATGTAAAAATTGTTTGTTTCGGCATTGCTGACACCAAATACGAGCCTAATGGCGATTGTTAATACTTAATTACATTATTCTAGTCTTATAATATTCTAATATTCCCGTGTCAGTCTCTTTGAAATGTTTAGATTACGTTTTAACTAATTATGTACTGCTAAATGAAAAACGATATTTTGTCTGGGAAATTGGGACAAATTATTAATCTGGGTCTCGAACTGCTTTTTTCAGAAACTTAAGACCCTATACAATATCCGTAAATGAAGGATAGACAACAATTTTTAAAAAAAGAGTTATAATTTTTAAAATTCTTTTATTTATTTAATAATCCGAGCACAAAATCATCGTCATCAGGCCCAACGAGAGGGGGGGGACAGCCGTGGCTGTAGTCCGGGGGCCCGGGGTCCCAAAGGGGGCCTCAGTCGGACAAATAAGTCTTATTTTTTACCTAATTTCGTCGTCGTTTTTTTTCATACATACATACATACGCCTAATTCTATTTTCACCTGATAGATTGGTATCCGAAAAAAATATTTATGGATAAAATTGTAGATTAAATAAAAATTTCATTAGTCTTACCATCTTTATAGTTATGCTTGCACATTTTATTCCACAAACACTGGAAATTTAGTAATTTAGTAGATAAGGTAAGTTTGGCTTGAAAAAACCAAAACAAAAAATAACTTGAAAACATTAAGTAAAAAAATAATTGATTTGAAAAACACAAAAAACAAAAGAACTCATTAAAAACCCAATTTTTTATATGACTGCAATTATGTATGTTACATTATTTTATAAGAGCAGCCAAAAAATATTTTTGATTTCAAATTAACAAAACACAAAAACATTAATTACAAGTTATTACATTTCAGTAAAATTTATGTGAAAAAAGTCATTTTAAAAGGAGTTTCTCGTTTATAAAAACCACAATGTGACAAAGGCACATTTAAATAAAAGTTCCATCAGTTAACTTTTTCAATTGATTATGAAATCAAAACATTATTAAGCACTGAAAAGAATGTCATCTTTGATTTTCAGTTATTTAAAAAAAAAAATCAAAATAGCACGTGCTTTTTTGTTTTGAAATCAAATTATTGAGTTCCAAGAAATATAACAAAATTTTGTTCTTATTTTTGGGTACTTAGTATAAAATTGAATTAAATCTTGTAAAAAGAGAACAAAATTTTTTTTTTTTAATCGTGTTAAATAAAATTTATCTAAGAAAAGCTCATGTAAAAACAAAATTAGGTGGATTTAAATTAAAAGCAATATATATTATTTCAAAATAAAGTAAAAAATAACATCTTAAATTCCTTATTATTATTTATATTTTTAAAATTATTACAATGCCACCAAGTATTCTATATAAATTTAATTCTGGATGTTTAAATGATCATATAGGTTCATAAAACCGAAAAACCTACTAATGGTGGATTGAACGAAGCATCTTTTTATTACAAGCTATTAAATATAGGAAAATTATTTTGATGACTTTTTGAAAAAAGAAATTTATTTTAGTTATCTTACCTATTTTCTTCATTTAGTAAAAATATAAGATAAAACATAATATATATCCTGTGCTAGCGTCGCCCTTAAAGAAATTATCAACGCCTGTATATTTTTCGTCTTTGTTTATATTTCTAAGAATATAAATTCATAACAATGAATTTAAAAAATACTCTTATCGCAGCATCCTGCGCATAGCGAATTTCCGATTACAAAAATTATTTTTTCTCGGAAACCATTTTACATAGAATAATAAATCAAAACCTTCCTTATGTGAATTTTACCCCTCTTTTCGATGGCGCAAAATACATTTATATCGATAAAAAGGGAAAAAATAAATCCATTTAATTATGTCAAAACCTACTTTACATTCTATAAGAAAACAAAAGTTCGGGGTTATAACTCAAGAATGAGTGGATATAAAAAAAATCAAAGAATATATTTTGCCCGATTATTTCATAGTAAATTATTGTCTGACATTAGAACTAATATTTAATTAAATATTTATTGCGTAATTTATTCATTAAATATTGAAAATATTTAAAGTTTTAATTACTTTATCAATTTCACAAAAAATTCTATTCTTCTTATTTAACGCGTTTTCAGCCCTTTCGGCCATCATCAGAGAGGGGCTGAAAAGGCGTTAAGTAAAAAGAATAGTATTTTTCGTGAAATTGACAAAGTAATTAAAACTTTAAATATTTTCAATATTTAAAATGAAATTTCACAAAGTAAATCTCTTAACTGTGAATTATTTAGTTTATTCATTTCTCCAACCTAAATTTAAAAAACATTACAAAATATTTTTTTTTTCAATTTTCGAGATTATTTTTCAAGATAGACATACCATTTTATACATCAGTAGAAAGAGGAGAAAAAGTTCCATTAACTGTGCCAAAATCTATTTCATGTTTCATACGAAAAACAAGGCTCGGGGTCGTACCTCGGAAATGGATAGGTACTGAAAAATTCTAATAAAATATTCAAATTCTACGTAAAATATTGGTATTAGAATTTGCAGATAAAAATAACTTAATTCTTATCAGTAACAAATTATGGGAAGAAAAAGAAATTTCGAATTATGTCGATAGCTCCTAAACTACTGGGAAGTTTAGAGATAGCGTTTGAGACATTCACTTCAACCAAATTAAACTCAAGACATCACTCTACCTGAAAAGGCAGAATAACCTCTGCCGCGCCAGCTAGTATCTTTTATATATTTTTGTTACATAGATTTTAAAGGACAAGGTTCGATGTCAGTAGTAAATTTAATATTTGACGGGGGGGGGGCGGCGGGATAGTTTGTCCCTGGGGCTCTTTATTTCTCTCTACGGCCCTGATCGTCATCAGGTAATCACTCATCAAAATTGTGTAGGTGTCAACGAAGGGACAAATACACACATATTTTTAAACTGTTACCAATGAATGGCAAATAAAATAACGTAAATCCTCAGAATGTTTGGTTGGTTTGGGTAGGGGTGAAGGCAGTGCAAGCCAATAACAAAATATAATACATAATTTATTACTTTGACACATAAGAATGTACATGTCGCGCGTTTTCTTTCATTTCATTTCAATAATTTCACTCATTTTACACGTGTTGCATACAATATGTTTTGCAATTCTGAAATAAAATTTAAAAAATTAGCCAAAAATGAAAAAATAACCTCAAATTTTTAAAGGTTTGATAACTACATTAAAAAAAATATTTTAACATATTTGTTTTGAATTGAGTATTCATGGATGACTATGGGGCTTGGATTGATCGTTACTAAAGAGATGAATTTGTTTACTTACTTTTCTTCACGTGTAATAAAAAGTAGATACTTTTTATTGCGTGTGAAAAAAGTACCTAAGCCATTTTGACACTATCACAGGCAACTATATAGTTAACTTTTTAATTCAGAATTGCAAAAACATTATTTTCCATTTTTGTTTAATATTTTTTTTTTAATTCTTTAGATGCCAAAGAGAAAGTTGTGCGATCCTGAAGCAATGAAAATAAATAAGCTGTTAAAGCGGTATAAACGAAGGAAATGGGTTATAAAAAGGCAGCAATAATTATTATTCCAAGAACTACTTTGAAAACTTATATGAAAAGTTCCAAAAAATCTGTAGAGAATATAGTTTCTGATAAAATGTCCCGGGGACGGAATTAGGAGCCCAAAAATTTATTTTTAAAATTTGCACTTTTTTTTAGAGCTAAATTTATAGAGTTTGTTATAAAATTAACGCGTTTTTGTTTACATCTACGAATAAAGGAATATTTAAACTAATTTTTGACAGTTTATTCATTTCATTACCTGTAATATTCTTTTTTCTACAATTGTTTTTGAAAAAGAGGACGATATTTGGCGACTTTACCTTAATATGCACTTTGATTTATATCGATACCTCAAATACTATTTGAAATTCACACGGAACCATGTCGAAAAACATAGTTTCCAGGGAACTTAAATTTTTATGACAATGAATTATAGTAAAGTGCGCCCAGTAAAATGCCCATATAATTTCGATTTTTCATTTTTTTAAAATAAAATTTTAGGTGAATAAATATTTCTAACATCTTAAAGATATAATTATGAAAAAAAAAACTTTTGATTAATTGATTTTTATAGATTTTATAAGCGATTTTTGGTCAATTTTTTCAAAAAAACAAAAAAATGTTCAAATTAACGCCCTTTTTTAAAAAACAATTTTTAGAAAAAATCCTACGACGTTCGCTAGATTTTGGACTATATTTTAAGAAACTTTTTGATCTTTTGTTTCAAATTAAAAATTGTGACCTGCAGCGGTACACCCATGTCGACCGTCTGAAAATTAAAATAAATCATAGTTTTTGTAGTTAAAGACTAGTACTTTCATAAGCACAAAACCTCATATCTCTATCTCTTTCCTATCGTTCGTGGTACGTCTCAGAAATCACATGAAATTTAACCCTTAAATGGTCTACTGGGGTACAAATCCAATTTTATTTTATTATTTTAAAAATAATTTTTTTATAATCACTATTACTGAACTGTAACCACTCTGAATTCCCAAATGAGATTAAGTACTTCCATTTGATGTGTGATTACTTTCTCTTTACAAATTTTTAATTTCGGTTATTAACGATTTAGTTTTTTTGTACCCCAGTAGACTGATAATATTATTTACAATAATTAATCAAATTAAAGGTAATTAATTTAATTTAATTTATGTGTAAACAGATCTAAGTAACTTAATTTTCTGAAATATGCAAAAATACAATTTTATAAATAATAAACATTAGGTTAATGTTTCAATTTTAATTTTTTTTTACTTTATTACTATTTAAATTCTAATTTCATATGCCTAGATAGTTCCAGGAAAAATATTTGTGAAAACGATTAAATAAAATATGTTATGATCTTAGGAAAATATTTTAGTATTTTTTGAATAATACTTTTAACAAAGCAGATTAACGAATAATTTAAGGAAATAACTTTTGTACCCCAGTAGATTACTTATGTTTCAAAAAGTGAGTAGTTAAGGGTTAATGAACATAATATTACGGCCTAACACTAAATATTTAACAGTCGGTCTGAACATGGTCTTATCAGTGAAAAAAAAACTTGCAGGTAGCGACAAAAATCATTAGGTTTTAAAAATTACATGTAACACTCAAAACCTCATGATTTCCTTAGAAGTTGCTTTTCTAAAAAAAATAAACCATTAATTTACGCATGAGAACATTTGATTTCATTTTTATAATATTAGGAGAATTGTGGAAAATATATGTACATCTGTAAAAAGACTTACTGATAGTTAATGTCTAAGTTTCTTACTGTCTCTTGATTTTGATTCACATTAGGCATTTTAATAGATATTTTTTTTTCAAAACCATATAAAAAATCGCATAAAAAAGTTGCACAAAAAAAGACGAATAAAAAAATATTTAGCTGTACTATATCCACCAAATACGAACTCATTGTGAGTACCTACTCATAAACTACTGGAATATAGGCATTAAGAGCCAATTAGACTGGTGTGGGCGCACGAAACATTGTCAATAGTTCAAAAATATGTGAAATCCGACAAAAACAGATATTTGGGAATATCTGTAAAATATAGCGCAAAAATATTATGTATTTGTATTTAAGAAAAAAAATAAAGCTTTAAAAAAATTATTGAACTCCATTGCTATGCCAAAATAGATATAATAACTAAGCTTACGTATAGATGGTACTTAAAAAAATAATCTAAAAAAAATTAATACTAATCATATTAATAAACAAAACAAAACAAAAAAAAAATATTGAGTCAAGCACAACAAAAGTTTTTATTCCGGAAATTAGTATTAATTTTTTTTACATTATTTTTTTAAGTACTATCTGTACGTAAGCTTAGTCATTATAATTATATCTGTTTTTGGCATAGCAATGGATTTCAATAATTTTTTTAAAGCTTTGTTTTTTTCTTAAATACAAATACATAATATTTTTGGCACCATATTTTACAGATATTCCCAAATATCTATTATTGTCGGATTTATAACCATTTTTCAAAGATCTTTTAAATCAAGACCTACACTCATATAATACTTCAAGTTTTTACCACTAGTAGAAGTACCCTAACAATATGATTACATATTAGAAATTTGAAACAAGTCCGCGTAAACATTTTCAACATTAAAATTGTCTTTTTGACATGCAAACCAAATGTTACTTGATATGAAAAATACATATACATATAAACTAACATCCTGTCTGTAATATATGTTTATCGAATTTAAATTTTTATTACTTTTGTAGGCAGTAAATTATTCGAGCAGTTTATATTCTCTGGAAAAAATTTTAGTAGGCTATTTATTCGTTATTATTAATATTTATTATATCGTTAAAAATATATAGGTTTTCGTGCACACATAAAAATATTTTCTTTGTCACTTTTGATCAATAAATAATTTATAAGTTTACGAATCGACTTTCGAGGTTCATTTCATTGTCGGAAAAGAGACAGCAGAAGGCTTTATTTTGGTGGATAATAATTATTTATAGTGTTTATTGTGAAAATAGTTTGCAATACTCTTTTAATTATTTTATATAGGGATGGCCTCTATGTACTATTAAACTGCTACCAATAGGTTATGGTGGAGGCTCTGGGAAGAAATACTCTTTTAATATAATTATAGGTACATCAAAATCTAATTGAAAAGATTATTTCTCAGTTTTGCTATCACGTTCCCCAGAGTTTTAATTAAATTTTATATTACTTATTAAAGACACGTAAAAATTTTCTACAGAAATGGATATCGTTTTACAATATTAACATTTATACCTCTTCTTATAAAAATAAATCAGAAAATATGAAAATTTTCTAGCACAAAAACATTTGCTGGTTTCCAACCCACTGGAATAGCGTTCTGGCGACTCTAGCGTTCACAACCGTACGATAAATGATACGGAATGATCGGCAAAATCGGCAAAAATCAATCACGATAAATATCCATTAACTTTCGACAAATTATCCAATACATATTTCGATTCATAAACCTACGGTTTCCAAATAAAGACCAAACTCATTTTCAGTAAATGTATATATACTTGAATTTAAGCAAAAGTCCTCTGACGTCATCAACAAATAAAATATTAGATCTACACAATGTTTATAGATATTGGAGTAATAATTGGTAACGAGCAACATCAGTCTTTAATTTACAGTCTTGTCTCAGTCTTACCAGTACCGAGACTCAAGTGAAGAAGACTAAGAAACTAGCGAGGCTCTTGCCTTCATATTATTATTAAAATATGCAAAAAGGTGGCTTGTTAATTAATAATTTGCTAAGAAATTTGAAAATTCTTTAAAAATCTTCAAAATATATACACACACTTTAAATATACAAAAGTGAACAAAATCGATCTTGCCTTTGCACATATTTAATATCTTTGACATTTTACAAAACTAACTATAGTTAGCTTAAGGTACCATCACAGTGTGATTGGCCGAAAAATAATCAATTTTCTCAATTTTTTTCGGATCGATAGGATGGGGAAATGGGGATGATTTTTTTTTACGATTAATACTACTATTGAACAATATAAAAATATTTTTTTATTCATTTTTATTTGTATTTTATAATTATTATAATTTTTTGAAAAAAATATCTTTAAAAAGGGCGGATATTGGTGCCCACGATTGCGACCGCAGTTTTCATCTGAGTACAAATGTACAAAACCTTTTAGTTTCCCGTGTGGAAAAGTAGGAAGATTTCAAAAAAAGCTCACATTGGTACATACGGGCTTACCTACAGATTGATAATCTATTTGATTTTTTTTTTTTTCAAATAAAAACTGCGGCAGCAATCGTGGGCATCAATATCCGCCCTTTTTTAAAAACACTTTTTAAAAAAAAATTATTATAATTATAAAAAATAAATAAAAATGAATAAAAAAATTTTTCGTATTGTTAAATAGTGATGTATTAATAGCAAGAAAAGAAATCATCTCCATTCCCCCATCTTATCCATCCGAAAAAAATCGCGAAAATTGACTATTTTTCGGCCGATCACCCTGTGATAGTACACAGTATAGTAAGCCACTGCTACACGATGCTACGAACACCTTCCAACATTCGACGTTGGATGGTTCATAGCATCGTGTAGCCGTTGTTCGAACCTACGAGTGTCCAATGTCGAGCGTCAAACGTTCGCATTTGGTCGTGTCCCGTTCGATGTCGGTATTTTTGCACCGAGTCAAAGGGATGCTTCGAACGTTTGAAGGTCAATGTTGGTTGCGTTGGTTGGTTCGACTCAGCTGCCGCACGACTCGTTCATGTGAAGAGAGACAACATCAGTGTATAACATTAGAGATAACATCAGACAGATAACAGCGTCGTCCACTGAGTACCAACACATCATCATTCGTATTGGATCAAACATTCGATTCACCGTGTAGCAGATACATTCGTCGCACCAACTGTCGTACTTAATTGCTTCAAACGTTCGATCGAACGTTGGAAGGAACGTTCGTAGCATCGTGTAGAACCCGCTTAATTGTTTGTCTAGTCTCGCTTCACTCGTTCATAATATCATGGAATTTTTAATCAAATTCAAATTAGCAACATATTAGTTTGATCAGTAAACCATGATGAACCAAGTGAACGATGCTTACATGGCTTACACACCTGGATTGTTTCCTTTGTTTCCATGCGCATTATGTTATCACCAGTTTAAAATTTCGTCAAAATTTTATTATTTAAAATATAGTGACATTAGTATTACTAGGTAATAGAGTCCCAAAAAAATATTTAAAGTTTTGTCTCTGACATTTTTTCTACTAGATAATTTCTATTAAAATACAATTTTTCTTTATTGTTTCGATGCGCCACAACTAAGGTGATAACAAGCATCGATTTTGATAGTGCTGTTGTATTTAACGAGAGGAATGATTATTGAATTTAAAGTGTGAGATATGGGTAAGTATTGTTGGAGATGACGTATCTCTCCCGGTCGGTCTCGAATTCATGATCTACTAGACAAGATCGCAGATGCTAACCACATGACCAACGCGAGGTCAAATGCAATTATTGTAATTGTATACAGCTAAACCTTTTTTTATGCGGCCCTTTTTTGTGAGATTTTTTTTTCGATTTTTTTATGTTCATATTATTATGATCATAATGTGAATCATAATCAAGAGAAAGTAAAAAACTTAAACGACAACTATAATAACTTTTTTTGATAAAAATACTTTTTAATGGTTTTTAAGTATTTAATCAGTACATTGCATAAGAATATAAGTTATTGCATCATTTAGTTTTTTCACAGATGTATTTTTCACAATTTTCATAATATTATAAAAATAAAATAAAATGTTCCTACGTGTATATTTATTTTTAACCTTGTTTATAAAAGCAACTTCTAAGGAAATTTCTAAGTTTTGAGCGTTTTGAGTTATGCTTTTTCGATGAAACATTTTTTATGCGGGCCCGATCCACCGCATAAAAACAGTTTTTTCTTTTTATAATCTGGATCGAACTATAATTTTTATAGCTACGTATTTATGGAGTTTTTAAGTATATTTTTTTTGTGCGATTTTTTTTATGTGGTTCCTATGCACCGTACAAAAAAGGATCAGCTGTACCAGTCTATCTGTTCGATAAATATTAATTAACAATCAAACTCAATTGACGTTTCTGATCCAGATTATTATAATAGACAGTGTATATCGTAAATATTATATTAGACAGTGTATAGTGTAGAGGAGAGGTGGAATGAAATGGGAAAAAAAAACTATTTTTATTGTATGACAACGCTAATGTAAATTCATTCGAACCTAATTTTAAGCTATGCTGTCATTTTAAAGATGGCAGTATTGTCCTTTTTCAATTTATTTTTGCTACGAATTAAATTTTTCGCAACTTTTTACAAATTTTGTGACATATTTTAAACGTTTTACTGAATTATTTATCATTTTTACTGCCTATTACAAAATGGTCAAGTGTGGGTAGATCAAACGTGATGACAGATATGACAAATCAATAAATCGATAGTTAGTTTTGTGTTCCCTACCGATTAATCGATAAATTTGAATCATATCTAGCACTATCCCGTTCATGAATTAACGTGTCTCTTCCAATATAGCCTATTTATTTATGAAAGGGACAAAATACATCTTTTTCAAAATTCAGAAAGTAAAGATACAGCTAAGAATAGATAACGATTTATTTTTGGATTTTCTTTCAGTAGTGACGTAATCAAGATTTCTAATTCTGTTCGCAACTTTGCTGGCCGAATCCTCAAAACAAAATTGTCCATTTGGTGCCAACTTTCCTTTATACATGTTGTGTCAGTATTGTTTGTATGACTATTACAAATGTTGGTTTTATTTAAAATGTATACCAAGTACACAGTAAACATAATTACGGTAAACATAATCATGATAATTAGATTGTGATTTGTTCGTACATAAATACATATATAATCACATTCACATTTAAATTCGAGTTGTGCTATGCTTTGTTAATTTAATATTTGAGTTCAGCATCTACTATTATTGTGAAAACTATTGTTGCAGTCGGAAGCCATTTGGTTAGACACAAGTTGTTAACGAGGCCAGTAAACCAAAGCAAACAACCAAAAAATATCGACAATTTACTAATCCATAGTTTCTGCTGACTCTGGCAAAAATGACGTAGTTATGTGGGTTAAATAATAATATAAAAGAGACGTAAAAAAACAATAATCGAAGAAGAAGTCAAGGAAAAGTTGAGGAAAGAAGTCAAGAAGAAATCGGAAAGCAGTCAGAGTGATATCGACAGAGAAGTCGGGGAGAAGTCAAAGTGGGTGTCGGGTCAAGTCAAGTCAAGGGCAGCAGAACAGTATGGAGTAGAGAAGAGCATTGGAGCCGGTAGCTAGTTGCTAGCAGGGGGTGGCTAGTAACTAGCAGTGGGAAATGGGCTACTAAGGGTTATTTAACATACTCAGGGTCAAATTGGGAAGTTTGCTCTGGTGGCCAATAGCAAGAGCTTGTAATTAAACATCGGGAACGTTTTTATCTTTTGTTTATAAATGTTTACCTGTTTACTTGGGGAAGCCATTCCTATTTTGTTTCCTGTATCTATTATTTATCTATTGGTTCTGTTAATAAAATTGTTAAGTTGAAACTTCATTATTTTATTGAGTGAACAGTGGACACCCTTAAATTCTCGCAATTCGACCGTAGTGATAAGGAGTTCGAACACCGGCCTTCTTCTGGGGTTTTCACCGCTACCGATAACATCTACTTTAATCCCTACAGAAAAGGCTAGTACTCCCGTCGTCAACACTATACTTTATGAATTTCATTACAATTACGTGTTTAGGGTTCCGAAGAAAAAATTTTGGGAGCTCTATAATTTTTGTCATGTTTGTCCGTCTGTTACACCTGAATAAAAAAAAAATTGTCTACAGTATATGATTAGCATATGAAATTTATCGGGTGCATAATATGAGATTGGGCGGGTAAATGTATGTATTTCATGTTATGAAACCTTCCTAATGATAGATGGCCCGTAAAATTGAACCCTATACAGGATGTTTCAATTTTACTTTGTTTTGAGCACTAGTTCATCCGATTCAAATCAAAAGAAAATTGTTGAATTTAAATTTTTTCACAATAATTTTTAACTATTTGCTATTATTTGACAGTTTGAAACGTTAAATAATAATAATGTGTACTGCTTTCTTTAATTTTTTCTATTGACTTGATTTGATATTACAAAGAAAAGTTAAGAAGCAATTCACCCTGTTCTTGTCTTAAAGCTATTCTTGATTTAAAGATGACGTTAATAATATAATAAGATATGAAATTCAAAATACAGTTTAAACACAAAATCACTTTAGAGATTAGATAAAAATCTATTACGAGGCCGCAAATCTCGGAGGTGTACCTACCATCCTCCATTGGAAGTGTAAAATCTGTTCAATTTTGTTGGCTTCAATTGGATTTTCATCCTTTTTTTTTCGTAGCAATTAAGATGATTGCTTAAGTTGCTGTTATTGTGCAATATATACAAATTGTTTTACTTGAGAAAATGCACACTTATGATGTGAAAATAATTTCATTATAAAATTTAATTTGTATTATCGCTGATAACATCTGGAGAATGTCACCACGAAATATTACAGACATTTTATCAAGAGCGGATACAGAGGCCAGAGGGGTAGTCATCGAAATCATGACTCTTGCTGTTGAACATAGATTAATTCAAATTTTATTTCGGTTCACCTGGTTCCGCGACAAAATAACCGCGAACAAAATAACCGCGAATAATAATAATTTATTTATTATTTTGTTAAAATATTATATCTAAATTACAAAGATAAAACTGTAGTAATATCTTGTAAATACTTACGTTTTTGTTCTGCGATAAATTTAATCACAAAGTATATTGTCAAAACTAACCTAACCTTCGGGCAAAGGGTAACCTAAATAACCTCACTATCTAGTTTTTATATAAAAAATCGAAGTATGTTGTCAAAACTAACCTAACCTTTGCGCAAAGGGTAACCTTAACTAACCTCACCACCTAGTTTTTATGTCAAAGTCGAAGTATGTTGTCAAAACTAACCTAACCCTTGCGCAAAGGGTAACCTTAACTAACCTCACCACCTAGTTTTTATGTCAAAGTCGAAGTATATTGTCTAAACTAACTAAACTAACCTAACCTTAACTAGCCTCACCACCTATAACCTTAACCTAATTAATTTTTATATCAAAGTCGAAGTATATTGTCAAAACTAACTAAACTAACCTAACCTTAACTAACTTCACTACCTAGTTTTTATATAAAAAAAAATCGAAGTATATTGTTAAAACTAACCTAACCTTCGGGCAAAGGGTAACCTAAATAACCTCACTATCTAGTTTTTATATAAAAAATCGAGGTATGTTGTCAAAACTAACCTAACCTTTGCGCAAAGGGTAACCTTAACTAACCTCACCACCTAGTTTTTATGTCAAAGTCGAAGTATATTGTCTAAACTAACTAAACTAACCTAACCTTAACTAGCCTCACCACCTATAACCTTAACCTAATTAGTTTTTATATCAAAGTCGAAGTATATTGTCAAAACTAATTAAACTAACCTAACCTTAACTAACCTCACCACCTAGTTTTTATATCATCTACCTAAAATTTTTAAAAATGCAATAGTTTAAATACCAACATCTAAGGTCTATTGCAATTTAGCCATCTTTTATATATTGGGAGCAAAAAAGATCTTAATCATTTCGCCGTATGTACCCTAACTCAAAAAAATAATTAACGATATTTATTTTGTCATTCGGTTATTTTGTCCACGGTTATTTTATTTCGATTATTTTGTCCACAGTTATTTAGTCGCGGCACCGCTCACCTAATGACATTAAAAATTTTCTAAAATTTTTAATGATTTAAAAACCGTAAATTAAATGACGTAATGATGAAACTGAAAATGAATTATAGGTTTTTGGAACTCGTTCTCTTAATTTTTTAAGGGCAAATGGCCTTTTTATACATATGCTAAAATTAGGCACCACTAGAAAAGAGACATTTGTCAGATTGTAATTTTAAGTGCAAAAATGAAATGTTGCCAGACAAATTACCCTAATTTAACCAATTACTCTAATTTTAAGATAGTTTGTTTGAGAGAAAGAAAATTTTTGTTATTATAGGTTTTCGAAAGTGTTTTTATCATTTTTACCAAAATTAGGCAAAATGGGATAACTAGAAAAAATTCTTCTATTGAATCAGTCTAATTTATAACAAAAATGAAAAACTCATACTCAAATTACTCTAACTCAAACAATTACCCTAATTCAAATCATTCCCATAAAGTTTGATTTGAGAAAAAAAAATTCTAGTTGATGACGTCATGAAGTTTTACTAGAAGACAAAAACTTTCCAGTGCCTTAAAACCATTAATGAAATGACTTAAGTTTGATTTACAAAACTGTGACCCCTCCTAATTTGAGACCTGCATCCGCCCCTGCATTTTAGGTGAAAATAAAGTTATATTTATCACCACAATTTTTGTAATGTTACCTAACGTGAGTATTATAACAAACAGATCATGCTGTATATTTATGACAGACTTTACTACTACAAAGCTGTCTACTTTGATTTATTACCGAAAAATAGATGAAAATATACACGGGGTATTATATAAAGGAAATTTTCTATTCCTTTATAATTTACTACAACTTTTTTTCTTTATGTATAAGACGCAAAAGGACAAAATCAAGCTTGGCTTTGTTGTTCAGTTCTTCTATTCATATTGGCAAGTCTATACTATACAATGTATTTTTGTTATTTCTTTATTCATCTTTATGGTTATCTAACGCAACAATCTTCTCAAAATGATGGAACCATATCGAATAGTACGTATATAATGATACAACGTTAACTGAGGATAGTTTTTCACTTTTTCTTTTTATTTTATGTCATTTTAATTGTTTTAAATGAAAATAATACCTAAATCATTTACTACTTTTAAGGACTTGTAAAAATAGAGTTTACTTAGAACTAGCTGTTACCCGCGGCTTCGCCCGCGTGGAATTTGAAATTATGGCATTTAGTTAAAACATATAAAGTGTACTTTCATCACGTCGCTATTGCGCGTCGAGTAGGTACTGTTACTTTTTTCTTTGGAATTTTCCCACAGAAATACAATATTTTGCCCGGGTAAAAAACAGACTGTAACATTCCCTTAACAACATGCCAAGTTCAAATGAAATCAATGATTCTTTTTTATACTGTTTTAAATATATCTTTTCCCACGGGAATAAGACTTTCCACGGGAGTTAGATATTTTGCCGGGATAGAAAGTAGTCTGTGTCCTTTCTCATCGTCTCTGTAAACAATATGCAAAGTTTGAAATCAAACATGTTTTTTTTTAATAGTCGTTGTTTCGTTTTAAATACATTTTCCCCCGAGAATGAGATATTTTATCGGGATAAAAAATAAGTTATGTTTATCGCTGTATATCGTCATATTTGTCTATCATCATTTTTTGTGTCATTTAAAATATATTTTTGCACAGGAATGAAATTTCCCACGGGAAATTTCCCGGGGTATAAAGTAGTTTGTGCCCTTTTTCATCCCTTCTTTTAGCAATATACAAAGTTTGAAATCACTTAGCCGTTTTGTAATAGTCAGCTGTTGTAATTTAATGCATTTTCCCTCGGGAATGAAATATTTTTCCAAAATAAAAAGTAGCCTATAACCGTCTCTGGCCCGCAAGTAACGTTTGTGCAAAGTTTCAAGTTGATTGGTTAAGCTGTTGAGGCGTGAAAGCCAGTCAAACAAACAAACAAACAAACAAACTCACTTTCGCATTTATAATATTAGTAAGGATGTGCCTCCAAAAACACAAGCGACAATATGAAAGTCAACTATCATAATTTCACTGTTTCCCCTGCTTACTTTGGTAAAAAGCAGCCAATGACTTTCTACGTCTCTCGAGCTATCACTGTGGAAAGTTTAAAATCGATTGGTTTAACGGTTGAAACCTGAAGACGAAACAAACAATCTTTTAGATACATTTTCCTATGAGAATCCAATGTTTTTGCCGGGTAAAAAATAAGCTATATCCTTGTGCGTTCCCTCAAACAACTCTATGCATAAACTTTCAAGTTAACTGGCTTTTTCGCAAATAAAGTATAATACATAAAAATTTATTCAAAAATATTACTCGGACATTGTCACAGCTAACTTAGAAGACAATTGAGGAGCTGGGTAGAAAAAGGGTGTAAGTACGGAGGAAATACCGTTTTGAGAAAAGATCATTTCAAAGTTTGGGTGCCTACTATGAAGATGAAGACTGAAAAACTGGTAATTGTCGTGTTATACAATTAGTAGCACTAATAATACACTATGTATTAAGATTTAAAAAAAAAGTGAATATCGGTTGCTATTACCTAATTTTTCGAATTTTTTCAAAATATGACTTACGGACGCCCTTTTTGCAGATAAAATTTTGATTGAACAAAAACATAAGTTCTATTTCCTTTTTCTGAAATTCCAATTAAACTTTATCAACACATTTATTAAATTCTAAAACTAAAAACATTTGATTCATGTTAATTTCATAAATATTTATATTTATACTTGTACGGTGTCGGCCTGAAAGTTGGTTATATGTGAAAAACTATTTTATATCAAATTTTTCAGAAAATTTTATTCTTGATAAAAGTTAGTACTGGGTCTTAAGCTAAAAAAGCACCCACAGAAATTCGGATATATCTGGTTGTATCGAGGGTGGGCTAAAAAATGTAAATATGGCTTAAGAGTAAAGTACTATAATTAATGAAAATTGAAGAAAATATAATTTGAAAAAGTTGTTTAGAAGTGAAAGTCAATTCAAAATACAGAATCACAGCTAACTGCCCCAAAAAATAAATTTTGATTTTTCTTTTGTTTTTTCTGTATCACACTGTATATTATAGGGCCAGAAATATCCTTTAAAGGCTATTATCTGTCACGTATTGTAAAAATTCATTCTTAGTTGTGAGTTACTAATTAGATCACTTCAAATTATTATCGTAGCGTAGAGGCATTAATTGATTTCTAGTCGCTGTAAAAATTTGTTTACTATAAGTAGACACTCTAAAGGGTTAGAAAATACAATCTAAGGAAAAGGGCGTAAAGCAACTTACGCCCTTCTTCCACCTAGCTCCTCAATTATCCAACATCAATTGTTTATTCGTTTCTATAGAAATAAATAAAACAATTTCTTTTACGTTTAATTTCTTTAAAAAAAAAAAAAAAAAAATTATTTTTTTAGTAGCCGTAAGTCAAGAAAGTAATTGAATTTCAAAATTCGGACTCTATTAGACCACCACAAGAATCATTCTCTGTTGATAGACGCCCCACTTGTAATAATAATACTAATAATAATAATAATAATAATAATGTGGTTTAACGTCCGCTTTTAAGATTTTCCGTCTATGATAGACGTCACTCACATCATTATTTGTATACTTTATTTATACAAATTCTTTACTTATTACGTTACATTATATATTTTCTGATGTGGGTGGAGAACAAGGAAAGTGGGGCTGGGGGCTAGGATCTTGAAAGAGTACGTCTGCGGCCGATTTCTTTTAAAGGAACCATGTCGATATTCATCTGGAGTTGTGAAGGGAAACTGCAGAAAACCTTCACGAGCATAGCCGGCCGCAGGATTTGAACCCTCAATCAATCAGTCGGCAAGCACCAGCGCACAAGCACGCTCGGCCACCCCGCTAATCCTCACCTGTAGAAATCCGTTAAGTAACTTTGGCTATACGCTTATCACATAATCTATTCCTATAATCTATATATTATATCTACAGAAATGAATATTCTAATTACAGAAGAAATTCAAGAATTGCAACAAAATATTCCCTTCGCTACAACTGACTGTAACGGTTCAACTAAACAATTTAAAACTAGCTGAGTAGGAACTAGGTATGTTATGGATATCGGTAATCCTAATCGAAACTACCAGATATCCGAAATAAAAGTTTCGGATAATGAGGTATTTGACAGTATCAAAGAAAAGCTATTAAAACGAATTTTAATGAAAATTTATAATAAAAGACAGCAATTTATTATATTAATTCCTCTTAACTATCATTATTTGATTTAAAAAAAATTAATTAAAAAAGTAATTTTTTAGCTAAAATCGACGTAAGCCAAAACGGGCTGTGACGTTGCTTTCTCTTATATTTCAACACTATCACCACTAGTGTCGCTACTTAATTTCCGGTTAGCAAACATAACTATGGAAATTAATCAAAATTTAATTAATTTTTTTAAAAATCAACAATATCTTTTCCTAGCTACAGGAGACCTGTTGCTATCTAGAGAATGTGACGTAACTGACAGCTAGTAAACGTTTTCGCGCAAATTTTGAGAACAAATACTAAAATAATTTTTTCTAACAATTTTCGGCATTATTTTTAAAAATTAAAAACGTGTACATGCATAATACATAAATATGTGTTTTAAAATAATTTCCCAAAATTAGTCAAATTTCCCATTACAGACAACAGCTGCTGAAAAACTGAGTTTAAATCGAAGAAAGTTTTTGTTGCATGTATCTTTTGGCTGCAATTTTCCTTTTTCTTCTGAAAGGAAAGGTGACTAAATGCAACTATTCGTAATCGTAACGGTATCCGAACATTATCTGATATTGCCAATATAATTCTAATCGACACCAAAGCTGAAAACTTTTTTAAATATCCGTATCCGTATCCGAAATTTCATATCCATAAGTTCCTTAGTTTGGACACATATAGGTACATAATTTAATGTTTCTGTGTAAAGCAAGGCGTGGCTTGATCCTTCTACTTGTCCGCCTCTTTTTGGAGTGTGCAGTTTTTGGATTTATTCTGTACTTCTCTAACAACTGACATATTATAAAAATAATAGCATTGTTAAGTTCGAACTCCTAATTAAGAGATTGCTGGATTACATTCTTATTTTAAATAAATTAAAGTAAAAAAAGCTTTTAAGAAAAAGCTTTTATTTAAAAATGGGCTAAAAAAATAAAATAACTTTTGAGTGAAGTTTGAAGCAATATTCAACATAATTTATAAAAGCTTGAGGCGTTATCATTAATTATTTCTGTTTTGGATATAAGTGTAGCTATTTTACTTTTCAGTACTTACCAAACTTAATTAAACGCCTCAAGCTTTTATAAATTATGTTGCATATTGCTTTTTATTTTTTTAGCCCATTTTTAAATAAAAGCTTTTTCTTAAAAAACATTTTTTTTACTTTAATTTATTTTCTACTTTTTAGTCTGATCACAATTAATTTAAGAAAAGAATTAAAGAAGTAATTTTTTTACCTATATTTTAATCGGTTAATTTACCCTAATCAGACATAACTATGGAAACAAAAAATTGCAATATAAAATCAATGGACAATATTTGACAATTCGAAATGTCAAAAATTTGCATAGGACTAAAAATCAACAATTTTGGTTTTGAGGCGATTTAGGACAAAACTAATTATACAATATTGCATTGTCATCAAGATTAGAGAGGTATGCAAAATTAGAATCCTCTAGCTCAATTAGAACCTGCCTAAATTTTGATTCCAAGATTTGATCTAAACCAACATACTAACATAGCAAGTTAAATAAAAGCTTTTAATAATAATAACAAGATGATTTTATAAAATAGTAACATTGTTTTTTTTTCTTATTAGTGGATTATTGACGTATATATTTCTATCTTGTAGTGCCTGAAGATAGGAATTTGTTAACATGATCTAAACAAGAATTTCTACTTAATAAGAAAGAATAAGATTTCTGTAAGGATTGAAATACAATTTAAAATATTTTTCTAACTTACCTTACGCTTGGAGCGTGCAATACGTTGATCACGGGAATTTTCTGCCTCGCCGGGTATTCGCTTACACCACACGACCAATGCAATACGCGTGTATGTAAATATTAACACGGTAAATGGTACAACAAACTGCAACGTAAGTAACGCTAATGTATAGTAACGGGAATGTTCGGGAACTTCCCAATCCTCTTCACAGATGTATCTGAAACAAGAAAAGACGCAATAGGTAAATTTTAATTAACGAGAAATTAATTAATGAATAAATAATGATACGTAGGCAAAATATTACTTAGCACGAGTGCATGTCAAATTAATTAAACCAAAATATCAAATAGGAAATTTTGTTTAAAATTAGATAACAAACAAAATCAACATCGGTAGCATAATTATATTTTGAATGGAAATACAATGATCGAGCAAGTGTGAGTTTGACTCGCATAGAGAAGGTCCCGTATCCGAAAGAGAATAGTTTGTATTTTTTCGAATAAATTTCTGTTTACAATTAAAATTTGTAGCTTAGCAATTTAGCTAGCAAAGATGCAACGAGTCCCTCGAGAAAATATAAAATTTGAGTGTGATACGATAAGACAATTTAAGGAATAAAATCAGTTAGCATATGATTCATATGATTATATCGTTTTTATGATTTTGAAATTAACTAAATTAACCAATTAGAAGTATCAAAATTCTTATGGGCAATTCCAAGAAAAGATGGAATTTCAGTAAAAATTAAAAAATGAAAATAATTAATCAATATCATGCCTACTTGATACAGTGGCGTAGTGCACATAACCGGCGCCCGGAGCACGACACTTTATTAGCGCCCCTCAGAGCCAGACCTAGCCTAAGTAGCGCCCGAGCAGAATCAAAAAATGGCGCCCCTGTAGAAAAAATTTTGCCTTTTTCCCTTTTTCCTCCCAAAAAACAAGTGACGAGCAAAAAAAATCTTACATATCTCATTTTTTTCGCGCCTCCAAATACCTGCCACCCTTTGGGGCACATTTGAGCCCCTTTGGCGCACATTTGGCGCCCCTCTACGAGTGGCGCCCGGTGCATGATAGACCCCCTTGCACCCCCGTCGCTTCGCCTCTGACTTGATACTCAAAAGACTAAATAACTGATTACAACGTTTTTTTATTTTTTACCTGTAATTGTCTTTATTCTGAAATTTAGCTTAAAAATTTTTTACTTAATAAAAAAAATTACCGTAACTTGTGATTTTTTTCAAGTGAATATTAAAATACAGCTAAATTTACATTTTTCTTTCTCCTGAAATAATTACTATTCTTGTTTTGAGTATTATTTTGATTTTTTGTCAAGCTACGAATTCGAGTAATGGAGGCTATCAAAACCGACAGACGTTTTTTTTAATTAATTACTTTATTTTATAATATAATTAATTAGATTAATTACTAAAAATTAACTTTTATCTTTGTTATTTATCATATTTTCCAAAAAATCAAACTAATAAATAAACTACTTACTTTTCAATAAAACTTGTTTTAAAGTGACTGTAATGTAAGTGACCAAAGAGGGTGTAATGGAAGTGACCGACTAAAAGTTACATTTTTATCAAAAATATATCGCTGCTCTAGTATTGGTCTGTTCTATATCCACTTTTTCTACTTTTGAGATATTGCGGTTTGAAAGTTTAAAAATTCATATCTTATTTATTTTACATTTTATTACCAAATAGAAAATAATTTTTTACTTGTAAATAAGTTAGTTGTCATACAATTCAATTTCATAGAAATCTGACCTCGAATTTCGGCGTAAAATGATAATTAATATTCTCATGATTGCAAAAATTGAACTATAGATCCATATTCCCTTAGTATTGTTTTGTACTTTCAGTTTATAATTCTTGGTTTGCACTATAAGCGTGGATATAGAACAAAACAAGATTATTTTTTCCGTCTGTTACATATAGGAATGGGAAAATTGTAATACATAAAATGACTTTAGCTTAAAAAAAATTTTATTCTGTGTTTGATTTAAGGCAGTTGGTCGATAAAACGATTTTTTTAAAGGATTTTAACGAAACTTCTCTAGATATTTATTTAATTCAATACCCATAATACGAGCCCTTACCGAAAAAAAATTGACCACCCCAATTTTGATAAAGACGATTTCAAAGTTTTGTAATTTTAACACGGGCTCTTATGGGAAAACTCTATTTTTTTTTCTTTCGAATAAAATGAAAACGTCTCAAAGGAATTTGATAAAAATTTAATATATTATAAAATACAAAGTTACAAACCATATTTAATAAGCAATAAAAATTATTCACTACGCCGTTTTTAAATATAATTTATAAACATCATTTTACAACGTTTTTAAAACGCTTTTTCAATAATGTTTTTATATTGCTACAACATAAGTGCGCGGAAATTAAAAAACAAACAAGTGGTATACAAATATAATCACTGAAGAATATTAAATACATTATTAAATTTTTGATAAAAGAAAATTTTTATTTTGAGATATACTTTTGTACCTGACTATCTCAGAGCAACTACGTTAACAAAATTTAAAGAAAATTAACACAAACTTATTTTCTATGTGTGGAAGTAAATTGAAACATAGGCAAGAACTTTTTGGGAAATATCGCGTTAAGAATTGTATAAAAATTAATTCTAGAAACCGATTACTATTTTAATGTGACGTTTTTAAAAAGATGTTCAAAAAAACGAGTTTCTACTGGTAGCATATAATTGAACATTGATTTATCTCTAATTGTCTCTAGAATCTAGATACCTCTGACTTCGTTTCGATTTCAGTTAGTTTTTCAAGAAATAAAGAAGTAAAGTTATCAATTTATCATTTAATAGATTCGGTCATCCGAATTTGGATAGGAATACGGTTTTTCCGTTTATATTCATCATTTAAGCGTATATAAGCATTGGTTTATCTCGTTTTATACATATTAAAGTTTAATTATCGGAAACTTCATATAATCAAAATTTTTATACAAATTTGCAATTTTATGAAAATAAAAAAAAAACCCTTAGATGTTACTTGGATAATTTCAATTTTTTGTTTTCATCTTTTATTAAATTAAGATTTCTGAATAAACTTAGATTTCTAAATAAATTAAGATTTTTAGGCAAACTAGTTAACTGTTCAATTTTACATGTAAAATTTAAAATATAATTAATGTATTGAACTTTGCTATGGCAACTTTTAGAGAATTTATGAGAATTTGTTTTTAATTTGTGGATGACTTTCCATAAACATTTTTAATGCCTTTATCATTACTTTATACGCAAGTTTTAACACAATAGAAGATTGCATTGTAAGAAATTATAATACAGTAATTAACGTAAGTTATGATGGCTTGCAATCATTACAATATCTTAATGAAAAAATAAAACATATCTACATTATTCATGCAATATAAGAGTCCTTTTTATGGGATATGGAACACACCAAAACTAAAATTTTTTAAAATCTAAAATTTAAGTATAGGTTTGTTCTATGTGCCACAAAAAATGTGAGTTAGTACAATCCAATAATAAATTTTTGTGAAATCGGTGGAGATAGTACAAAATAATACTAGAAAAAACATATTTATAAACGTAATATTGGCATTTTGAAACTAGAAATTGGTAGAAAAAAAATTGCTGAGTTCAAAAATGTATCAAACTCAATTTTTTTGAAAAGTGGAGATAGAAATCAATACTAGAGCAGCGATATAATAAGTTATGAAATTTCTTATTAAAATAATTTATTGAAACATTATTTGTTTAAATTTATTTAAATGAAGCTGTCTATTATCAAAAAAAGAGCAGAAAATTCTCATTGTATAAAAGATGAAAAATTATGTTCCTTTTTGAGTAATGTAAGTGACCACCTACTTTATTTTGTGTAAAAAAAATTATGTGCATTTTTTGTTGTTTGAATTCCTTTGTTTAAAAGTTCAAATCGTATTTGATTTAATTTGACGAAATTTTAGTGGATTTACTCATTAAATACAAAAATTCAAAAGATTTTAATCCCAATTTTAAATCAAATTGTAATGTAAGTGACCATGGAACTACCCTTATTCCATTTTCATCATGTGTGGCCACAATGAAATGGCCAATTAAAAGTTTCCTACCGTTTTTTTGCGCTGTAAAAAATGCCCTGTTTTTTTCACGGTAAAAGTGAAAAACTGCAATTCTTATGGATCTTGTGCGTTTAATTTTTGCGTCATTTGTTAACGATATCAGACGATTTGTAGTTGATTTGGCCTATACTTATATAATTTTCTCCTCAGAAATTATTGTTTGCTTAAAATTTATGGATTAACACGATCTATGTCTATGAAAAATTTCAAAAAGGTCGATTGAACTGGAATCCTAATAAAAATTTATATAAAATGAATTAATTTAAAAATTATAATAAAAAGATAAAATAAAAAATGAATTATCTTTACTAGATATTTCGAATATATTTAAACCGGGCTTCATTTGCAATTCAAATCGACGCCGCCGGAAGAAAACTTTTTGAAAAATCTTTAAATTGAATAATATTATTAATCTGAGGCCACTTGATATTATACTTATGTGTGTATTTAGTTTCCTATAATAAATGAGTAAGTAGCATTATTATGTTGATAAAATGGTTCAAGCAAAATGAATGAGGATAGGAAATGCCATTGTAGTGTGGTTGATATAATCCACTTGCCTTGTTATAAAAGTTTTGTTGCAATTCCTTCTCACTCCAAAGAGGGGATATAGGAAACATCATAAGAACTATATGACGAAATAAACTATTCTTGGAAAATTTACCATAAAATCTATGTTTTTGATATGTAAATTGAATGAACTATTTTTATAATCTTGGAAAAATGAAATTTTTATTCATTGAATTTTCCCCGCAATTTATTATTTGTAATAAAGAATTTACAAGATACTGCGCCGCAAAATATTTTTTACATATACCTACTTCATTAATTCATTGACTGACTGTTGGCTGAGTGCGTGATGCGAACGACATCTATAATATACATTTTTTAATTCTATTAAATAATGGTAACCGTGGAAATAAATTTAAAATATTTTCAAAAAAATCGTAAAATCTGAATACAAATATTTGTTATTTACAATTATTTTTTTTTTTTTATAAATAAATTTGAACAATTTGAGGTATAAAATACTGGAGAAAGTATAATAGTTGTATTAATAAAGTATTTAAACAATTTTCGACGTTAACATGGATATAATTATCAAGACAGTATTTCCTTCCAACCCCGGACTATGCAGAGGAAAAAGTTGCTGGTGATAGTGAAACACGTCAGGGAAATTCGAAAATTACGAAATGCTGGCATAAGTCATTTAGTTGAATGTACAGTCATAGATAAAGCAAACATCAATAACTTCTTATGAAACATCATTGCATGTGAGTTTAAAATACCTCAAATACTTTTATTCTGTATTTATGGATTGACCTGTAGAAGTTAATACGTTGACAGATAAATAAGGAACGACATATTAGTGGCAATTGCGTTTATAATCAAAGTGGATCAATGTATTATATTTTTATTTAATATTTTTTATTACACTATAAACACATATGAGCATGTATTATTGCCTATTTTCTCCACTATTCACGCTGCAATCGATTTAATTATCCCCACCATATACTACGCACCCTGCCAATACACTACATAAAAAGCCTTTTTCGAATTTATAAATATTTTTTTTATGCCGATTTGTTAAATTCCAATTTTGTCAAAAATTGAAAAAAGTAGTACCGAAAATTTAGAAGCCGCTTCAAATTACTAGCATCAAAATTATGATTTTAGAGCTTTTAAACAAATTTGGAATACGTGATGACGTCATCAGGTTTAGCTTTTTTTTATAATTAATAGTTACAAAAGTTTCATCTTTGCTATAATTTTTCTGTTAGGCTACGATCCGGATCGACCAAAATTCGCTTCGACGAGTTGAACACTCTTATATACACATTTCATTCAAGCAGCTCCGGGACTAATTTTGTATAAGATCTATAATCATCGTTATCTGTTATTCAACGACGGAACTATGTAGTATGATTCTTTAACTACTCCTATACCAGATCTCAGCGTTCTAGCCTTATTTAACGCCAACCTGTGGTCGTTTGAAGTATGTAAACGTTTTTTTATTACTGTGTCACAATTTACGCGATGGAGCAACGTCCGGCTATCAAATTTTGTTTGATATTTCGAAAAAGTGATTCCGAAACACACGATATTATGTCGAGAACTGTGTACAGACTGTTTAAGCCAAAGTAAGGTTTTTAAATGGTATGGGCGGTTTAAAAGTGGTCGGGAGTCGCTAGACGATGATCCTCGAACAGGAGATACCCCTTCAGCTCCACCACCGACGAAAATGACGAACGAGTAAACGTTACCAGGCCAGATAGTGAACGCAGCATTCTATAAAGATGTCCTGGATCGACCTTTGAAGCAAATTCGACGCGTGAGACCGAAATTTTACCGCACTGGTGATTGATTTCTTTGACATGACAATGCATCAGCCCATTCCTCGATCCTTGTTTCACAATTTTTAGCCTTAAAGTCAGTCACCGTAATCCGCCTTTCTTACCAGATCTTGCTCCAGCGAATTTTTATCTGTTTCCCAAGTGAAAATTGCGATGAAGGGAGAAAATTTTCAAGATGTTGAGGCGATCAAAAGGAATGTGACCAGTGTTTTAAAAGCCATTCCAAATGAAGAGTTCTCCAGGTCGTTCCAGCAGCTATACGAGCGTTGTAAAATTTGTATAGAAAGAGAAGGAAATTATCTTGGAAATTAAATAAAAACTTTTTTCTAAGCTCTTTTTTCTGTTCCTAAAAAAAATTAGTCCGGGAACTTTTTGAATGAACTGTGTATAGTTTGTTCACTGAAACAAAAAAGTTTAAATAAACAGACGCATTTTTTCTTTGTGTTCTTCCTTATTTTACAATTTTTCTTGGCCCGCCAAATATTTTGATATTTAGAATTTTGCCCGCCAATGCAAAACTTTAGAAATAAATCCCCGCACTATTGTAACAACTAACAATGTTAATATCAAGTAGGTTAGGATGATAAAAAAAGTAATACTTTAATCAATACTTTTGTAATACACTGTACACGCGATGTAATTTTACGGTAATTCCTAAAACAGATCCCGAAAAGGAAACTTTTTAAATTTTTTTGGGCTATACTTAAAATGTTTGATAAATGTGTTCCAATTTTCATTGCTGTATAATTTTTGAAGGCCCAAATCTTTTGTGAATTCCAGTCAGTTATTTATATTAGAGAGAGGAGTTTATTGTGTCAGCCAATACCACACCTTCATCAATATGTGGTTCTCTGTGTAACCCGAAGACATGGTCAGGTCCTACGTACACAAAGATAGGTAAGGTCCTACACGTACACGTCAGGTCCTACGTACACAAAAACTTACGTGCAGTCTACTAGACTTGGGTTTGTGGAATACTTTTCGATTTCACTCATTCTTCGAAATGTTTTTGTTTAATATTTACGAAAATATAATCTACATGTCTGACTAGCACAATCTTTCTTTTCGGATCTTCTTCTACGATAATATAAAAGTAAACAAAAACTTCCGACCAACACATAACTTTTTCAGTTTTATATGTAGGAGTCTTAATCCAACTATTTTGTCGACTCCAAGTCCCAAGTCGATTGTTTACCTACGTACACTCAATTTTTGAAAAAACTTTAAGGGCACCGAAAGATTATTATCATAAACATTGAACAACTTGACATGTTTTGATAAAAAAAATCGACTTTTAAACAAAGCGATTAGAGATATACATTATATAGGTATGTAATATAATAGCTTTATAAGTATTCTCTACGATATCAACCATTTTAAGTGTGAAAAATCTTTGACCACCTTTCCGCTGTATTACAGCCAGCCCGTCGTTTTAGCAAAATAATTTTTCTTTCTCAATGATTGCAATATTTACCTCGAATATTCTAGTTTCACCGTATTATTACATAGGTATACGTAAAGCTAGCATGCATACAAGCTGTCATTGTCCATATTTTATTATTTCAGGTGTTCTTTCGTTCGGAATTTGTGTTATCTCAATGATTTGAAGTTTTAACAATAATCTCAGGTGTGTAATGGTAAAGTAACCTTTAATAATTTTCATCATAGTTACCAATTTTGATGAAAAGTAAATATTATGTTGTGTGTGTAGATATCAATTTTGAATGATAAGTCAAAACTAATGCTCCGTTTACACATTAATTAGTGCAAGTGCGACTGCTTATTACAATCACGCCTAGAATTACGTTTCAATATATCAAAATAGTACCATCAGTTGGGGCGAACCTGGACAGAGCTGCCTCCTGATATTTCTTCGTCAGTGTTAAGACCACACAAGGTCATAGATCAATCTATGCTACTGAATTTTATCAGTTATGAGTTAGTGTTATGAGTTAGTCATCAAAGAAAAGCGGTGAACGTGACATCTTTGTATTTTGTTATTTTACAGGCGCACTGTTTATAATTTTTAAAAATAACGCGCGTTTTGAAATCATACAAAGGAACTACTATACAAAAAAAACAGATATATATATATATATATATATATATATATATATATATATATATATATATATATAAGAATGGGACGGGCAACTAAATGTTTGGCGTTTTGTTGACAATATATATAACAAAAATGGAACCTGTATTGAGCTTAATTTTTTTTATAAATTAATTACAATAAATTGTCTATAGGTAAGGCGAATTCATACACCATGGTGCGTCAATATAAAAAGAAAGTGGGTATAAACTACATGAACTGTAGTCTCGATAACATAAAATCGGCTCTTTTCGACAGAGGCGCAACTACCGAGGAGGTCCAAGGAGTCCGGACCCCCAAAAATTACTTGCATATTTTCCTTCAATTTATTTTATTTATATTAATACCCCTGTCACAGCATCTGCATAACATAGCGAATTTCCTCCTATTCTTATTTTAGTTCAAAAAATAATTTTTCAAAAGACTACAAGACATAGTAATTAATAACAGTGAGATTCTACGTCCGTTTTTTAGACTATTGTGTAATACAGACGCCACCTAGAATTTTTTTTATCTACAAAAACATCAGTCTACAGAATTCAATTTATTAGTTAGGAAAATAATTCAAATATGTATCACTAACAATAAATGTCTTAAATGAGTTTAAAAAATTAAAACGATACTGTTTATTAAATTGCGTAAGATCTGACACCGACTGTTTAAAAGTGGTCAAGTGGAAGTAAGCTAGTAAATGCAATAACAGATATGATGAATTTATAAGGATTTTCTTGTACTACAAAATCTTAAAAATATGGGAACGAATACTTTTTTTTCGTTAATTGTGTTTTATTTTTTTGCACAAAATTTTAAAAATACTTTATTTTCTTTAGTCACAGATACATATACCTATGAAAAGTTTTTGGTAATCCGGGAAAAACGAAAATGCTTTTTAAAATTTTTTTATTGTTAAAATCGAAATGTTCTTTTAAAGAGGGTTAAAATTACCATATTTTACATTAAAATGTTGACACAATCACTCCCTAGTTAACTAGCCTTGGATTTAATATTAGAAAATTGAGAAAAAACACGTCAATTAGATTTTTTTACACAGATTTTATTTGTTATATAATTCAAATGGATATTTTAAAAATGTGTATGAATGGCTTTCATTAAATAAATTTCAATATATTTTCCATTCATTTTAATAGTGGAATGTCCTTATTAGTGGCTATACTTTCGGCTTGGAGCGAATTAGACGAAAATTTTCTTCTAAAACCAAATTTAATAATTAATTAAAGAAATAAAAAAAAAAATTGTGGATTTCCTACCTTTCAAATATAATCTTTGTTGTATGTAAAAATGTTATTACATTTTTTTCAAAAAACTGTAAGTAAACTGTAAAATTTTCTTTACAAATATGTTAAAATAGATAAATGTTTCCTTTTAATTTATTTGTAACTCTTTTTAAATAATTCACCTTAAAATTTTTTAATATTTCTTAATCGAAATTTCATAAAAGAATGTGTCAAAATTTAAAAAAAATTGAATGTACAGAATTATTTAATACTAGAATACTCTGTTTATACAATTCTAATCATAACTGTATTGTCAACTGGATAGAAAATTACGTAAAAATATTATTGTTTGAATATGATTTAACGTAATTTTTATGCGATTGAAGCAAACTCTTATTAATTTTAGGAAGGTGTAAACATAATCTAAATTCTGATCATATCACATAACAGAAATCGTCGTGAATTTTTTTCTCAAAAAAAATGGAACAGAGATACATTATAAAAACATTTAACTTACAGAGAAATAGAATATAGCCGAATCGTTAAATTGGATTAAAAAAATCATGACCAGTGCCGGATTAGCCTATAAGCAAACTAAGCAATTGCTTAGGGCATCACGTGTTAGGAGGCACCAGAAACAGCACAAAAAAAATATTTGCTACCACATGAAAGGTAAAATATTTGCTAGTACATGCTTGAAAATCCGCGCGTTTGGTTTTTATTGTATGTAAGACCACGTAATACCTACTCCACGTATCTCTTTTACCCTTCATACATATTCTAAGGTAAAAGGTAATGATCTATCTCAGGGGTCGGCAAACTTTTTTGAATGGTGGGCCATTTTTTAAAAAAATAATTTTTAGCAGGCCGCACAGTTATAGATATTTTCTAACGTAGTATGTAGCTTAAGTTGATTTTTCTTTAGCGAATTTTCGAATCAAAAATTCAGCTATTAGAGCCACTGTGTTGATGCGACTTGAGCCTGGAGCTCTGATAGAAATAATTTGTTTTTTAACTCTCTAGAAACCGAAAATGAGATTCACTAGAATTTATATCCGCACGATAACTCTCGAAGGAAACATCCTGTTTTTACGAAAGTTGGTGAAAATATTATAAGTTCAAAAAGTAAGACACGTCCGATGCCCGGAACTAGGGTTGCCAGGCGTCCGGATAAAACCGGACACAGTCTTTTTGGTTACGTGTCCGGCTTGTTCGGATTTTGTTAGGCTTTTTAAATTTGACCATTTTTTTTTTTACATTTGTAATGTGTTGGTTTCCGCTCAGCCCGTAATTTGATCCTTTTTAATTTTTTTTGTAGTTCAAATTGCTTTTCAGGATTCCTTACTATTTTTCAATATTATTTATCCAATTCCAGGTCATAATGCAAATGTTGAAAGAGTTTTTCCTTTAATAGGTCAACAATGGTCAAAAGAACGCAACAAATTAAATGTCGATACCTCGATACTATAGCCAAAATGCTGGTTGTAAAATTTAATTTTAAAAATTTGACTTGTAAAAAGTTTTACAACTCAATTTTAAAAGAAAATAAGCTTTTAAAGCGGATGTCTCCCAATGAAAAATATTAATTATTTTATGTTACAATTAATCTAGTTTATTCAGTTCATTAGTGTTTTATTTAATTTTGTTTTTCATTGCAAATTGCAATAGTACCTAGTTACTGCTAACTATACTATTGCCATGGAGTTATTGAAATTAATATTGTAATGAATACTGAATTATTAAATAATAAAGAAAACCAATTCATTCAATTTTATTGTTGTTTATTAGAATTGAAGAAAATTTTACGGTAATTGATAAAAAAACCGTGTTTTAAATTTAAAAAAATAGTCGTATTATACTAAGACTAAAAATTAAGGGTGTCCGGCTTTTTTACCTAAATGTCCGGCTAAACAGGCTGATCTGTCCGGCTTTTCGGTTTTAAGACCTGGCAACCCTATCCGGAACGGATTTTTAAGTATTTTTCTCATCAAGCCTAAAAAAATTTTGTGGAAAAAATAAGTTTTTTGCCAGTTTCCTCAAGTTTTTGTCATATTTTCTTACACCGTTGAAAAGAGGAGAAAAAATCACATAAAAAGTCAAGTAGTTTCTGAGAAAAGCTAATTTTTGTAAACGAAAATTCGCTATATTATGCAAGATGCTGCTAAAAGGGTTTTTCTTTTCTTTTTTTTTAATATAAATTAATATAAATATTATTAATAATCAACATGAAGAAAGATTTTAGTAACAGTGTTTCATTTACATGTTATAAATAACATCGGAGGACAAGAAAAGTACAGAGTATGCTCAACTCTGCATAAGTAGAACAAATTGTTCGAAACATTACATTGCTTGGTGGGCCGCATAAAAACTTGCAACGGGCCACATGTGGCGTGGGTTCCCGACCCGTGATCTATCTCATTGTATAAAATACGTATTTTTTTTAAAGACCGATATTAGTTTACTTATGAATAAGGGGGCCCGCAGGCATGGATTGCTTAGGGCATCAAGTAGTCTTAATCCGGCACTGATCATGACACGCTACTTATAAAGCGGTTTTTTTCGAATTTAGTTCGCAAAAAATGAGACACAAAAAAAAGAATGCGAGTGCGAGTGAAATGGAGAACGACATATTTCCTAGTTTTTCTCGAAAAGTAAGTAATTTAGAGCAACGGTTTAAAAACATTTTTTACGTAATTTGGCTTTTTCTTCCGATTGGTGTAAAAAAAATTTTGAATAATTGCTTAACTCTGGCAAAAAACTCATTTTGTTGACAAAAAATGCCCGGAAAACCTACTTCTGGGCATCCGACGTGTCTGGCTAACGAACTCATCCAACGATTTGGAAAATCGAATTTGCACACAAAATTTCATAAGCATTAAACGTTTCGTTCGAGAGTTATTGCGCGGATACATATTCACTAAAATTTATATATACATATATATATATGCGTATATATACATATATATATATATATATATATATATATATATATATATATATATATATATATATATATATATATATATATATATATTTAGTGAATATCATTTTCGTATTCTAGGGACCTCAAAACATATTTCTGTTATGGTCCCGGGCTTAGGTCGCATCATGACACCTGCTGTAAAAGCTGAATTTCCAGTTTTAGAAATTCGGTAAAAAGTAAAATTTTTAGTGACTTACTAGTATTTTTTATTTGAAAATCAAATCTTCGAAGACATTTTATTACAATATTTTTCATTGTTATCGGAGAACTGTGTTATAAAAATATTTGATTATTTAAATTTTTGTTGGACCCCCTGTAGATATGTAGTTGTTGCGGCCCTGCCTTCCGATATTAAAAATAAAAGAAAATCGCTCAGACAAGCTTCTGACTATTTACATGTTCCCAATTCGACCTTGCATGACAGACTCAAAGGCAAATTCAAATAAAATTCATTTAAATCCAAAATGTTTTATTCCACCCATCAAAAGTCATTCGCTGATGCAGATATTTATCTTAGCGAATTCCCAGATTGGAAATTCAGCTATTCTTATCTTTTTATGACCGATTTCACCCATATGCATGACTGAATGTGATTTATATTGCAAATAAAGAAACCCTATGTGTGGGGCGAATCTGGACACTATATAACAAAATTAGTATGCAGTACTAATTTTGATATTTTTATTACTGCCCTATATGCTCGTGATATTAAAGCATTTAAATTATTTTTTCAGAATTTTTTAGATAAACTCTAAACAATTCATTGCCAAAAAACTGAAAAAATCGTCCAGATTCGCCCCAACTGACGGTACTAAAATGTAATTCTATGCCGTTTGAAGTAAGCACTCACACTCGCACTAATCAATGTGTAAACGGGGCATAAGTAATTACTGTGAAACTATATTTGTAAATAATAAACTTAGATACCTATATATTATTTATATGAGCGCTTTAATTAATGACACATTGTCTATTCTAAATAGGCAGTGAAATAATTAAATTTCATTAAAATCTACTGATACACGTATTATTAAAGAAAATATTCAATAGTCAATAAGAGGCTGCCACATGGCCTGTTATTTTCAACTAACAGCAAATTGTGAAGAAACAAAGTTTTGTTTTACATAATTTTGGCCTGATTGGCTGTTCAAAATACTGCAAAAGCCAATTTGATTTTTTTCACTTGTTTGTGTTAAGGAACTCTTAGCATCCTCAGGGTCAGAACTACTTTTGGTACTGAACCATTGTAACTTTAGTACTTTTGGTACAGAACCACTGTAACTTTGGTACTTTTGGTACAGAATTGCTGTAACCTCACTGCTTTTGGAACAGAATCGCTATAATTTTACTAATTTTGACTCACTTGAACCTTTCTACTTTTGGTATAAAACTGCTTTAATTTTAGGCTCTTTGTATTTGATAGAAACTTGATGAATAAAATTACTAAAAAGAGTATATCGATCTTGACTGGCAGAAGCTCGAAGTAATTTTGTATCATATTTAATTTACAAAAAATTTTTTTCTGTAGATACATTGGTAATAGTTTAATTAGTAAAGTTAATATAGTTTTATAGAGTAGTAACAAAGTTTTTATGCAATTCAAATAAATTACATATTTCTATCAATATCAGGGCTGTTATAAACTTTCATATTTTAGGTCAGAAATATTTACTTTATTAGATCTAAAATATATCTTCTAACAACTAGTATACTCATTTGGTTCAAATAAAAGGGGTTACCTGGAAAGTTTTCCGGGAGTTTTGAAAATGGATGATTTTATAGATTTTAAGGTGCTCTTTTCGAATTCCCATTTTGCCACCTCGTATCTTTGCCGCTCACCCCGCCATATTGGAAAAATGCGTCGAAAAGCAGTTTTTTGCCGATATCTCCTCCGAGCTATTTTACGAGGAAAATATTTATATACAAAATTAAACTAGAGAAAATTTTCTACAATTTATGTCTTAACAATTTTTTTCGCAAAATCAATAGTTTCGGTGCACGAGCGCCGCAAAATGTTGCTTAATACGCGTTTTCGCAGAGTAACTCGTTTCCACACCACCTTAAGGTATAGTGAGCGTAGCACATTATTAGGCTAGTCGTCCATTGGTTGCGGACAACTGCGATATTTGATTCAGACGATTACGCACGTTTGTCGTTCGTCAGAAATAATATGTCTACTGTCCGTCCACTAGCACAATATTCATCAGTATTTTATGATGACATTGAAAATGAAGAATTTCAAGAAGAATTTCGCAGGAAACCAAGAAATTTCAATCAGTGTCGTCACAATCGCTACTGAAGACGATGAACCTGTAACACCTGGCCCATCAAGAAAATTTAAACGAAGAAGATTACACTAAATTTCCGAACTATACATGACAAGGGGATTAGGCCTACTGGGCAAACCACATTAAAAAAGCGCGTAGCTTACTCTACCTCAAGGTGGTGTGGAAACGAGTTATTCCGCGAAAACGCATATTAAGTAACAGTTTGCGGCGCTCGTACGCCGAAACTATTGATTTTACGGAAAAAATTCTTAACACATAAATTGTAGGAAATTTTCTCTAGTTTAATTTTGTATATAGATATTTTCCTCGTAAAATGGCTCAGAAAGGAGATATCGTCAAAAAACTGTTTTTCGACGCCGTTTTTCCAATATGGCGGCGCGAGCGGCAAAGATACGAGGTGGCTAAAATGGAAATTCGAAAAGAGCACTTCAAAATCTATAAAATCACCCATTTTCAAAACTCCCGGAAAACTTTCCAGGTAAAACTACCAGATGACTGTACTAAACAAGCGGTATAAAAATGTAGAAACAAAAAAAAATTTATTAATTTCAATAAAAAGGTCACAATTATTAATCATTTGATTTGTCAGAGTAGAAGTACTGGAAAAATGCTTTTATTTCACATCTGACACAGATTATACTGCATTTAGATAATTTTTCTTTTACAAGAGTAAAATAAATTTATTTGTCAAGATGCCAGTTTCATGTCTCGGCTAGTGTGAATAAAACGTTGTATAAGCGACGAAAATTGTAACCAATGTTATTTTTGTTCATACATTGCCATTAGGTTTGTTAGCTCTTGGCAACCGGTCAAAACAACAATTGGTATTGGCTGTACGTTATAAATTTTGTATCATGGCTATTTTGTGGTGCCACATACTATAAAATTTTCTTTTGAAAATACCAACAAATGAAAATCACTCAAATAATTTTTTTAGTTTCAAAATGTTATAAAAAGAAACAAAACATTTTTTAATGTACGATAAACCGCCAAAGTTAATGGTAATATAAAGTCAAGAGATTTAGACAAGTCAAACAATATAAAAGTCAAATTTTGACATAATCTCTTGACTTTATATTATTGTTAATTTTGGAGGGTTGTCGTACATTAAAAAATTTTTTGTTTCTTTTTATATTTGTTGTTCCCCGCAGTTGGATTTCCTTACTTTAAATTTAAAAATGTTATTTTAGCCACATTATTTTTAATAATTAAACCTATTTATAGTTAATAATTTAACTAATGTGTATTTAGTCCCAGAAAAATGCCGTGGAAAAAACGTTAAAACTGGTATTTGCAGCGAAAAAAAAATGACAGAAACTTTTTACTGGTCATTTCATCGTGGGTAAACACGATATAGACAACACAAAGGTTTTTTTTTTACTGGTAAATTTACCAAATCTTAAAATCATAGGAACGAAATATTAAGTAATAATATGAATTCCTAAAATTTTCTTACCGCACTACATTCGGATTTTATAGTTTTTCTGAATATATTTGTGTTTTCTACGACTCAAATTTGTTGGCTAGAAATAATTTAACTTGAAGAACTGTCAACCCGAAAATATTCCAGTTGTACTCTCCTACTTTTAGTAATTGACAATTCTGCGCGTTAAATTGATTCGAACAAATACAAACCTCTCGTAATAAATGATAAGTAAATAATTTTCTATAAATCTGTGGCATTTTAATTTGAAGTTAATAAAGCTATTGGATTCCACACCGGTCAATTTAAGCATGTAAGTGTACAAAAATTAGGGGAGAGCTGAAAATTGGTATGAGTGTTCGGAATACCATTATAAATAAGTGTTGAAAAGTCCTCATCGATCCTGTACGTGGAAAAAATTTTATTCAAGGTCAAAAGTGTCAAAAATGTATTTTTCGCGTTTTTCACCAAAATGGTAAGTTTTATCATAAAATTAGGTCAGACAAAAATTGTAGATCATATAATTATCTATAAAAAATGTCTGAATACTTTTTTCCTAAGAGCCATCCTTTCTGAGATATAACTATTACAAAAGTTGTAATCTTTATAATATGTACACGTTTCCACGTCACCTGTGAGGTAGTGTACTTAGCGGATTTTTTTAAAGAGTTTCCCGGTAGGCCTATTCCACGGTCTATGGTGATCCTGTTTAATTGAAAACTATTGAATAATAAAAAATATTAGTATTGGGAATGGTGAAAGCGGTATAGATTTAAAAAAAGTGAGGGAAATTATTCGTCAGATTAATAATCAATATTTCAGCTTCCTCTTTTTCTTGTTCTTCTCCTTCTTGGTCTTGTTCTTGTTCTTCTTCTTGTTCTTCTTATCGGGTGCAAGTAAACTTCCTCAATAGCGATGCATCACATGTCTCCTCGTTGGTATCATAGGAATCCTCTTCTGTTGGTGATTCAACATTAGAGCACGACTGGCCTTGACAACTGGTACATGCAAGAGAACAAAACAATCTAACTTTTTTGCAGCCGCATTTTACACTACATCCCTTTTTACAATTACAAAAAATTGTGTTGAGGGGTTTTTCTGGCGCAGGTCGAAGATTTTTTATAATAGTTACATATATCTCAGAAACGGTTGCTCTTAGGAAAAAAAGTATTGAGAAATTTTTTGTAGATAATTATATGATCTACAATTTTTTTCCGACCTAATTTTATGATAAAACTTACCGTTTTGCTGAAAAACGCCAAATACACATTTTTGACACCTTTGACCTTGAATAAAATTTTTTCCACGAACAGGATCGATGAAGACTTTTCAACACTTATTTATAATGGTGTTCCGAACATTCGTACCAATTTTCAACTCTCCCATAATTTTTGTATCTTCACTACTATTTTTAGGGCTAAATTGATCGGATTATTCATCGGAAAATAAATGTGTAACCTGATATCTATGCGGATTAATGCTGTAACACAAATATGCACATACTATATGCGAATCGCACTAAAAGAGTGACTCTCGCAAGTATTCGATGTACTGTGTGACTCGTCAAATAAGAGTCACTAGCACAGTCCTCCATGACTCTACTATTGGCATATATCATCAGCACCAACGTTACATATACTTATATTCTACTTCTACTGTACATTTAAAGAATGGATATTCTGTGCCCTAAGGTATTACTGCAATTCACATGTGCTCTTGCTAGCCGAATACAGCACATAGGTCGTGGTTATATAGGAAGCTTGCACGCGCGAGTAAAATAACTTGTTCGAAGGATTTAGTTAAAAAAAAAAATTTATTTTTAATTTTTACAAAATTTTTACAATGATAACTAACAATTAATTTTCAGTAATAATTTGGGCAGAGTTTTTGCCTATTTCGTAAATTTGAAAAATAAGAATTCGTTTTTTTATTGATTGTATTTGCTTTATATACAATTTTTAGTGTGAGGAAGTTATTTCGTCACACATCCGTTAAAAAATACCTAATTTGCAAATTTGCAAATTTTATTGAATTAAAATTGAGATTTTTACTTAAATAATTTGTTAATAAAATATATGAAATAAAATATTATTTTCTGAAATAAAATGAATCAAAAATATAATTTTTTGTATTAGAAATAAATAAAATAGATATCTAAATTTTAAGGAAAAATCCATTAAAGTCAAATTAATATTATTTATATGAGTATAAACTAAGCCTAAACTGTAACTCCTCCCCTCTTAGTCCGAAGGTAACGTCCATAGGAATCTTGATTCTTGTGGCGGAACCGAGGCGTCCTTGTTGATGGTGTGGATAACTTTTGTAACTTCTTTGGGCTTTTTCTTTTTCCACTGGATCAATTTTTGTAGAATGTATAAACCAATTGTAAGTGTTATGAAGCTAATTGTTCCGTACAGGATGTAATCTCGATTTTGAAGTTGGATTTCCATTATTTGCAGTTTCTCGGTGTTTTTGAAATGAAAATCGGCTAGTTTCTCCAAACTTAACGTTTCCAGTGTTTCGGTTTCGTTTATATGTATGAATGAGGCAGGAATCAGATGGACTGTGTCCCATTCGATGAAGATTCGGCTATCGTAAACCATATCATTGATATTAACTGTACAATTTTCGTAGTGCATTAAGACGGTTCCAAATATTTCTTTTTCCAGAAGTCCACATGTTGATGTAATATTGGTTTTCGGCATATTGATGAGAAGGATGAAATTTTCTTCAGGTTGGAAAATAGTTTTGAACTTGGGTTTATCTTCTAACTTGCAGTTGGCATGTTTATTATTGAGTATGTTACCGATGCATTCTGAAACTTTGGCTTTTTCTGAATTTAGTGTGTGTTGACAGACGAAAGTTTTCTCAAACTGAGTACATTTGTTTTGATAATAATATATGTTCTGCTTATTATGGGCAATAAATGGGTATTTAGTTGGTATAAATTTTGTTTGATTTATTGGTAAAGGAATTACGTGTGTAAAGGAGTAATTTTCTTTAAACAAAAGAGGAGTTTTAATATTAAAAATAATATTAGAATGATTGTAGTAAGCCTGAAGTTCTAATAATTCGTAGATTTGTTCAACAGATTTGATTTTTAAATTTTGATTAAAAAGAATTTCTTTAATTGTATTTAATTCATTCGGATGTAAAATATGTTTTGAAATTAAGTTGATTTTAGCTAGAGTAATTGATTCTGCAATATTGTTAATTTGTTTACTAAGTAAATCTATGTTATAATTAATTTGATATATAAACTGAATATACTGGAATTTTTCTTCATCTGAGCGAATTTTATTAGTCACTTCCTCGTGGATATTTAAATAATTAAAAATACGTTCTTGTTGCTTATTAATGAAATTTGTTATGTTTTTAAATCTTTCAATCATTTCATCATTTAATTTTACTTGTTTATTTAAACCATTTTTCAAGTCATGTTCATTAAGCATAATAGTTTCAATTTCCCTATTAAGTTTTACTGCATCTTGGTCATCCATATTCCCAGTTATACTTTTAACGATACTACCCAAACTATTAATCAAGCCACGCTTTTTACGATTACTAAGCTTAAAAGGATATAATTGATTTATATTGTTTTCCAATTCTTTAAATTTCAAATACGTTATTTCCTTTATATTTCCCAACTGATTATCATTAACTATTTCTAGTGATTTTCTGATATTTTCTAAAGCTACATTAAAATCTTCTAATTTAACTATGTGTATATAATTTAAATAATTTTTGATAATTCTGCACGGTCCTAAAGTCATTGGCAGAATACCTTGAGTTCCACTTAAATCTTGTATTTCAATTTTCTGCATTTTCGTCATTGTCACCGTCAGTAGGAGTAGCGTCCTGAAATAGACGTTTCTTTTTAATTTTTGCTCTATGTGCTTTAATATTAAGTTTTTTGTTTTTCGTAACCAAGTAACAACCATTATTAGTTCTAGATGTAATTTTGATTTTAGTAGCTCTTGGTTCTATTTTATTTCGACGGTTACTTTTAAAGAAAGCTAAATTATTATTTTGAAAGGGTTCAGGGTCGTTTCTTGTTTCATTTAGTTTATTTATTAGTTTTTCTTTAGCTTGGTGCATTTCGTTATGTTTTAATTTATAAAGATCTGTTTGTAATTTATTTAATTTTTGTAAATATTCATGTTCGTTATTAAATTCTATATCAATTTTATTGGGTCGTCCGTAAAATAATTCGTGAGGGGTTAGTTTAGTTGAGGAATGAATAGCATTGTTATATGTAAGAACACATTCGTTTAAAATATCGGTTTTATCTCTATTTTTGTCTTGATGATATAAAATACGGTATGTTTCTAATAATGTGGAGTGCAAACGTTCTACAGGTGCATTACTTGTACTTTGTTGAAGAGATGTTACGTGTATGTTAATTTTGTACTGTTTACAAAAATCATTAAATATTATGGAGTTAAATTCGGGTCCTGAATCTACTATTAACTTATTTGGAATTCCGTGTCGCATAAAAAATGACCTTAAACATTTAATTATTTCAAGAGAATTTGCGTTTGTTAGTAAATAAGCGTCAGCAAATCTTGAAAACTTATCTATTACAGTTAAAATTTTATCGTTTTGTATATGAAATAAATCTATATGTACTATTTCAAGCGGTTTCTTTGGAGTTTCTGTAAGATTAAATTTCGGCCTTGGTGGATCTCTATCATATTTCATCGTCTGACAAAGTTCACAATTGTTTATAATTTTTGTAATTTTGCTTTTCATGTTTGGGAAATAAATGTCACGTTTTAAATGAAGTAATGTCTCGTTTATTCCTCTGTGATTATTGTTTTTATGATAGTCAGTAATTGCTAAATCTTGTTCGTCTTCGTTTGTAATGTCAGTCAAAAATTCTGTACATCTAACTACTTTAAAAATTTTGTTTCTAGAGAAAAATTTTGAATAAATTTCTTGAATTATTTTAAATAAATTGTCATCTCGACAATAAATTGCATTAATTTTCTTTGTATTAATATATTGTTTAAAAATGTTTATTATGTCCTGATTAGAAAAATTTGGTTTTCTGAAAATTTGTCGTTTTTTTGTTTTAAATAAAATTTGTAATATACGGTCCGGTCTATTGTCTGCTTGTTCGAATATTAATTGCTCTGAAAATTCGTTTAAAGGTTTTTCGCTAATATGAATTAAGTCATTATTGTCTGAATCGGCACTATGTTGCGTCATTGAGTCTGAACTACCCTGTTCGGCGTCTGTACTTTCGTTATTATTGATTTCGATGGGAATTCGGCTTAGATAATCTGCATTGGTGTTTTGTGTACCTTTTTTGTAAATGATTTTATAGTCAAATTCTTCTAAACGTAAACGCCACCTAACAAGTTTGCTATTTGGTTCTTTCAGGCTCATAAGCCATGTAAGTGGTTTATGATCTGTAACTATGTTAAATTTTCGTCCGTAGAGGTACGGTCGAAAATATTTACAGGCCCAAACAATAGCAAGCAGCTCCTTTTCTATTGTGCTGTACCCACATTCTGATTGGTTAAGGGTACGACTAGCATAGCAAATGGGTCGATCCTGTCCAATTGGTCCTTGGCTTAACACAGCACCTATTGCAAAATTGCTAGCGTCTGTAGTCAAATTAAAATGTTTTGTGAAGTCCGGGTACGCAAGTATTGGGTCGTTCATTAATAAGTTTTTACAGTCTTCGAAAGCTTTTTTATATTCGTCAGTTATAACTACTTTTGTGTCCTTTTTTAAACAGGCGGTTAAAGGTTTAGTTAATTTAGCAAAGTTTTTTATAAATTTTCTATAGTAACCGACAAGTCCTAAAAATGATTTTATTTCTTTTTGGGTTCTAGGGATGGGATATTTTTGAATAATTTTAATTTTATCTGGATTTGGTTTTATACCTTTGTCGCTAATTATGTGACCTAAAAAGGCTATTTCTTTATGCAAAAATTCTGATTTGTCCAATTGTATCTTTAAATTTGCTTGTTTAAGTCTGTCAAATACCTTCCGTAAGTTTTCAATGTGTTCCTCCAAACTAGTGCTAAAAATAATAATGTCGTCAATGTATACCATGCAAATGTTTTGTAGGCCCCTTAGTACTAAATCCATGACCCTTTGGAAGGTGGCTGGAGCATTCTTTAATCCAAAAGGCATACGGACATATTCGAAGTGCCCTTGCTCAACACTAAAAGCGGTCTTTTGGATATCTTTAGGATCAACTTCTATTTGATGAAATCCAGAAGCCAAATCTAATGTTGTAAAATACATTGCTCTACCAAGTCGGTCAAGTATGTCAGTAATGTTAGGGATTGGATATTTGTCGTCGATCGTTTTGTCATTTACTTTCCGATAATCGACTACAAGTCGCCATTTTTGTTTTCCTGATGCGTCTTTCTTTTTAGGCACTATCCATATAGGACTAGACCATGGAGAATGACTAGGACGGATTATTCCCTGTTCTAACATTTTATTTATTTGATCCTGAACTTCATTTTTGTGAATAAATGGATATCTATAACTTTTAGTATAAATAGGTATTTCGTCATGGGTGTTAATTTGGTGTTTTATTGTACTAGTGAACGTCAGTTGTTGTCCTTCCCTAAAGAAAATATCGTCATACTGTTTGCATAAGTCAATAATCGCCTTTCGTTCCAAATTATTTAAATGATTAACCCGAATAAGATTTTCTATGCCGTCCAATTGCGTAGGAGGGGATGAAAAATTAAAATTATTAATTTCAAAATAGTCGTTAGAATTATACGGTTGTACTTTTAGTGGTTGTTCAATAAATAATGTTTTTGTACTAACTGTTGGATTTGTTACTTCCAGAAATGCATAATTATTTTTTGTTTTGTAAATACCTTCCGGGATTATTAAACCATTACTTAAAACAATTTTTGGACAATAAATAAATGGAGTATTAAAATCAACTGGTAAACAGAAAAGTTTTGAAATATTTGGTTCTACTAAGTATTTTTGTGACATAAAATTTGGTTTATACAAAAATTTAATTTTTACAAATGGGGTAATTAAAATTCCATTTTCAATATCAATAGTAGCTTTTAATTGTTTCAAATTATCAATACCTATAAGCCCATCAAAATAGTTATGAAATTTAAAAACTAAAAATGGTAATTCACCCGTTTGTTTAAATTCGTTAAATATTGGTAAATATACTTGTTGATTAATTTTATGTGTATTGAGCATTGTGGTTATTGTTTTAGGTGTAATTGTCTGTATATGTTCGTCTCGTATATATTCGGGATTTATAAAGGAATTGCTACTTCCAGTATCAATTAATAATTTTAGTTTAGGTCCGTTTGGGAGTTGAATGTGAATGTAGGGTAATTGATGTCCATGTACGTTTGGATCTAAGTATCCGATTGGTTCGGGCCACTGAATGTAAAATTTTCATCTTCGGCCTCCGGAACATAATATGCATCCAGATTTTGACAATTTTGATATTGTCCTTCAGTTTCGTTGTAATCTAAATTATGTTGTTCACTATCTGTATATTCGTTTGTTATTTCTGTATTGTGTAATTCCTCGCTATTAAAATTTCTATTTCTGTTATTTACATTAAAAAATGTATGTCCTACTGGTTGTTGTCTAATTGGTGTCGAATGATTTTGTCGTGATTGTGTACTAATGTCCATAGGTGTTGGTCGATAAGGATTTTGTCTAGCAGGGGGTGGTTGTTGAGGAATATTTCTGGTAAATATTGGTTGTTGATAATGGGTTGGTCTATACATGTTGGTATTGTTGAATGGATTATTTTTTATTGGTATAGACTGATTTGTTCGGTTTTGAGTTAGATTAGGTCTAACTGCAGGTTGATAGGAAGTTGAAGGTTTATTAAAGTGTTGATTTGGGAATGAATGGTGTGTGGATTTTGGTTTGGTTTGGTCTCGAGAATAATTGTGTATGTTATTTGTATGTTTTAAATAATGTATGTTTTGCTCTTCGATACAAAATTGGAAGGCTTGCACTAATTTCGTCGGCTTCATAGCCCTAATACTACTCCCTAATGGTTCTCTGAGACCCGATAAAAATATATTCAGACACATAGTTGAGTATAAATTTTCTTTCGCATGTATGACTGCGGGAATACGTTCATTTAATTTAATGTGATTTATGATTGTTGAATATATATCAATTATTTCGCTATAAAATTGTTCAACAGTTTTGTTGTTTTGTTTTAGTGAATGTAAATCCCTAATTAGAGAAGTTTCGTTACGTTTGTCGCTATAGTGAGAAATTAGATTGCTTTTTATTGTTTCCCAATCTAGTGGTGTACCATACATTATTAAAATTTCGTTAGCATTATTTATTATTTTATTTCTAATTGCCCTTAAAACTATTTTGCCATATGCCGCATTTGCATTTATATTAATTATAGATAAAATTTCTTCAACGTTTTCTATAAATTCAAACAATAATTTTGGATTTCCGTCAAAGGACGGTAAATCCTTAACTGCATCTGGAATACGTAAATTATTAAAAATTTCGCTTACGGCCATATTTGATTCTAATGTTTCGTTACAATTGCTAATATTATTTAAATTTGTGAAATCTTTTGAAAGATTTAATAATTTTAACTTGTCTAATATTTCTTCGTCGATATTTACCGATTCTAAACTACTATTACTATTGTTATCTACGCTAACAGAATCAATACTTCGATGTGCATTCGAAATATTTGAAACGGAATCCCTATTTCTCTTTTGTTTAACGAAAACAGGCATCAAGGAATGATAAAAAGCGAATGGATGCAAGCAGATAATACATTAATATCGTACTCACAACTGTACCCAATTTTTCATGTTCTCCAGCTCAATTTACTGGTTGGATTCGGGAATTGACCGTCAGCTTCTCGATATCCTCTCGTGAAGTGTCCGGTACCAAAGATCCTTCCGGTATCCTGGAGTGGTTGGTTGTAGGTTCTGGATTCTTTTTGCGTACTTCTGTAGATGTTGGGAAACCCTCCAAAACTGAATATTCGTTTCAGCCCGAAAATGCACTTTAATATTCGTTTAAAATGTTTTTTTCGCGAGTTTAACCACTTTCTACTTTTACGCCTTAAAAATCCGCACGACTGCGCCAGTAAAATAACTTGTTCGAAGGATTTAGTTAAAAAAAAAATTTATTTTTTTAATTTTTACAAAATTTTTACAATGATAACTAACAATTAATTTTCAGTAATAATTTGGGCAGAGTTTTTGCCTATTTCGTAAATTTGAAAAATAAGAATTCGTTTTTTTATTGATTGTATTTGCTTTATATACAATTTTTAGTGTGAGGAAGTTATTTCGTCACACATCCGTTAAAAAATACCTAATTTGCAAATTTGCAAATTTTATTGAATTAAAATTGAGATTTTTACTTAAATAATTTGTTAATAATATATATGAAATAAAATATTATTTTCTGAAATAAAATGAATCAAAAATATAATTTTTTGTATTAGAAATAAATAAAATAGATATCTAAATTTTAAGGAAAAATCCATTAAAGTCAAATTAATATTATTTATATGAGTATAAACTAAGCCTAAACTGTAACTCGCGTGTAACACAAGCGCGTGCACGCTCGTATATATTGTTACATTGAATTTGTATTTAGTGGTTATGTAGTCATTTTTTTTACAATGCAAGCTTTCTATATAACCACGACCTATATATATAGTAAATAGTACAGTCTGCTAGTGTGCTAAACGTGTATACGACTCTTTTGAAGCGCCCAGTGCAGCACTATACACCTAGTACCTATGTATATATTGTGATTAGCCTACAACTGTTTGCTCTAGTTATGTCCCTCGTTCTGTACATCACACCTCACTGTGTCGAAGTCATGTACGCTAGCACACATAAAAGAGACGTCACGACCCAACACTGTTACTAGAATTCTTCCTAACAGAGACTGTATTATTATATCAATTAAATAATTTATACTATCTGTGAATAAAGACAAATTCCGAAAGAGCAATTAAAAGGCAGGATTGAAAACAATTTCAAAGTAATAAATGATATTTCTTTTACTTACGCATTTTGAGAAATTTAAATTTCACTTCAGCACGATCCAATTAGTGAAACGAGTGATAAAATCATACATTACAAGGGCAGATTAATTTACAAAAAAAAAAAAGAATTAAGAAGAAAGTAAGTAATTATTGTAAAGTGTACATTGAAACTGGTATCAGTTACCTAGTAAGATCAAGAAGTTTCTTAACTTTTTTTATAATGAAGTGGGTGGAAATACAACATTCTGGATTGCCACTTTTTAAATACAAGTACAGTGGCCATCCAATGGTACGTACTCCGATTTTACGTAGTGACGTCAGCGATTTAGTGGGGTTCTCCTCTCACAGATATGTTGTTGTTTGTCTGTGTTGGTGAAAATTTATGTACCAAGCCGGAGTCAGGGCCGTAGGTAATATTGTCTGAGGGTCTCGTAGCCTTTAAAAATTTTAAAATTTCACTGCAGATATATATGCACATATTCTGTATACGTAATATGCAAAATGCAAATGCAAAATGAGTAACGTAAAATTCTAGAATATTCTAATCATCAACTAGCAGAGATATCAAAAACAAACTTCACCGTTGAATTGGTCATTAAAAATGAGATTAAACAGTGTAGTTTGACAAAAATTCTAGAATGTTCTATTTGTCAACTAGCAAAGATATTGAAAAATCAATTGTACCATTTAATTGTCCATTGAAAAAGAGGTCAAATTACACATTTTGACAAATGTTCTGGAATATTCTATTCGTCAACTAGCAAAGATATTCAAAAACAAACGTCGCCATTGAACTGGGTACCAAAAAAGAAACCAAATAACATATTTTGAGAAATGTTCTAGAATATTCTATTTGTCAACTAACAAAGATACTACACCTAATCTACTTGACCACTGCATTGAAATCTACTGCACCACTTAATTGTCCAACCGACATTAAACTAATGTAAACCAAATGTCCGATTTTGACAAACAATTTTTGCTATCTGACGAATAGAATATTCTAGAACATTTATGAAAATGTGCTATTCCGTCTTTTATTCGATGACCAATTATATGGTGCAATCGATATCTTTTCGATATCTTTGTTAGTTGACGAATAGAACATTCTAGAATTTTTGTGAAAATGCGCTGCTTAATCTAATTTTTAGTGCGCAATTCAATAGTGAAGTTTTTTTTTGGTATCTTTGCCAGTGCACGAGTAGAATATTCTAGAATTTTTGTCAGCTTCCGCTATTTGGCGTCTTTTACGCTGATGAATGTGATAGTGAAGTAGATTTTTCGACAATTTTCTAAAAGTCGTCACTCATATTCATTAGTATAACATTCGATTTCCTTTGTCTACATAACTGAATTTTAGGTGTAAATTGTCTCTTAAGATAATATTGTTTTAAATAAATTCAGATAAATAATATTTACCAACCCCCCAAAACAAAAGTTTACCGTCGCCCCTGATCTTCCGATTTTACGTACTGCCCCTTAAATTTACACCGATCACTACGTAAAATTGGATTTGTGGTGTATCGCGAAATGTATCTTTACAAACCTTACTAGTTTTGGTTCAGAATCGCTGTGATTTTACTACTTTTGGTACAGAATCGCTGTAACCTTATTGCTTTTGCTATATACCTTTTACTTCACAAACGATTTCTAGGTTTTTTATTATATTTTGATTCGTGCATCTGTAGGTAAAACCAAAATCAAAGCAGATGTCTTTAGGATTTCGTATCAACACTGACAAAACTATTCGATATAAAAATCTAGAGTATCAACCGAAAACTTACTGAAGCACGAATTTAACAAGAATGTAAATTTTTTTAAACATTTTTTTGGGAAAAACGCTAAAGTTTGAATGGAAATCCTCAAGAGTTGAAAATTTTAACACAACTAATTTCCTTATAAATACAACGCTATCGGTTTTATATTTTTAGAGAAAACATTTTTCGTCAAAAATATTTCTTACGATGTAAGAGACAAATTTTGCTCTTATAAGCAGGGGCGTGTTAACGTCTCGGTAAAAACTTTGTTTCTATTTAACTTTTAAATTTTAGACTTTCGTAGGCCCCTGTAAGATCGCAGGTACAATTCCTACTGGGCTTGCTGGCTAAGGTATTCTGACGACATGTTTCTCAAATATTTTCCTATTTGTACCATAAATTTAGATAGATATTGTATAAAAATTGTCATTGATATTTCCTGACCTTATTTTATGAAACACTTTCTTTTAAACTTTTATTTTAATACAATACAAAAAAAAATTAAAGTCAAACTTTTTTTATTTTTAAATCTAGATATATTTTATGAAGAAAAGATACCATTTGTTTTCATTTACTTTACTACTGTTATTAAACTAAGTAAATTCTTAAACAAATATAAAAAGTACACTTACATAGAAAAGTTCTATATGTTACAGAATAATTTCTCTCCATTTTTCTTACTTATATTTTTCTTCTAATCCCGTATTTTATGAATGAAATCACTATTTTTTTTTTTAGTATGTACGTTTAATTTCAACATCGAAAAGTTCGGATGTTTTACACAGATTAAAATTATATCGCCGGAATTGTTACAAAATTTGTAACATTTTAAATCCAAAAAGAATCACTATCTGAAGAAACAAATTTAAAAGATTTTTATTTTTTTTAAAGATATTGAAAACTATTAGTGAATAAAAATACCCCTTTTATTTTATAAATTCTGTGACATGTTACACCTTCAATATAACCATTATCAAATAAGCACAATTACATTATTATCATACTTTCTTTATGACTTGTGTGATAATGTCATAGTATACAAAATACATCACAAAGTGTATAAAATAAAAGTGGTACCTTTTGCAATGTAAAATATTTCAAATCAATCAAATTTTATTAAAGGGCATAGCCGAGTAAGATAAGGAAAACGGCCCTTGACGCAAAATTGATTGTTTTTATAGGAAATAATACTTCTTAGCCCCAGATACATTCCTGTCAAATTTCAACCCTTCGAGGCTAATAGTTTATGAGTACACAACCAGACAAAAATTTTCAAAAACAATTTTTTTTAACGAAATTACTGAGCCGATTTATTTGAGTTTAATATATATCGTGTACCCACATTAGGCCAAGTAATAAAAAAAAATTAACGTTATATCCCTTTATTATACTAATTTTTTTAAATTTTTAATTTTAAGTAAATTTTTTTTTTTTTTTTTGGCACTTACGTGTTAGCGACACCCACCATTTTTTGTTCAGTAATATGTCTCTTAGTACTCTATGACATATATTTTTACTGAAAAATTTTAGTTGGTAGAACATAGTAATATGTCAATACAAATGCATGCCATGTTCGGTACTACATATATTACTTATATATAAAATGGACCATAAAGTAAAGCATCTGCCTTATTTCAAAAACACAGTAGAACTCTAAGGAGTGCAATAAAATGTTTTCTTCCCCCCTGAGTTGCAGTTCTTGGAGTCCCTGTGACGGTCTAAAAATATATATATATATATATATATATATATATATATATATATATATATATATATATATATATATATATATATATTTTGACTTGTTATAAAAAATAGGTTTTAACTTGTTAAAAAATAATTTTCAAGGTTAATTTTACCATGAATCTAAATATTTGGATGAATTTAATAAAATTATCTCAGCATACTTACCAATTAAAATTACATCTAACTCAACAAAAATTATAAGTTTTAGAAACTTTATTTCAATAAAGATAATAATAATAACAATAATACGTCTTAAATGTTATATTTTTTTAATAATAATAAACATTAACTTAATAAATTGGAAAAAAAATTTCAACAATGTTTAGTAATAACAACAGTCCAACTAAAACCTGTTGTAGTTATAAAAATATGTAGGTAAATTACATGTAGGTACATACATAATTATAACTAACTTGAAGAAAGCAGTACACATGTGTACGCGATATGTAGCTCGCCCCTCTCACTTGATGTCTTTGTTGCACTTCTTAAGGGGGTGCAAAAAGTGGATTTTTTCTGTAATAAAATTACATACGTTCATAACTACGACAAACGTCTTTATCTGCTGTTTATCTTCTTTTGTTAACACGATGACGGGTCATGGAGAATTATAACGAAATGACCAACTGGTATACAATTTGACAGCTAATAAACTTTGTATGAAATTGTTGACGTCGTAAAACGTGGTGTATGAGCTAATAAAGTTTCACTTGACGTCTTACAAAGGGAAAATCTCTAACAAAAGAGGAATCAATAACTATTTTGTTTTATTAATAAAAAAGAAAAATGGCAGATAATGTTGGACTTTTGTAAATTTAAACTAGTTTATCGTAGTTATGAAGGTATTTAATTATATAATTTTAGAAATAGAGTAGATATTTTACTTTATAGTCCTTTTTATACGTAAGTAATATATGTAGTACCGAACATAGCATGCATTTGTATTGAAATATTACTATGTTCTACCAGCTAAAATTTTTCCGTAAAAATGTATGTTATAGAGTACTAAGAGACATATTATTGAACAAAAAATGGTGGGTGTCGCTAACGCTGAAGTTCCAAAAAAAAAATTGCTTAAAATTAAAAATTTTAAAAAATTAGTATAATAAAGGGATATAACGTTAATTTTTTTTATTACTTTGCCTACGGTGGGTACACAATATATATTAAACTCAAATAAATTGGCTCAGTAATTTCGTCAAAAAAATTTTTTTTTGAAAATTTTTGTCTGGTTGTGTATTCATAAACTATTAGCCTCGGAGAGTTGAAATTTGGCAGGAATTTATCTGGGGCTAAGAAGTATTATTTCCTATAAAAACAACCAATTTTGCGTCAAGGACCGTTTTCCCTATCTTACCCGGCTATGCCCTTTAATATTGAAAAAAATTGCGGACATGAGTCACTTTACCTTAGGAATTATAAGATTTTCGTTTCACAAAAAAAACACCTATGATAATTCTGTAAGTAGAAACCTAATTTTTTAAAATGATAAAAAGAAAAACCTATTCAAAATGTGTCATAAAATTTTCTTCTCATTAATTCAAATTATTTGATTTAATAAAAAAATACGCATATACACCTCCATATATTTTCCTAACTCCATGAAAAAAAAAATAGTTTTATAAAAATGAATAAAATTATGTGTATAGAAAAACTGTATTGTCACTTAAAAAAGGAAAGTTACATTTCATTTCCGACTACGCTGGAAGTGGGGGAAATATTTAAAAGAGCTGTCGAATAAAAAAACGCTAGCATGAAGAAAAAACTACAGAACTTTTTTTCTAGGTTAGGAGATGATAAAAAAAGTTAGGTATCCATTGTTTCCGTTGGGTTGACAGCAACACACAGGGTTACAGGGTACTACTATATATATTTATTTATACGGATGAATTAATAAAAAAAAATCTATTTTATAAAATAATATGAATAGTGAGGCATACAAAAGCGACGATAAAAAGTTTTGATACAGCTTGCTTCAAAATATTTAGAGCCAACAACCAGTATCGAGTTTCTAAAGTTTCAAAACCCACGACTAAAAGCCTCTAAAAAGTTTAAAATAAAAATTCCTGGAATTCCATATTCCAAATTTCATTATAATTCAGAATAAACCAATTTTCATTCGTTATGTGCAACATTACACAACAAAATACACGGCAAGGTAAATCCACACACGACAAATAAATACTAGCTGACTGACATTCCAGGAACTTTTATTTGAAACGTTTTAGTGCTTTTTCATCTTAATTTTTAAAACGTTTTTATTTAAGTTGAAAGTTTTCATTAAAGGGTTATGTACAGTTGTGATGGTCGGATTTCGTAACGGTCACAGTACTAGATCTGAGGTTATAGCTATTTATAGCGGGCCACCTGGCGTATTGTCCGCGGCTGCTTCTGTACGGCTGCCGCTAAATCATGCAGTTGCCGCTCGATATAAGCAATATGTCGACTTTCGCCGCTCAATTGTATTGTTCAAAATGTTTAGTCTTGAAACTTTGAAGCAGTTGTATATAGACTTGTGAGCGAATACGAAAGAAACGAGCCTGTAACTTTAAACACAATTATCTCAGAATCGTATTTTTTTGAAAATACCTCTGTGTTGGACACGATTACTAAAAAACTATCAATCCGATCAAATTTATACTAGTTATTTTTTAAGATAATAGCAAGTCACCGACTGAAGTATTTTCAATTTTTTTACAGTGGCCATCCAATGGTACGTATTCCGATTTTACGTAGTGACGTCAGCGATTAAGTGGGCTTCTCCTCTCACAGATATTTTGTTGTTTGTCTGTGTTGGTGAAAATTTATGTACCAAGCCAGAGTCAGGGCCGTAGGTAATATTGTCTGAGGGCCTCGTAGCCTTTAAAAATTTTAAAATTTCACTGCAGATATACATGCATATATTCTGTATACAAAATGCAAATGCAAAATGAGTAACGTAAAATTCTAGAATATTCTAATCGTCAACTAGCAGAGATATCAAAAAACAGACTTCACCGTTGAATTGGTCATTAAAAATGAGATTAAACAGCGCAGTTTGACAAAAATTCTAGAATGTACTATTTGTCAACTAGCAAAGATCACACATTTTGACAAATGTTCTGGAATATTCTATTCGTCAACTAGCAAAGATATTCAAAAACAGACGTCGCCATTGTATTGGCTACCAAAAAAGAGACCAAATAACACATTTTGAGAAATGTTCTAGAATATCCTATTTGTCAACTAACAAAGATATTGGAAAATCTACTGCACCACTTAATTGTCCAACCGAAATTAAACTAATTTAAACCAAATGTCCGATTTTGACAAACAATTTTTGTTATTTGACAAATAGAATATTCTAGAACATTTATCAAAATGTGCTTTTCCGTCTTTTATTCGATGAACAATTAAATGGTGCAATCGATTTTTCGATATCTTTGTTAGTTGACGAATAGCACATTCTAGAATTTTTGTCAAAATGCGCTGCTTAATCTAATTTTTAGTGCCCAATTCAATAGTAAAGTTTATTTTTTGGTATCTTTGCAAGTTCACGAGTAGAATATTCTAGAATTTTCGTCAGCTTCCACTACTTGGCGTCTTTTACGCTGATGAATGCGATAGTGAAGTTGATTTTTCGACAGTTTCCTAAAAGTCGTCACTCATATTCATTTGTATAACATTCGATTTCCTTTGTCTACACAACGGAATTTTAGGTGTAAATTGTCTCTTAAGATAATATTGTTTTAAATAAGTTCAGATAAATAATGTTTACCAGCCCCCGAAACAAAAGTTTACCGACGCCCCTGATCTTCCCCATTAATTTGCACCGACCACTACGTAAAATTGGATTTGTGGTGTAAATAGATTTTTTTTAGAGAAAAAAAATCACTAATCGTTGCCATTTTTTTAAAAATTTAAATTTTGACAAATCCTTCGATCAACAACTTGGTAATAAAATATACTAACAAAATGTTTTTGGAATTCTGATTTTGGATGAACCGTTCTTAAGTTATCATGTCCACCGCAAGTGACGCCTAAAAACAGGCATTTCTGGATTACAGCTGTAGTTCCGCTGTTTTCAAATATTTTTCTATGAAAACAATTTTAAAAGTATCACAAAATATGTACTAATTGATGTGGTTGACAGTTTTTAAATACATATTTATTTTACTTCTGCAAAAGAAATCGAGAAAATGTCATCATTTCGCCCGCTACAACTGTATATAACGCCTTAAAACTTTTTTATTTAATTGTAAGTTGACAATCTTCATTAATGCAAAAATAAACATAGTAACCCTTTAAGGATATCATATACATACTTGAAAGATGTTAATTTTTAAATAACTAAATGAATTTTCTTTTGCATTATACCAAACGCCGAAAACGCAAGTACTTATATAATAATCTACAAAATGAATTTACATGCTTATTCTAATTTACATATTAACAAGATATCCATATATTTTAATATCTTCTTCGTTATCACAATTACTATATAAGATTATATTTGATGTTGTTATATTTTCCGCCTTCAAGCTAACCTTTGCCTTCCAACATTTGTCTATGATTGAAGAATCTGTTTGTTGCCTTTTGTTTCGTTAAGAAAGACAAAATAGAGACGTAGAGAATATCTCCTAAAATATACATAATATACATCCTATCTCTTATGACCTTGTGTCATAAGAGATAGGATGTATATTATGTATATATTATTTAGCTTTATTAGAGATATTGTTAAAAATCTAATAAAGCTAGAAATTTTTAAATGAAAACTAAATATACATAGGTAAATATATGCTATTTAAATTCTAATGGTCCATTGATAAATTTTATAAAAAACTAATTTTATTATTATTATTTTACACTTAAGTAATAAAGAATATCGTCTTTTATTTGGCCCACTTGGCCAATTGATGACAACTGTTTCATTTAAGGCATTAATAAATTAAAATAGTGCTAAATGTACACTCCTCTGGCTAGCTCATTACCATTTTGTGCTACAATTTTCAACACACATTTTTTTATTTAACTGGTATAATATTTTTTTCAAATGTAATCATATAACTAAATAAGCATTAAAACATATTTTATCAAAATACATTGTAAAAATACTTATTAACGTAAAAAAATTACTCATTTTCATACCATCCAACAAAAGTGTCACCACAGTATAAATAAAATATTATTACCATAGAATAAAAGATTATTTGTAGAACAAACTATTATTTAAACTGTGGTGTCACTTTTAACCTGACGAAAATAAAATAATAAACTTTGACTTAGAAATTGGAAACTTGTATTTCTGAACTTGAGCAACACGCGTTGAATATATTGCACTTAGCAACAACCTAACTGCATTGAACATAATTTAAATAATATCGCGTCAGTGGTCGGGGTGCTCTCGGGAAATGTGTCTGTGCCAATAGTTGCAGTATTTTCACTGGTAAGTATATGTTTTTATATTTTATCGTTATGAAATTTTAAATTTGTACAATGCAATGTTCATTGTGTGTAGACTTCAAGTATTCCGTTTATTTTTGTTATGAAGAACGCGTGATGTTGTTTTTACAGGTTATGTATGATTTTGTCACTTCTCTGGCGTCACTTCTCTGGCAGTTTTCATGTCTCCGCAGACAAAATCGTCGCATGTGAAACCGATATTGCTACTATCGATGATTTTGCTATGGAATTAGAAAAGCACTGCCCAATATGGCTTTATATTTTTGTGATACTCGAAGAGGAAATTGATTTACAAAAAAAGATAATTGAAGATAATAGATCCGACATCAAACCATTTGTTGGTACACTGAAAGTACACCAAGTACCGGGAAACATTTCTATGTGTGATAAGTTGTACATGAAGAGCCTTAGCTGCTTTTGTAACAATTTCTGTGGTCACTTCAACTTAAGCGACATCACATACACCCATTTTATTTAAAGAAGTCTTAAACGTTCACTATTAGAGCCTATAAAATCTAAAAAAAATAAAATATATTCTGGCCCTTATCATTACAAATACAAAAATAGTGCCAATTAGTAAAGTAATGAATACTAAATTAAAAAGATTACTTTTTCTTTAGGGACACAAAAAATGCAAATACCGTATATTCACCCATATATTATACTAGCGTGGTTTTGGTTAACACGATAATGTTGCCTGTTGGACGAAAATTTGTTCCTTAAAACACTCTCTATTTTTCTATAAAAAGTACATATTCGTAAAGTTAAGTACAGTAGTTATTATAGTGTATGTTATATGTACTTTTATCAATACTATCGTTAGCTAGAAATCATATATTTTTATGTCGTTTGAACTCAGTCACGGCGCATAATTTAAAGAATTGATTTTCAAAACGTAATTGAGTCGAGCCATTTTTACTGCAGTTTTTAAAAAAATGGCCGTTAAAGTGCATAATTTGAATCAAAAATAAAAAAAAAAAATAAGAAATATAAATATTAACCCTAGAACGACAAGTCGGTGTCATACATGACACCTACGTTTTTTGTTTCAGCGCGGTAACTTTTGATAATGTAGAAGTTGACAATAATCTAATAAGTTTCTTTTTTGGTAAAAATTTGAATACCATCTAGACAGATAGACGTTGACACTGACATCAATTAAATATCGATTTGACACACTAGAACTGGTGTATTATAGGTGTCATTAGGTGACACTCACTTGCTAAATTTGTCCCATAACAGAGCCTTGTCGTTCTAGGGTTAGTTATAATAATTATTTTGATAAAATTATTTATTGATAGTTTTTAAGCATTTATTCAGTACATTGCCTAAAAATATAAGTTACTGCATCATTAAGTTTTTTCTAAAAATGGATTTTTTATCACAATTTTTATAATATTATAAAAATGAAATAAAATATTCTCAAGTGTAAATTAATGCTTTATCTTGTTTAGAAAAACATCTTCTAAGCAAATCGTGAGGTTTCGAGCGTTTTGAATTATGTATTTTCTATGAAACTTTTTTTAGGCGATCCTGATCCACCGCATAAAAAGTTGTTTTACGATATGGAGCGAACTGTACTTTGTATAGCTATTTATAGTTTACCGTATAAAAATAAGTTCAACTGTACTCAAAAAAATGAAATAAAATAACGGAATTTGAGTACTACCGGTAGTTCTGAATTATAAACTAATTTTTAGTAGGCTTTTAAGCACAAATTTCGTAATAGAACTATAAAGCTTCTGGGTATAGCAATCGATTAACTCTATCGGTATCCATAACTGTTGTTTAAACAATTTCTTGATTAAGGCAATATTTTAGGGGTAATAAAAATGGCAACTATGAAAAACTCACCGTGCATCTTGTATATAAGTTAATGCCGAGTTACTATCTACCTCCAAAAGTCGTTGTCGATTTATTTGTTGCCTTTTTGGTTTACGACTTTTCCTTATATTCTGTTTTGTATTTATCTTTTGTACATTAAACAATATAAATATTTTATATTTACAAGTGTAATTTTTCTACTCATTACTACTAATAAAAATTTTATATATTTGTTATAAAAATAAAAGCTACATTTGTTATCAAGCTGTATTTACAAATTATAACAAAAAAAAGAAAAGAAAACGGGCACCTTTACTTCTTATGCTATTTTACTTTGTAGTTAGTTAGCCTCTAGTAGTAAAGTTAAAACGTAAATAAGTAATATTCCTCGTAAAAATAGAAAAATTTGTTGTTTCTCTTTATATTTCTACGAACTTACCTACCGCCAGAGTGGGGAGGGGGTATACAGAAAAAGATTAATAAGGAATATCCACATTTAATATCCACTAGTAGCTTACATTTAATAACGAATGTTACATTTCTTTTTTACTCAGCAAGAGGCGTAGGCTAGAATTTGTGTTTGTTACCATTTATCTCCAAAAAGGCTAAACCAATTTTAGTGCCGTCTTTTCTATTGGAAAGTGGGTAACTCCGATATGGTTCTTAGCCAGGTTTGATGAAAACAGATTCAGTCGTTTTCAGGATATTGCAGGATTTTCAGAATAAAAATAAAAATTTTAAAACTCCACTCTAAGATTTGGAAATTTTGGAATTTTCTTAACTACGTTTGATGAAAACAAGTCCAGTCGCTCCTGAAATATTCCGAGAAAATCCAGGATTTCCAGGATACAAGTAAAATTAAAAATTGAAATATGAGTTTGAACTGAAATTGAGTCCATAAAAAAAGTTCCAATTTTTCAAATATTTCGTCGTGTGTGATATGTTTTGTCATGTACTTTATAGTCTAATGTTATACACGATGAATGAAAATTATACTATTAAATAAATATTATAATAAAATTTAGAATATGGAATACCAGTAATTTTTATGCGAAATATCTTCGAGCTTTTTCGTCGTGAACTTCTAAAACCTTTTTATTGAATTTTTTCTAAAAAAAATCCGTGGTAAATAATCGTATTCTAATATGATAAAAAAGTAAAATTTGGATTATTCTACCAAAATAATCCCTTGGGGGCCCTTGGGTTTTCAAAAAGAATCCAAAATAAATAGCTTGACCCGATTTTGACTAAATTCAAATACCATTGAAATTCTGAAAGAAATGAACGTGCCTCTAAAACAATCCAAAACTACTGAATTGATTTTTACCAAATTTTGCTTAAACATTATTTAGCTCCCCCAACAAATAAACGTTTCGATGGATTTTGATCAAATTTAGTTAAAATACTAAAATATAAGAAAAGTAAATGTCAGATGAAAATTTTACTTCAAGGTCCTGGAACCTCACAGAAAAGCTTCCAAACTAGAGTGCACCGAATATTAACAACATAGGTATCTACGGAAACGTTTCAAGGTGTGGAAATAAGGTATTGAAATGTTAATATGGCTGCCTTAGAGTCATTTGATGATCCAAGCAAAGCACTACAGATAACTGATTTTGTACAAAACTTAAAAATATTTAATCTGAAAGTAATTTGGCGTAAGTGGAATTACGGAACACAGCATTATTAACACTATGAGGCCCGAGCACTTTCATAGTAAATTTCCCCGGAAGCCGGCAATTTTTAAAAAAAAAAAAAAGCTATATAAACAAATACATAAAATAAAATGATTCAAACACACAACACAGTTCCACACGTATGTATGTGTAAAACTGTAAACAGACGTACTACGTGATACGTACATACATACTACATAATATACACTGGCATTCAAATCAGTTTTATTTAAAAATATAAATTATATTTTTTATGTATTTTTTGTTTATCTTAAAATTTTTTATACATAGAAACCAAGAGAGTAGTGTTTGTTGGTATGTATGTGTTTGTGTGAATGGGAACACATCCGTGTGATGAAGAATGATAAACATGATAAACATCGCACACATAATGAGTAATCAACTAATCAATTAATCATTGATCGCGGTCGGCCTCTGGGGAAGTTTTGATTGGTTTCGGATGCCGAAGCCGTGGGACTGAAAGTGTTAAATAATTTATAAGATATTCATTAGATAAACATTTAGGTATGTGATCTGATACAAAATTAACTTCCATTTTTGTTACCGTTTGGAATTTTACAAATAATTACCATGTACGTTGATATTCAATTTCAAAACGTAATGAGCAATTTCGTGCGATCATTTATTTGAATAAAAATACCAGAGCTAGAAGTGAGACTGTCCTTGTGATCGCTACTACTAAAAGCCTTGTTATTTACACTGAACAGAGAACATACTATATGATACAGTTTTGCTCTTTAACAAAAAAAGGCAGGCAGGATATCTACACTAAGTACTATAGATATTACACTGAGAAAAAAATACGGTAATTTTTATGGAAATTTCTAGTAAAAAATTACGGAGCTCTGTGGTAATGCGGGCATAAGTGACAGGCAAAGAAAAAAGTACGATGAGTATAGTAAAAATTACCGTATGGCTCCGTAAAATTTGACTGAACAGTAAAAATTACACTGTGACTCCGTAAAAATTTCGGAGTTGTACAGGAAAAATTCTACTCTCTTACCGTATTATTTACAAGGATTTTTTTTTTATTTATTAATAAATAATTGAATTAAAATAGTTTAAATAGATACAAGGGTAAGGATTAAAATCAAATTATTAATACTGAAAAAATATTTATATTTTTGGTTGTGGAGTTTTCTCACCAGAGAAATACTGAAAAAATGTTCTGTTGTTTTTTTATTATTTGTAGAAAAACATGTTTCAATAAACATCAATATATACATATATATATTATAATGTTAATTGTTATATCTTAATTATTAGTTCTTTATCAATAATAAAATAATGCGATTTTCATGAAACACAAATAACAATTCTTTGTTTTAAATGTAAAGTCCATTAAATAGTTTATTATAAAAAAAAAATGACACTCCTAGTACACATCCACTCACTAACATGACTCCACTGCTACTAAACTGGTAACGGTCGGACTGCTGGTGAGTTAGGTATTCAAAATGACCTTGGTGCGGTCTGTTTATTGTCAGTTATGTGTGATGCTTGTGTGAGAGAGATGCTGAAAGACAGGTTTCAAGGAGAAAATAGAGATAACAAATAGCGTCTACCGTCTAGCTTATTAAAAATTACACTGTAGCTCCGTAAAAATTCTTCTATGTCTAGTATAATTTTACAAAAATTGAGTAAATTTTCCTGATATCCACTTGAAAATTTACTAGCCCATCGAATTTTGCGGACCTGTATAAGAAAAATTCTTAAGCTGTATAGGAAAAATTTTCAAACAAATCGTAAAAAATAATGTTTGAAAGGAATATCTTATATTTTTGCTTGATAATTAATTTCCTACCGACTGGTCACTTGAGCCCGGTTTACCGGAGGCAGCTCCGTAATTTTTACTATAATTTTTTCTCAGTGTAGATAAAATTTTAAACGTTAGTATATATTATATTTAGATTTACGCTCTTTCGCAAAATACTAAGACATGTTCAATTCTTAGAATTCCAAAAACCCTTTTTTATTTAATTTTTTATTTTTTTACTGTTTAAATTTGTTTTTCCATTATTAAACCATTATTTTTGTGGTATAATAATTGTTAATAATTATCTAGATACTAAATTTTAGCGAACTTCGAGAAATTCAGCTATTACAGCCGCTCTCATGAAGCAATCTGAGGCCGAGACTATAACAGAAATATGTTTTGAGGTTCCTAGAATACGAAAGTGATATTCACTAAAATTTATATATATATATATATATATATATATATATATATATATACATACATACATATATATATATATATATATATATATATATATATATATATATACACTAGCGGAAATAATTAAAGAATCAAAAAAAAATTCCAAATTTAATGGATCATGTTTTTACTCTTAAACTTTCATAATCCTGAACAAAATGAAAAAAAAAATTTTCTCAGCTTCTTTCACATTTTTATCAACAACAGTATTTAAATTTATAAAAAAAAAGAAAATTTCTTAAAAAATTTTCAAAAAAAAAAATTTTTTTTTCTAAAATTTTTGAAAAATTTTTTCGAAAAATTCGTGAAAAAAATTTTTTAAGAAATTTTCTTTTTTTTATAAATTTAAATACTGTTGTTGATAAAAATGTGAAAAAAGCTGAGAAAAAATTTTTTTTTCATTTTGTTCAGGATTATGAAAGTTTAAGAGTAAAAATAAAAAAATGATCCATTAATTTTTTCAAAAATTCAATCGAATGAAACAAAAAACGACTGGATGGATTCAATTGAAACTCGGTAAGGTTTTTGTGGGTATATTGAACTGTAAAAGGCACACTTAACATCAATGGTTTTCTCGAAATTTTTAATTCACCGCTTGATTTTCCAAAAAGCCCCCAAAAGCTCTTTTTTTTGATTTTTCAAATTCATGTAGAGTATGCAAAAAAAATTTTTTCTGAAAAAACAATGGCTAATACTTGTAGAGAATTTATTCGAGTTTTCGAAACACCCGTTCAATTTTCTGTGTGATCATTGGTTGCTAAGATATCGATGGTCAAAGGCGAAACGATCATTTTCCATTCAAAGTCCGATATCTCAGCGGGAAGTAGTCGTATAAAGGTCTAAAAAAAAGCAAATTAAAGCTGAATGAACAAGTTATCCGGTCCATATGGTGGTTAAGTCGGAAAATTTTTTTCCAAGTCCAAGGACCAAAAAAAGAAACCGAAAAATTTTCGGAAATTTTTTTTTTCAGTGTACTTATTAGGATTGAGCGATACACGTTGCTTTGAAAATTTTTTTATCGCAAGATCTGAAAACTAGAAACTTCTAGCTTTAAATTGCTTTGCTTATGACTCCGATAAGACCATTTTTCACGAAGATACAGCCATTCGAAAAATCGCTAAAAATTTGGAATTTTTTTTTGATCCTTTAATTATTTCCGCTAGTGTATATATACACCACAAATCCAATTTTACGTAGTGGTCGGTGCAAATTTAAGGGGCAGTACGTAAAATCGGAAGATCAGGGGCGTCGGTAAACTTTTGTTTTGGGGGGTTGGTAAATATCATTTATCTGAATTTATTTAAAACAATATTATCTTAAGAGACAATTTACACTTAAAATTCAGTTGTGTAGACAAAGGAAATCGAATGTTATACTAATGAATATGAGTGATAACTTTTAGAAAACTGTTCAAAAATCAACTTCACTATCGCATTCATCAGCGTAAAAGACGCCAAATAGCGGAAGCTGACAAAAATTCTAGAATATTCTACTCGTGAACTGGCAAAGATACCAAAAAACAAACTTCACTATTGAATTGCGCACTAAAAATTAGATTAAGCAGCGCATTTTGACAAAAATTCTAGAATGTTCTATTCGTCAACTAACAAAGATATCGAAAAATCGATTGTACTATTTAATTGGTCATCGAATAAAAGACGGAATAGTACATTTTCAGAAATGTTCTAGAATATTCTATTCGTCAGATAGCAAAAATTGTCAAAATCGGGCATTTGCTTTACATTAGTTTAATTTCGGTTGGACAATTAAGTGGTGCAGTAGATTTTCCAATATCTTTGTTAGTTGACAAATAGAATATTCTAGAACATTTCTCAAAATATGTTATTAGGTCTCTTTTTTGGTACTCAATTCAATGGCGACGTTTGTTTTTGAATATCTTTGCTAACTGACGAATAGAATATTCCAGAACATTTGTCAAAATGTGTAATTTGACCTCTTTTTCAATGGACAATTAAATAGTACAATTGATTTTTCAATATCTTTGCTAGTTGACAAATAGAATATTCTAGAATTTTTGTCAAACTACACTGTTTAATCTCATTTTTAATGACCAATTCAACGGTGAAGTTTGTTTTTTGATATCTCTGCTAGTTGATGATTAGAATATTCTAGAATTTTACGTTATTCATTTTGCATTTGCATTTTGCATATTACGTATACAGAACTTGTAAACAGTGAAAATATAAATTTGTAAACAGTGAAATTATAAATTTTTTAAAGGCTACGAGACCCTCAGACAATATTACCTACGGCCCTGACTCGGGCTTGGTACATAAATTTTCACCAACACAGACAAACAACAACATATCTGTGAGAGGAGAACCCCACTAAATCGCTGACGTCACTACGTAAAATCGGAGTACGTACCATTGGATGGCCACTGTATATATATATATATATATATATATATATATATATATATATATATATATATATATATATATATATATATATATAATTAAAATTGACATAGTGTTTGAAAAATTACCAAACTGGATCGGCTGGGACTCGAACCCGGATCTCTTGGTTACCAGCCAAGCGCCTTACCAACTAGGCCACCGATCACCACTCGGCCAGTGATCGGTGGCCTAGTTGGTAAGGCGCTTGGCTGGTAACCAAGAGATCCGGGTTCGAGTCCCAGCCGATCCAGTTTGGTAATTTTTCAAACACTATGTCAATTTTAATTAACATAATGAATTGGCCATTTGCCAAAGTACATCGAGTGTTCAAGTATCAGCCAAAGCTGAACATTGAGTGAACATATGAATATTGGTGTATGTTTAAATACGGATAAAAATCCGCCGTACACTAATAATGTTTCACAGGCACTCGATAACATTTGAAATTAAAAGTATATATATATATATATATATATATATATATATATATATATATATATATATATATATATATATATATATATATATATATATATATATATATATATATATATATATATATATATACTTATATATATATAAATAGGTGAGTTTTCTGAGAGTTGCCATTTTTATTATGGCTAAACTATTGATTTAATCAAAAAATTGTTCAAATAAAAGTTGTAGCCACTGGTGGGGGACAATGATTGATCTACTTCAGAGCTTTATAGCTCTTGTGGTTTTCGAGATATGATACAAACTTACCTTTTTTTTAAATGGAATAGTATACTTATTTGTTGATAAAAATTATTCAATAAAGCAACAGAAACAAAAAATAAAAGAATAAATTTCTTTTTTTGTTTTACAACTTTCGCGCTTAAAAGTGATTTATTTAATTGAATTTTGGTGAATCTGAGGCCGCTTAGTTCAAACCGGACTCGTAAGTTACGGTAAATAATTGTATCAGCTAAACAGTAATTGTATTTATGCTGCATACATGGCTATCTAGATAACAACTCGTACAATTCGTGTTTTCAGGTAGGTAAAACAAATTTTTAACTGCTCTGAATTTTTTTTGAATGACATCTGCCATGTACAAACATATTTCTATATTTTGCATATTTACTGTAAAAATATTAGTTGTTTTTAATTTTAAAAATATTATTTTTTAGGTCGGTGTGATATGAATTATTGTCAGGTTATGCAGATATAAAAAGACTTCGGTGCTCGCACATTTTTAGCAAGGTATTCAAACAGTACTATCTGTTGACTCATCGAGTTATGAATGCTTTGCTTTCTATACTTTTATAAAAGGGTTAAGAAAGTAAGTTCCTGCAAATGGTCACAAAAGCGTTAAGCAACAATCATTATTTAGTGAGTACTGAAGATAACTCGATCTACAAACATAATCGTGTTTATCTAAAACCTCAGGTCACGTATACAAAATCTAGTTCAAAGCAGCAATGTGAACCAGATTTGCTGAACCTGGAAAAAGGCAAAGGTTTGAATGTCGTTATTCATACAGATAGTTGAGCTTCCAATGATAGCGATGTTGACAATGACAACGTGAATGAAGAAATCCCCAATGACAACGTTGGCAATGACAACGTGCATCTAGAAACTCTGAATGTGAATCAGAAACGTCTGTTGCAGGCGACGCTAGTGATTTACTAAATGTCCGACGCTCTACAAGAGTTAAGAGTCAATTAAAGATAAAATATTTTTAATAAAAATTCTATTATTTTTTTAAATAAACTTTATTATTTTTAGTAAAATCTGTTTCATTACATTTGTTTAAATTTGCAAGTTACAAAAAGCATTTTTGTCTTTTAAAATACAGAATAAATTTTTTTTTAAAAATGACTGTTTGTATACTGGGAAAGTCTTTGGCAATCAAAAGTTTCCATCGGGTTCTTTTTTTTCGAAGATAAGCCCATTACACTATAAGTCTACACTAAAAGGATGGTACCCCAGGTATACCTTACCGATTTCTTTCATTTTGGGATATGTTAGAGTACTTAAAAAAAATATTATATACATATTCCTTTTTAAGTGCTAACTCGTCGATTTGAGGGGTGAAAATCACCCTTAAAGTTCACACCCCAAAAACAGTTTTTTCAAACATCTCGTAAACTAGTTGTGCCTGTATAAGCGCCTTTTTATAAGAAACATTTTGGCGTTGGAGTTATTTCAAAATTCCAAATAGCTTACGATATATTTACGAGTTAGCACTTAAACAAGAATATGTATCTAATATTTTTTTAAGTACTCTAACATATCACAAAATGAAAGAAATCGGTGAGGTACACCTGGGGTACCTTCCTTGTAAGAACCGTTATTTATATGAGTAAATTTCGTTTCAAATGGGAATGTTTTTCCTCTTGATAACTGTATGATCAACTGATTTTTACTAGTGTCCACGGAACGGCAAATTTTAATAATTTAATACTGTTTTTCCTGTTGAAGTTGACGGAAGTTTAGTAAATGCTCCAATTTTAAACATCGGATGAAATGAGCTATGTAAATTTTTGTTGATTTTGAAAAATTGTTTGGTTCTTACTACAAAAGAAAATAAGGTCATGAAAATGATTATTTACTATATTACACATTAAAAACTAATCGTGACGGCAATTATTGAAAATAAAAAAAAAATATATTGACTGCATCACATGAGTTACTTACGTGATTTTTTTCGTAGAGCTGACAAACTTTTCTACTTTCTCTAGTATGTAATACATGATACATTAATGGAAATGAAGAAAATCATATTTTTTCCTTTTTGGACATACCGCAATCTTCTCTTGTTTAAATACCTGAATTTTGGTGTTAAAATACTTTTTTTGACATTTTTATTTAGCAGTGACAAATAATCACAACTACTTTTTATACATCTATGCCATCTACATAAATATTTCAATAACAAATTACAAATAATACCTAGAAGATAATACCGGTTTCATATTTATTACTACGTATGTATTACTATTCAGAGTTCAGTAAGTAATGGTTTTTCCACACATACTTAATTTTGACTTCCTTAATATGGTGTAATACTAAATATTAAAAATTAAAACTACACTGTAATTTATTGACTTGTTTATTAAATACTAAGTTGAATATTTGCGGACAAACTACAAATTATTTAGATAATTAATGTATTTAGTTAATAAATTTTATTTCAATGTATAATAAGAGGTAAATGTGTACATACCATCAAAAGTTATTTTGTGTTTTTTTTTTCAACTTAGACTGAGAAAGGTAATTATGCACTTACGATGTGCATTAGAAATGTATATTTTTTTTAATTTTAAATGAAACTAGAGATAAAACTAACAGATTCTACGTTTTTATTTTTTTGCGGACTCCTCGATAAATAATTAAAATATTGAATTAAAATTGTCGTCTGATTCAATATTATTTCAGCCATTTTTCATATACATATGTGTGAGCATTCTATGTATGTGTATTAGTGTTACTACATGCATACTCTTTCCTTATTGGTTTTTTAATGGCGGTATGTTTTTAAAATAATTCGCGCGCGGAAGTTTAAAATGCATAACATTTGACAAAACACTGAATTAGATTCTAATATTCCACAAATATGTAGCTGCTGCAAATAAAAGTATATTTTAATATTTTATCAAAAAGTTTTGTAATATTTTTCTTTTAATTTTGGAAAATTCTGATTTTTTAAATTTTATAGATGGTATAGAAACTCTAGAAAAATCCGTTACAAATTTATTAACGTACGCATATCAAATATAAAGAAACGACAGGTTAACAATGAACCAGTTTGTTTGTAAAGTTCAGTAAAACGTTATTAAATTTTAGAATGGTCTATTTAATTGTTGATTTTTTAACATTCAAATTTTTTGTGACGGTCATATAAATTCTAGAAAAATCCATCCGACGTTTAAGAAGAATATAAATAACCAGCAAGCCAACAATTAATCAGTCTGTTTGTAGAGTCCAGTGCATTCAGACTAATATTTCTGGGCATTTATTGGCAATTATAGATTATTTACGATTATAAATATTGTTGCGATAATGGTTAGCTCGGGTAACTCGGTTAATTTATGCGAGGGTTGTAGTATTTTATTTTGGGATAGTGCCGCGTTTGATTTTGAGGACGTGAAAAATTTTTTAATTCGGCATGGTGTACTTTTAGGCAAATGTTACTGTCCGACTTGCAAAATGAAATGTGTACTCGATTCAAATCTAAATTTTCCTTGTTTTAGAACTTTTAAGCGTACACCAAAAAATAAATTAATCTCAACGATGTAGGTTTTTTCAAAGTGGTAGGTTTAATACATTTATTGAAAATTCTCATTTAGACCTAATTACAATTTGGCGGCTCACAACCGCTTTACTTTTCATGAAACCACCTCGTCAAGATTTCATTTGTCGAAATTTAAAAATTTCACAACATACAATGGTTAGTTGGTATTCCTATTGTCGCGAAGTTTTTATTTTTTCACTTATAAATAATAGCAGTAAAATCGGCGGTTCAGGAAAAATTGTAGAAATTGACGAGGCGAAGTTCGGGCGCCGAAAATATCACCGTGGTCGAATTATTAAGGGACAGTGGGTTTTTGGGGGTATAGAAAGAGGGACTGGTCGTACTTTTTTGGTACCTGTAGCAGAAAGGAATTCTGCCACTTTGTTGCAAGTTATCAGAGAGTACATAGAACCAGGTACAACGATTATATCAGATTGTTGGAAGGCTTATCATAGCTTAAGTACGGAAGGTTTCGAACATCTTACCGTAAATCATAGTTATAACTTCGTCGATCCAGTATCAGGTGCGCATACAAATACCATCGAAAGAGTGTGGCGAGAAGTTCGCGCAAATATTCCGCGGTATGGGGGTACATCGGCACATTTTACTGGATATTTAGCTGAGTACTTATTTAAGCGTAAATATCCAGATTTAGAGTCCCGCTTACATGCATTTTATGTTGCAGTAGGGCAATTATATTCACCTTACAGTGAATAATCATTAGGATAACGAGTACACTTGAACAAAACTCTTCAGGATGGGGCTGGTTTAGGGAGGTAAATGAGACAGGATAACAAAAATTCTGTCTTCTCAGAGCAAAATTTGTTTGCTTATTAAACTGCATATAACCACACCAGTTAATGCAGGTGAAAGCAAACAAGGACATTCCTCAAAATTTTATATTACTAAATACCAAATGATACCAACAAAATTGGTAAAATATAAAATAAAATCAGTCCCATTT
>JAPWDM010000051.1:1159490-1269490 GCA_035578155.1 Brachynemurus nebulosus | reverse complement strand
TGCAAGATCCCAAAAAACCAGTAGATAAAATACAGATATATTTTAGGTGTAAATTCGGTGTGCTAATAAAAAATTAGGTGTTCTTAACGTTTTCGAGAAAACATGAAAAACAAAAGAGACAACTAGGTTTACGTAACTCTAGCCATTCCTTAGGTAAAAAAAGTGTTTTCGGTAATTTAAGGTACGGAAAATTAGGTGCAAATTAGGTGATTTTCGACCATGCTGACAAAAATTTTATAAAATTTAAATTTTAGGAAAAATCATATAAAATATTTTAAATCATGGAAGCACTGTGAATAATGTTAAAACGTTATACACAGCGCTTCCATTTTTTGTTGTATGTTATATATTTTGTTATGTAGCTGAATAGAAAATTGTCAAACCTTTTCTTAATGTTCCCAGCACCCCCACCAGCACTATAATAACGATGTTATGAATATGATAGCTCGTTACAAATTTAAATTGCCATGTAGAAATGTATAAACCGTAAACATTGAACTGTAGTTTTCAACCATTTTGTTAAATGGATGAGTGTAAACATCTCTAGAAAAATAATTTGTTTTTCTTCCAAGCGCTCCCCTTGTTTGTTAGGTTTTACACACATTATACCATATATAGTTGCAAAGAAAAATATTTAACATCTTATGACGTTCCTAGGGGTAAGTTCTTACAATTTAATTACTACAAAATTTCTTATTTATTAATAAATAAGAAAATAATAATTGTCTGTAATAATTACAGTATTTCGATACCATTTATTGTAATAGTACTGATAACATTTGTATTACAGTTTAAACATTTTGTTGCTTTTGGTAAAAGATCTTCATCTATCCTCTCATTGTATTTTTTATCTGTTAAAGATGATTCTTTAATCATTAGGACGATATGATTACAATTTTTCGTTGACAGTTTATGAAGTGACAACTTTTATAACGAAAGTAGCTCTGCGTGGGTGTCTAATAAAATCTGTAATGTGGGAGTGTAACAAAATCCATAAAAAGACAGTGAAAACCAAGGTTTATACATATGTTAGAGGTAGATGCCATCCGTATACTGCCTGTATTATAAATATTGTGCTGTCTGGACTGCAGTCAGCTGTTTATATAGCGTCAACTGATCGTTACTTATTCTTCAACACTGAACTGTCATTTTTAAATTTTAAAGTATTATTTCTGAATAATTATTAGTTATTATAAGATAATATTTAGTTTAATATAATTATTTTTATTAATTTTTCACATTTTATTAGTTATTTTTTACCAAAGATAAGTTATTTAGTTATTTTAACTAATTTCATTAATACCTGCTTGGAAATTGTTACTTCAGGGCCGGCATTTAAAATTGTTCTTATATATTTTTATTTATGCCTGGTAAACGGTATTTTGTGCCAAATTGCAGAAGTTCACGGTATAAGACATTAAATAAAGACGCTAACTATTTCCGATTTCCGAAAAAGGATGTGATAAGGTGAAATGAGTGAAATAGAAAAAGTGATCTTTAATAAACGAAATTTTGCATGAAAGTGTATATATTGGTATTAAAAAACATCTCCCAAAAATTTAAGTTCGAACGACTAGGAGAAATGCTAATAAATTAATAATTTTTTTTTCTTCACTAAGAAAATATAATTTCCCATACATGATTTCCCATCATTAGAAAAGTCTTTTAAAATGAAACTGAGATTTATTCAATGACTATTCATCTTAAAATCCTGTTTGTGAAACACTGAACGTCAAAGTGGTGTAAAATTTGCTCCTCCACTCCTTTTTGGATCCGAAGTTTTCAACTGTGGATCCAAAAAATCTGGAAAAAAGGTCACAGTAGCACTTCTAAGAACTTTTGACTAAAATTATTCTTGATCAGTTGAGTTAAAAACATAGAGAAACCCAAATTATCCCGTAATTAACAAATTAAGGCAGGGTATTTCATTAATGCTTCATAATTTCCGAATTCTATGACATACAGAGAATGAATACAGACACGTGTAATATAACTGAATACCTATATTTATCTATTTTCAGGACAAACTGTAATAAATATATTTCATATATTTTATTCATATTTAATTTAAAAAATCATATTAATCATTTTTTATTCTGTTTTCTGAAAACTTGACTCGGGTATTTTATATTATCATTAAAGTAATTTAAATATTTTTGCTCACTTTAAAATTAATGACATAATAAAAACAAAAATAGTCCGGACCTGGCTATACTGCAGTCCACGGTAAAGCGTATGATGAGCGAACCTCCAAACATATAACAAACGTTGAGTGAAAACAGAGATGATTTGGCTGATAGTGAAATTTGTAATGGTTGTCAGGTGAAACAAATGCAAGTTGGTCGTTGCTAAGTTGTTAATGTTTTATATTTTTCAAATGATTTAGTTTATTCCAACATTCCTTAATCTCATTACGCTTTTAGGAGCTTCAAATTGGTATACAGAGTAATTGTGTTGTAGGATGTCACTGTCTATATAGAAATCTCATATTTAATGATTTTTTTCTTTCATAGATAATAATAAAATTAAATAAACCAAATATGATCTGTGGACTTTGTAATAATTTTGAAAAAGGGGACAGTTCTTTTTAAACTTTTTTTTTAATTGATAATTATATTTTATGTACAGTATAGCACCGATAATGGAAACATCAGTTTTGGAAATTTTTTGAGAGCATCAAATTAGTCAACATCACTTTTGGAAAGTTGCATCAAAAATGTAATGTAACTTTCCAAAAGTGATGTTGACTAATTTGATGCTCTCAAAAAATTTCCACAACTGATGTTTTCATTATCAGTACTGTATTTGATTCATCTATCCATATTAAAGTAATTACCTATGCTATCGAGACATGTGTGATTGTGTGAATAAAAAGAATAAGGCAAATAATGCGCCTTTTAACCAAATTTTTAACTTTTAGATTTATGTTTATCTATAATTAAATTATGATTCCGCTTGGAAGCTTATTACATTATTTAAAATAGGATAATTATAATTTTTTATTATTAATTTAATTTATAAAAGTTATTAAATTATAAAATCAGATCTTATGAATATATCACACTGATATGTTCATAGTAGGGGAGCCCATGATGCTAAATGGGGACATTCTCGAGCGTCGTTGAGACCTATGGATTTTGAAGATTAGATGATATGAAGAAAAAAAAGTTATATGATGTATATCCTTTCAGTAGTGGGGGGAGGGTCAGATGTTAAAAAATGTAAAAAAAAAAAAAACTGACACTGAAATATTCGAGCGCGTCAGATAATGATAGTTGCATATATGCCACGTATCTCTGATAACGGAAGTATGTTAATCTGCCGGTTTGCATGGCGGGGGTGGCCGTATGGAAGGGTAGAAAATAGAAAAAAAATAAATTTATACGAGCTCGTCAGATATTTATAGGGAATGTTAAGTGACCCCAAAAGAAGCTCCGATTCAAAATTCTGACGATTCGAACGTAACGTAAGCTCGCGGAGGCTTTTTGAAAATGCAAAAAAATAGTTATTTTGAAATACTCGAGCGCGTCAGATTTTCATATAGACGATTCAGCTTCATCCCCGAGACTTGCTGACCCATAATCTGACGATTAACAGAAGGGATTTTCTAAATCTGAAAAAATTTTGAAAAAAAAAAAATTATTCATTTTAAGTGAATTTCCTTTTTGGAAATACACTTATTACAGCGGGTGCCACGAAAAGATCTTAGCCCGGGACTGTGGCAGAAATTTCATGAAAATTGCGAATTGACAGTTCAAAACCTTTCCTTATAAGTGAACTAGCTTTTAAGAAAAATTAAGAAATTTGCTGAATTTCTTTAGAATAAATGCTTTGCACCGTTTTTATCATTACAATAACAATATTTATATCTGTTTCACTTTTCAGAATAAAAATAAACTAACTTTTCAAGAACACGTCATCACCGATTTTGAAAATTTGTTCACTGATAGTGAAGTAAACTATTTCAAATGGATATAAGTTATTTTATATGAGGTCTGTCAGTGTCCAGGGGTCCCAAAAACGCCAAAACTACCCAACAGATTTTGAAAAAGCTAAATTCACCTTTTAAAAGCTAAATTTTTTAAATGTATATAGGCTATAGGTACTATATGAGATCCGCCAGGGTTCTGGGGACCCAAAAGCGCTAAAAATTAATTATTTAACCGATCTAGTTGCACAGTGTTTTGTTTAATGCAAGCTAGCAAGACAAAATTATTTTTTAACAGATATAAGTTTAAAAAACCTCCTGTCTTTTTGACTGCAAACACTACTTCGCTCAAACTGCACGTGTTAAACTTTATTTACTATTTTTGTTACTTCGGCTTGTGGAAGTCGTCAGATTATATTTTTCGCACGATCCTTAAATTATTTCCTTCGAAAAGAAAGAAACCTCGACCACGTTCGAGAATGTCGAGATGACGTTTTTTTTCTTCAAGTTAGTAACCCTCCCACTCCCTTACGTCAAGCTAAAATCTTCAGATTATTTAAATGCACACTTTAAGCATGTAATTAAATCACCTTACCTTAATCTGACGCGCTCGATTATTTCTAACGACCAACTTTTTTTTACTATTCTATTTTAGGCTGTCGGTCATATATATGGGTTTCATATGGGGTGGAGTTACTCAACAGGCTGCAAGGTATCCCTCCTTATATTAATCTGCCGAGCTTCATCAAATCCCAAAATCCCCGCTTGGGCTCCCCTACTATCATAAGATCAGTGATTTTACTAATTTTATAATTTTATATTTTAATTTTTACTTAATCCGATCTATAAAAAATTATAATATCCGCTCTATGCTTATGACCTAGGAACCTAACATACCCGTGACATATTTCATACAAAAGAGGAAGAATATGTGTGTGTGAAGGTAGCCCCACACTTATTGAAATTTATATATTTTTTTTTTTTTAAATTGTACTATATTGTGCCACGTTCGTGCCAATTTATGCCCCAAACGGCATGCAGTTCGAAATTACCAAGCACTTAGAAAACATAAACAAAAACTTGGACCCTTTGTGGACCTCTAGGAACGTCATAAGATGTTAAATATTTTTCTTTGCAACTATATATACGGTATAATGTGTGTACAAACTAACAAACAACAGGAGCGCTGTGAGGAAAAATAAATTATTTATTTAGAGCTTTTTACACTCATTGATTTAACAAAATAGTTGGAAACTGTAGTTCAATGTTTACAGTTTATACATATTTACATGGTAACTTAAATTTATAACAAGTATGTAATCAGTAATCACATTCATAACATCATTAGCTGTGTTTGGTAGCCTGCACTAGTGTATGTCAATTGAAATGAGTGTAAGGCCATAAGTGTAAGCAGTGTAAACAGTGCAACAGTTGGTAACAAACGTTTTTAGTGTACTTGGTGCAACCGAAAGTGGCGGAATAATTTAAAAATTGTTGAGTTTGTTGGACACACGTAAATTTGTTTAAAAACTAAAGATAAGCCTGAATAGATTAAAAATTTAAATTCTTTTGATAGGAATCAATTAATAGTTATTGTAGTTACAGGAATAAGTTTAAATTGAACGGACAAGTGACATATAAAACTATTGAAATTTCATTCTTTATTATTTATTAATAAGGAATACTTAATTAAATTTATCAAATTTATAATAAATATTTTACTTTTTATACCATTTATTTATATATTTTTTTATATTTATATATTTTTTTTTACATTCTCTTTAATAAAAAACTGCAATTCTACTACTGCTTTCTTCGTCCGCTGTCACTACTGTTTTCTTCGTCGAATTCCGAGTTATTATCACTATCATCACTATTATTTAATTTCATTAATGATTATACTTATCTGCTGCTTTAATAAATATTTCTTTGATATTGATTTTTAAAATAGAAATTAAAAAAAAATAAAATTTAGTGAAATGATACCAATTTAATGTCAAAACTGTCAAAACCAAGCTATAGATTGTTTATTCTGGATAGCATATACGTCATAACTTTCCTTGTCTATTTTTCGTCTTCCTCTACTTTCTGAACATTTTTGCAATAATGACCCTTAAGTAAAAAAAACATAAGATCCTTGTAGCTAAATATTTATATTCTTTTTTATATGACATCATAATCCCTGCATATTTTTATTATCTACGACATACGTTTAAGTAATTACTTCGTAATTAGTTGAAAGGAGATGTCTAATATTTTCAATAAAGTAGCTAAGAAAAGTTTTTATTAAAATAAACGCCCAGTGTTTCCTCCCTCTTTGTTATTAATGACACGCCCTTCGAAAACCTAAACAGGTCGTCAAAGGTAAGTTGTACTTGTGCAAACAGTGTTCCGTACAATCAGTTGTTTTTATAAATTTGATATAATAGTATATGAAAGTGGCTGAAATATTTTTTCTAATGAATACATTTTGTTTCTAAAACAAACCATATTTTTCGGTTTCAACATGATGGTATCGTTATTTTGGTCTATTTACCTTTATCACAAACACACAGTGATATTTACTGAATGGAGTAAATGTACTAAGAAACTCTGTTTTTTCTTTTTTTCAATAATAATTTTTAGCAGTACTATTAATTATAAAAATTGTATTAGATAATATTGCAAGTCAGAAAATTATTTAAATATTATTGTGAATTTCTTTGAATAGATTGAATTTGCTTTATTTCTCTGGATACCAAACAAAATTTTACAAATAATATTATTATAGATAATATTTAGATACAGAGATTGTAATATATTTTGCCCGTACAGATTTTTCTGCTATTCCTTACTTCTTTAATTTCTAAAACTCACTTTATAAAAAAATTACCAAAATAACATAGATACTGTTAATGCAATTGATCAACAACATCTTTATTAAAGCAAAATATGTCACCAACTTTTATTTTTATATACCAAGGAAATTGTACAAGGAAATTCAGTCCTGATAATTTTCGCTTAATCTACACCCCATTCTTAATGTTCATTAATTTTTTTAGATTTTTCTGAGCAACCCTTCTGATAATAGGGGTCGGGAACAGCAAGTTTTATGATTTACGTCCCCTCCCCTAAAAAAGGACGAAAAGTATATAGTTAGGTACATATATTACTGAATTCGTACTTTAATAGGCTTTCGTTTGATACTCTACTCAATGCTCTTTGGGAAAAATTTTGTTTTTACTTTCCAGGTTATCCTCTAAAATTAATTCCCAGAATCAAAATTCAATTTCACATCTGTAATCTGCCACCACACCCTATCTCTGTGCTAAGTTTCAAATTTTCGCGTCGAGTGATTTCAGAGAAAATTGCTTGTCACACCCGGACAAATGTTTCGTTTTGCCAATTTTGGTACGGAATACTATAAAAGATACACTATTTATTAAATATGTTCTAAGATTTTTTATATGCCAGTACCTTTGGGCCAGGTGTCACGTGTGAGGGCAGATGTGTTTGAACATAATAGATTATTTTATTAGGTACTCAATTACAGAGCGAGAGCCTAGCTTTAAAAAATATATAGGACAAATTTTATCATAGCGAAAAAAAAATAGTACAAATCCTTTTCTTAACAAGTAAACGCGATAAAAAATGAAACGAAAATTTTTATTGGTAATTTTAACTGTTTTCAAAACTATAATAAAAAGATATTAAGTTATAATATAAATTAAACTTATTTTATTCGTCAAATTGTCTTACCATATTACATTTAAGTTCTGTATTTTTTTTTGAGTTTTGCATATTATACAACTCAAATTTGTTGCAATTAAACTGAAAGGACTCAATTTAACTGAGGGGATATCATACATCGAATACAATGCAACCGGATACCGACTGTTCGGATCAATATATTGTATCTTTATTTAGATGAGAGCGATTCTACTCTTTGTTTCGTATTAATTTGATGTTCGACATCGAGATGGTAGACAAAGAAAACATTTTTTTCTCAAATTAGGTTCCCACTAAATATACGTTTGACCAAGATTTTATAAGGAAAATATACACTGGCTGAAAGGAAAAATTTTCCACAACTGAACAAATACAGGTTGGTATTCTCATATTTACCCCAACAGAAAGTAACCTGCTTGTACCGGAAATGAAATTTGCCCGAGCAGGATGAGTTTTATTGATAAAGAAATCAACTACATTCTTTTACATTGGGGTTTTGGACTATTAATTATTGTGTTTAGAAAGCTTGCAAACTAATATAGGGTATAGGAAAAAACCATACCAGAGGTTTCTATCTATGTAAAATAAATATTTTTTTATTATTAGTGTAATATATTTAATGCCTCCGATACAATATTCTCTAAAAATCAGTCCAAAATATATTTAATTCTTATTAGTCTTTATCTGAAAATCTAGTTATTTAATATTAAATTGCTTCCTTCTGGTAGATACAGTTTATGAATTTTAGGACAGTTCCGACAGTTTGTTGTACAAATTTTATTTTACACTCACACAATTTTAAATTGTGATAATTACATACTAAACTTAACTGTGAACATTATTAGTTTACATATAACACATTCACGGATATGCAGCCTGAGAGCTTTCTATGTTATGGCTCATCAGACTCATATCAACTTCTTTCAGTAAAGTCCCTTTAAAAGGGTTATCTAAAGACGTGATAAATAATCAGTAAGTGCTAATCTTACTGAATATGTACTTACGTAGTGTGAGAACCACTCAAAAAGAAAATTTTTAATTTTATGTCTCTGTTTGCGTTATGCAAAATTCCATAAATGAAATAGGTGATCCAAGAGTGGTTCCACAGTTTGGGGCTTCAGTAAATCACGTGACCCAATTAAAGGGGTAATTAAGTATTACAAAATCTTAAGTTAATATTGAAATGCATCAAAAGAAGTTTTAGCAGGTCACTTTAAAAAAAGATTTATTTTATAACAAAAAAACGCCGTGAGCAGCGGGGCCCCATCACGGTAGTCGAATTTTCCCCTTCATCTTCGGTATTGAATGTCTACAAGCGAAATGTGCTTGAAAGTCTACAACCGAATTGTCATTTTGTTGGTTTCAAAACTGGTGATGAGTGTTCGGCTGATCGAGGCTTTAAAAAAAGGTTTTAAGTATTTAAGGGCTGTATCTCAGTAAATTTCAATTTTGTGCCGAAAACAGGTAGCAGAAAAAAGCCAACACAATTCGTACGAGGACATTCCTGCCCATGTTTATCCGCTAATTGCCTTTATGTTTTAGTTTTAAATATTAAAAAAGGACCTTAAATAGTAAACTGGAAGGCCTTTATAAAGATATTTTTTCTTTCCAAAAAAATCCAAAATTTCTATTTTATAAATACTAAAAATTCAAAATTCCTAATTTATAAATAAACAGTGACTTTAATAACATTTTTAAATTACTTAATATGTGCGTATTTCATTTGTCATAAAAGTAAGTTCACTTTTTTTTAAATTTTAAAAAATTACTATTCGCCTACTTGTATTTAGAATAAACATAATGCTTTTAAAACACATTTAACAATAGCATTCAATTCCGATGTAAAAATGGGAGAAGTGGGGGGAAAAGTGATGTGGACTCCCTACAAGGTACTAGCTGGATACTAACTGAATACACGTACAAAATTTCAGCCCTCTAGGTTTCCTTATGGAGTCTCTAGACGTGTTAGAAAACAAGCAAAAAAATTAAGGAAATATTGGCGTAAAAATCGTGGGGGTAAGGGTTAAAAGTTGAAACCTCCAAAAAACAGTGTCTGGCTATTAGCTTAACCTGTACACCAAATTTTAGCCCTCTAGGTTTATTTGGGGAGATTTTGACCCGAACGAAACTGTTAAAAAACAAGAAAAATCATGTTCTTTTGGGTATAAAAATGGTGGGGGTAGGGATTAAAAGTCGAGACCCACAAAAGGCACCCCCTTGATACTAACTCAATCCGAATACAAAATTTCAGCCCTCTAGGTTTATTCGGGTGACCTGTGCGAGTGGTACAAACTTCGAAAACGTCGAAAATGCATGAAATTGTAGCTTAAAAATGAGGGGGGTGGGGGTAAAATATTAAAACCTCCAAAAAGCACAACCTAGGTACGAACTTTATCAACACACCAAATTTCAACCCTCTACGTTAATTCTGGGGGGCTGGGGGCCTGTTAGATCCAGCGAAAATCGTTTTTCCCCCCTCTACTCCCACCATATCATCCTAGGAAGCTGAATTTTGGATATGTTGTAGATAATTGACCGAAACATTATTTAAAACCGATTTAGAAAAGTTTTATTGCTTTTCCGCCCCCCACCACCCCCTTAAAGGTCGCAATAGGCCCCACTTACCAAATTTCATCTCTTAACTTCCATAGGGGGGCCCTACACATATTAAAAGGTTGCGGGAATATATATATATATATATATATATATATATATATATATATATATATATATATATATATATATATATATATCAGACATCTTTTTTTTTTACATAATCGTGTTCTACGGGTCCGAAAACGGATAGCGCCCCTGGTCTCGCCTCTCGCAGCTCTTATCGTATAGACTGTATAAGTCTAATTTTTCGGAGAAAATTCGACTAAAAAGAAAAAAACACGCACATATAGCCATTAGTAATCATAACTGACAAGTTTTCAAGTTTTTGGCATTTAAGCAACGGAATAAAAATTTTTTTCTGGTAAACGTTCTTATTACTAGGAGGAAAGATTTTGGTTTCTATCATTGCCACATCAGTGAACTTTAATTGAAGTAAACAAATTTTTTTCCCTTTCAGTTTTGGTGATTCCCGAAAAAATTGCTTAATGTTGATTATATTTATTCTAATTTAGGTTATAGATTTTTTTCCTCTGAAAAGAGTCCTATAGTTATAAGTCCTGTAGTTAATAAGTTCTACCGTTGTAAACAATGATATATAGAGAGAAATTTTTATTTATAAGATTACTGTATAAGAAAGTCATGTACAGATGTATTATCTAAAACTAGTAAAAGAAGCGTGTAATTAAGGTTTCTAACAAATTTTAGGCAAATACCTATTCAAACTCTGTTTTTATTTTTATATAAAATTTGTATAATATTTTTTCTTGTACCCTTCCTTTATAATTTTTTTTCACAAATGGAAGATACATAAATCATTTCAAAGTAAACATGAGGGGAAAATATAATACTTTGATTGTAAATATAGCAATCTAATTAGCATAAAAATGGGCGTATTGTTTGTTTTTTTTTTTTTAGTTATCGCAATAAAAATTGTATGCCTTTCTTTCCAACTAATTTAAAATTAATTAAAAATCGTTTGTCGTGAATAACTACATTTTAAAATATTTATGACGTCATACGAAAACAGATAGATATATTTAACAATATATACCAAATGTACCTATTACAAAAGGGCTATTATTGCCATAAATCAAAAAAATTAAAGAAGATAAGAAAAGTTGTGCAAAACAGAGAAAGAAAATTGATGATGTATATGCTATCCAGAATAAACAAATAATAACTATGAATTTACATTCACTACACTAGTTGCTCTTTTTCAAACCCTGGTGTAATTAGTATACCAAACAGTTGTTTTTATCTACACTAAATAATACCAAACGCATATTCACTACAAAATTCAATAAAGTGTACACTAGTGCAAGCTACCAAACACACCTATTATTATAGTGCTGGTGAGGGTGCCGGGCACATTAAGAAAATTTTTGACATTTTTCTATTCCGTTACATAACAAAATATATAATATTCAACAAACAATGGAAGCGCTGTGTGTATAACGTTTTTAACATTATTCAAAGCGCTCCCATGATTTAAAATATTTTATATGATTTTTCTTAAAATTTTCATTTTATAAAATCTTTGTCAGCATGATCGAAAAACATTTAATTTACATCTAATTCTCCATACTTTAAATTACCCAAAACACTTTTCTTTACCTAAAGGACGCCTAGATTTACGTAAACCTAGCCGTCCCTTTTGTTTTTCATATTTTCTTGAAAAAGGTAAGAACACCTAATTTTTTTATTAGCACACCTGATTTACACCTAAAATACGCCTATTTTTTGGACCTCTGTGAACCTAGCACCCCACTTTTACTAAATAAAATTTTTAAAATATAAACTGATAGTATTGCGTTTGTAGTTGTTTGTAGTAACAATATTTTCGTTTGTAGTTGAACCCATTGGAGTATAAAAAATTTCTAAAAAATGGCTGCACCCCACTTTAAGATAAACAATTTTTTAAAATATTTCCTAATTTAGAATCGTTTGTAGTTGTGTGTAGTAACTCTCTTTTCGTTTGTAGTTGAACAGTTTCAAAGATACAACAATAAGTATCTTTTGCAACAATTAAATAACGGTTTTTTTGTCATTTATAAAGATATTTGATTTCCGCTTTTTCGGTCAGTTCCAGAATCGTTTGTAGTTGTTTATAGTTGTTTATATATAGTTGTTTATAAATGACAAAGACCCGTTACTTAATTGTTGCAAAAGATATCTATTGTTGTAACTTTGAAACTGTTCAACTACAAACGAAAGGAAAATTACTATAAACAACTACAAACGATTCTGGAACTGATGGAACAAGTGAATTTCAAATATCTTTATAAATGACAAGGTATCGTTACTCAATTGTTGCAAAAGATATCTATTGTTGTAACTTTGAAACTGTTCAATTACAAACGAAAGGAAAATTACTACAAGCAACTACAAACGATTCTGGAACTGATGGAATAAGTGAATTTCACATATCTTTATAAATGACAGAGACCCGTTACTTAATTTTTGCAAAAATATCTATTGTTGTAACTTTGAAACTGTTCAATTACAAACGAAAGGAAAATTACTACAAACAACTACAAACGATTGTGGAACTGATGGAACAAGTGAATTTTAAATATCTTGATAAATGACGAAGACCCGTTACTTAATTGTTGCAAAAATATCTACTGTTGTAATTTTGAAACTTTTCAACTACAAACGCAGGAAAATTACTACAAACAACTACAAACGATTCTGGAACTGATTGAACAAGTGAATTTTAAATACCTTTATAAATGACAAAGTATCGTTACTCAATTGTTGCAAAAGATATCTATTGTTGTAACTTTGAAACTGTTCAACTACAAACGAAAGGAAAATTACTACAAACAACTACAAACGATTCTGGAACTGATTGAACAAGTGAATTTTAAATACCTTTATAAATGACAAAGTATCGTTACTCAAATGTTGCAAAAGATATCTATTGTTGTAACTTTGAAACTGTTCAACTACAAACGAAAGGAAAATTACTACAAACAACTACAAACGATTCTGGAACTGATGGAATAAGTGAATTTCAAATATCTTTATAAATGACAGAGACCCGTTACTTAATTGTTGCAAAAATATCTATTGTTGTAACTTTGAAACTGTTCAACTACAAACGAAAGGAAAATTACTACAAACAACTACAAACGATTGTGGAACTGACCGAAAAAGCAGAATTAAAATATCTTTATAAATGACAAAGACCCGTTACTTAATTGTTGCAAAAGATATCTATTGTTGTAACTTTGAAACTGGTCAACTACAAACGAAAGAAAAATTACTACAAGCAACTACAATCGATTGTGGAACTGACCGAAAAAGTCGAATTCAAATATTTTTATAAATGACAAAGTATCGTTACTCAATTTTTGCAAAAGATATCTATTGTTGTAACTTTGAAACTGTTCAACTACAAACGAAAGGAAAATTACTACAAACAACTACAAACGATTGTGGAACTGACCGAAAAAGCAGAATTCAAATATCTTTATAAATGACAAAGACCCGTTACTTAATTGTTGCAAAAGATATCTATTGTTGTAACTTTGAAACTGTTCAACTACAAACGAAAGGAAAATTACTACAAACAACTACAAACGATTCTGGAACTGACCGAAAAAGCGGAAATCAAATATCTTTATAAATGACAAAAAAAAAACGTTATTTAATTGTTGCAAAATATACTTATTGTTGTATCTTTGAAACTGTTCAACTACAAACGAAAAGAGAGTTACTACACACAACTACAAACGATTCTAAATTAGGGAATATTTTAAAAAATTGTTTATCTTAAAGTGGGGTGCAGCCATTTTTTAGAAATTTTTTATACTCCAATGGGTTCAACTACAAACGAAAATATTGTTACTACAAACAACTACAAACGCAATACTATCAGTTTATATTTTAAAAATTTTATTTAGTAAAAGTGGGGTGCCAGGTTCACAGAGGTATTTTTTGGGACTTTGCAAAGTTTTTTCTTTGAGGGGGGGGCTAGCTTTATGAAGGTCTAGATAATCAATCTGACAAGCTACAGGTAAAATTTCAAGTTGTTGGAGTTATATCACCCACGGTTTCAGAAAACGTAGTTTCGAGAAAGACGCATGTAAAGCTTTAAAACGTATTAGCGTTTTGTGTGTTTATACCTATCATTAGCACCATCTGTGAGTCATTTATGTAAATATTACTGACCTGTAATAAAAAAAAGTTATTGACCAAGCTGAGAAACTTTAAAATGTAACGAGCAGCAGAATGGCATTTTTGAGCTCTTACAAGCGCTTGAAATCGTTTTTCAGAAACGGGTTCAAGACGATTTTTAAAATACTTTCAAAATTATAATTCCTTTCTTATATCATTCCAGAGATGTTAGTACATCATTTAAACCAATAAAAAAAGAGAAAAAAATTTTAAAGTGATGTAACCCCTTAATACAAAATATCTTATATTGTAACTATTTATGCCAAAAATTATTCTCCGAAATTAATTGAAAAGATTTATGGACTTGTGCGATAAGGTATATTAAGCAATTATATTCATAAGATTTAAAATTCTGCTTAAATAAATTTCCACTAATGAAACACTTCTCTGTGGTTAAAGTGGAAAACGTAAAAGAAAATTAATAAGAGAATGGAGGAAAATCATATTAAAATTTTCCTCTTTAATATTTATTTAATTGTGGTATATGTATTAACGGGTGTTAATGTACCATAACGAAAATTTAATTCTTGAAAGAAAAAATGTTAATTTTTATTACATATAAAATATACACGTACAGTGGACCCTCTGTAATCTGGTCCTTGTCTGTAAATATACTTACTTGTCACAGATGACGTGTCTCTCCTCTGGTTGCTTTAATGTTGACGTAACCGCGATTGGTAACGCAGTCAATAATGCGAACAACCATACGGCACATATAATTATAACTGCATACCGCTTCGATAAACGCGGTTTTAACGGCCACATGATTGCAATATAACGATCAAAACTAATCGCTACTAACGTGTACGCACTAACTAATACGGAAATCGCTTGCGAATAGTTCACAATCAGACACATTGTATCACCAAACGGCCAATACTGAAACAGAAAAAAACAGTGGAAAAAATTATTAGAAAATCTTTGTCGCTTTTTCATCGTAATTAGCACATAAACTTATGTTTAGGCAAAATTTTAAGCTAAGTGAATAATTTTCTAATCAGAAATACGCGATTTAAACATGCGTCTCTCCCAAATTTAAATTTTTCAAATCGGATTTCATTCTGGTCTTGATAGGTATACGTAACAAAACTTCAAAATTTTGTGTTAAAACTCAATTTTTCCGTAACTGCAGACTCACGTAGCTTCAGATACATACTATGAACATGTTTTGCTGTTTTTGAAAGTGGTTTTAAACTTTTCAGAAATGTAAAGAAAAGAAAATTTAAAATTGACTTTGTTTTCGATATAAAATCAGTTTAGATAAAATCATTTATTTCTTGATTTTCTAAACCAGCTTCCATGCTTAAACATGACTGGCTAATCTTAAGTTTATTGCAAGAGGGGTATGGAAGAAGAACTTGATAAATCATTTTTTCTTCCAATTATGAACGGAAAAAGAGGTCTTTGTTAACTACTTTTGAATTTTGACCTTAATTTTTTCTTACTCACTAGAATTTTGGCGTTAGCTTCGTAACCACACTTATAATCTTGACACTGATCTTGCCAGATTATTCATCTTTACTTTAGCTTTTAAAAAAATATTAGACCAAGACAAGACTGCAAAAACTTCTATGCATTTCCACTGAAATTATGAATACTTAAGAATCGACTCGCCTTAAACTACATCTAAAGCCCCAGAAGTATCGTTTATATGAGAATATAAATCTATAAATTATATTTTTGATTTTGTTTTAACACGTCTTACGGAATCAAGTTCTTCCCCTTTCCAGATCCTTTACGTAAAATCTACAACTAAACTATTAGTAATTCACCTGTAATATAAATGTCCCAATCGCCGTAAATGGTACACAAAATACCGCCACCAATGTATCACCAACAGCTAAATTGACGATAAAAAAATTTGTGACAGTCCTCATACGCGGCGTGCTCTGTACAATATAACAAACCATTATATTACCACACAATGCAATAGCAAACACAACCGAATACATTATATAAACTGTACTCTGATAATACGGTGACGACGTTCGTGAACTGATAAAAATTTCGTCACAATCAAATTCGTCGAAAAATGAAAAATTTGTATAATTTGTATAGGCGGTCCCATTGAAATCGGCGGATGATGAGAATGCCGTTGTGTTTAAGAGAAGTCCATTGTAACGTACAAATTCCGAATTCATTATGTCCATATTTTTAATTATTTTTTTTTTTTTTTATACACTGTAATAATTATATTTAAAACACATTTTTAATTATTTTTCAGCATCATTCAGTCCTTCGGTATTTTTTTCATTTATTGAATTTATAGAAACATTTTTTCCAATTGATTCAAGATTTTTTTAATTTTATTTTTTAATTAAATCGACACAATATTTTAAAAGATATTAAAGAAAATTCCACTCTCTTTTTTTAATTGTATTGTTGTCTCCTCTCTGATGGTATTTTTTCCGACATCGTAGAAATTTATTGGCCTCCATTCTCCTTCCGTTTCCGTAACACGTTTCGAGGGTGACTAAAATACCTCCTTAGTAATAGGCTCCGATGAAAAATTACCTAGAAAAAACATAAAAATACCATTTAGGAAATTTATTAATATTAAAAGCCTAAATAAATTATCGTGCAAATTCTATGATATGATATAATATATATTATGTATCCATATTAAGGGCCTTTTAAACGGTCATATCAGTTCTCAGTTCAGTTTCAATTTCAGTCGAACTGTCAGTTTTCCCTACATGTAAAAACTAAAATCTGAAAGGAGAACTGAAACGGAGACTGAAAACTGACAGGATGGATAGACCTATTTGTTTCATATCAGTTCTTAAAATTCCTATGTGTAAACAAGCGCGTCATGCCTCAATCCGTTCGCTCACGTCAGTTTTCTTGAAAATCTGACAAAGTGCACATTTTATATAAGAAACTGTCGCTATGTCCAACAAGGATCACGATTTTGTTGTTGAATTTATTAAAATTTATAAAACCTTACCGTGTTTATGGAATAAGACAGATGTAAGTTACCACAATGTAAATATTAGGGAAGCTGCCTACACTGTGCTATTAAAGAAACATAAAGAATACGATGGTAAAATCTAAAATAAATAGCCTACGCTCAATTTACAACAAAGAAGATAAGAAAATTAAGGACAGTGAAAGAAGTAGAGCAGGAACTGGGGAAGTATACAAACCATCACTATGGTATTATGATCTCGTTTCGTTCGTCAGCAACCAACAGCCGACTATAACAAGTGTTAATGCTATGGACGGTAAGGATGAAAATTAGGAAGGAATAGGAGATATGTATCCTTATTTATTCGTCAATAATTCAACCAATCACATGGTTCTAAGCGAAGTTCCTTCATTAAATTTATATGCGACAGTGAATTTCTTTTAAGATGTCAAGCTTTACTCCACTAGCTTCTTTTCTTCCGCTCTTTCTTCAGCACCAAAGCTAACGCTATTGCAGTGAAATAGTCTTCGTCCATGAGTTATTATATTAGCACTTTTAAACTAGTATAAGAATATAAGTTGAAGACTTTTAAAGCGAAACACTTTGTTTAGGGCAACTTAAATTATACAAAGAACTGAAACGACTGAGAACAGTGAGAACTGAACGGACTGTGTAAAAACAAACCTTTTTCTCAACTGAAATGAAACGAGAACGGAAACTGAAACTGAACTGAGAACTGATATGACCGTCTAAAAGGCCCTTTATGTAGAGACCCGTACATAGTAGGCAGATATGTTATTGAAGTCAATTATTGTTTTCATTTTAGCGAATTTTTTTTTCTTTTTAAAGAAAAATTAATTCAATGCAGTTTTTTGTGCTGTTAGGACTTGGGTTGTTCGACCAACTAAAAAGAGTTAGGGTAGGTAATAAATTTTTTCAAAAAATTTGTATATTTAAAAATGTTAACGATCACGAGGGATTATGACAAAACGCCTAACTGATACACTATAAACTCATGATCTTCCCCCGGATCCGTGTTTGATCTAGACAGAGAGCGAGCTATGTTTGCTTATGTACCTTATAAAAATAAATAATATATTAATTTTAAAAATAGTGTAGGTATTAGTTGAGCATTTCGAAATACGAACTCTAACAACACAATAAGCTCAAATTCCGTATCAAAAATTGACGAAACGGACCACTTAATGAAAAACTTCGATGTCCGTCTGTCACAGACGTGAAATATGAAACTTATTGTACGAAACACTATTTCCGCAAATCAAAACAATTTTTATTACAAGCCCTGGTAATAAATTTTATTGGAAACCTTGAAGAAAAACAATTTCAACGATTTATAATATAGATAAAAATATATTTAATATATTTAAGAAAACTAATAACTATTTTATGATACGAGAAGCTATCTTCTTCTTTTACATTATTTTCTTTCTGAACAGCCAATAAAAAACCAATTAGTGAAAAAAAAACTGTATAATGGATTAACTACCTAAATATCAATAAAGAGTCAAAAATATTTTCGAGAAATGATTAGAATCATGGTCAATGTTGATTTCTGGAAGGACAGTTTGGTACTTCATAAAGTTTTTAATAGGAATGGGGCCACTTCAGAACGCAATGTTTTTGTCTATATGTAGACAGAAGTAATGTCGATTGTAATGAAGATCAATTTACTTTCCATTAAGAGATGGCGGAAGTTTGTGTTTCAAAAACATATGTGATTTTTTCCGGTCTTTACAATGGTGTAATAAAATTTCGCAAAACATTTGAATTTTAGCTAAATGACCAAAAATCGGTTTTGAAATTTTCTCGGAAGTCAGTTTACACAGAATAATGGTTCAAAAACCTATTTTTTTTTAAATTTTTCTCCTCCAACAATGGCGTAAGAAAAAATCTAGAACAATTGTAAATTGTAGCAAATTTTGATAAAAAACTTTTTCTTTTTTTGACAAAAATTACCTAATAGATGATATTCTTGGTATCAGACACGTCTGGTTGAAAATCTAAGGCTTCTAACGTTTTCCACAAATTTCATAAAAGAGTGAATATCATTTTAGAATTCTGGGGACCTCAAAATAAATTTCTATCACAGTTCCGGGCTTAAGTCTACCCATAAAATTCGCTAGTAGGAAGCTACTTATTGCCTAATGTTGCCTAAAAATTTAAACTTCCCAGTACTTTGTATTAAATTTTATAATCAAAAATCAAAAACTGCATACACATTTCATATTTTGATGTACCGATATTGTATTTGATCAGAAATAAGGTTTTCAGTAAATTATCCAAATCTCTAATAAATATCAGTTTCGAAAAATGTCGCATCAATACCTATAAATAAAATAGAAGGGTCTGTCTGTGATTTTTAAATTTTTAGGTATTAATATGTTTTTCAGTTAGCAAAATTCGACATATATAGCAAATCTAACTTTAAAAAAATTTTTGTCTGTCTGTCGGTCTGTTTGTACGAACTGATTTAAATCAAAAACCTGAGTTGAAACCTGATTGAGTTGAAATTTGCAGGGAATATAGATATTAACCTCCCGATCAATCTTAACCACATTTTAATGTGATCTTCAAAATAGTTATGTACAGGATGATTCAAAAAGAATCTCCATTAAAAGTTTATGGTCTTCTAAATAAAGTAGATTTTTGATAATTTGGTTTTAGAAGTTTCCAAATATGAAGATTTTAATTAAAATATTTCTAGCTTGCTGCCACTTCCGGTTACACCGGAAGCTGACACCAACTTTGCTATTTTAAGTGTTTTTAACAAAATATTTGAATTCGCTGGGAATTGTTATTAATATTCTATCTGACAGTGGCATTTCAGCTTCCTTGACATGATACGGGCTGGTCACATAAAGCATTTTTTAAATATTTTTTTGTTTATTGTGAAAAACTTTTTTTTTTAATGAACCACCTATATTTTTTATTGTAACTATGTAAAAAAATGTAAACTCTATCTATTAATATCAGATATTCTTACACCTAAAACTGATATTTTGGAAGTTACATCGAATTTATATAATAAAATGATAAGTTAGGTTTTCCATGGGCGTGGCTGACACAAAAACCACTGGACAGATTTTAGTGAAACATTGTAAATTTATTCCTTAGATGCTTCATCATCTCAACATCTCCAGTCAGAATCTTCACGATATTCATTATGGAGGTTGATATATTCACGACAAAAGTTGATATACCTATCAAAAATACTCATTTAATAATAAACGAAAACAAAAGAAAGAAAAACAATTGATTACCTAGGTTACGATAAAAATAATATTCAAAAATTTAAACATTAACTTCAGAACTTTTTTATTAAAATTTCACTTTAGAAGAGGATTGTAGTAAAGCCTAATTACGAAGGAACTGAACGTAATTTTGAAAAATCCACCTGGGTTTTCGGGTCTCGAAAAGAATCCAAAATTCAATTAATTCTAAAACCATAGATATGTGAATCTATGAAAGGATTTCAAAGTCTGAAAATTAAATATATTATTTTGGTTGTTTTTCGAGTCGTTTGCCGAGCGGAGCGAAGCATTATTACACGGAATTAACCTTTTATAGAAACGAAGCACTTTAAAAAACTAATTTTGAATTAAATGTGTCTGGTTTGTTTCGGAATAACTAATTTTAAGTAGCTTATTACTCACAGTTAACGTAATTTTACACGAATGAAACTGGAGGGCATAGTTGTCAGAAATAAATTAATGAATACATGTTTCAACACTTTTTGAAAATTAATCCTGTAAAGAGTAAAATAGGGAGTAAACGCAAAAAAATGAAGGGAGATCAAAGTTTACATTTTTAACGCCTGCTGTTCTGGCGTCTCCAACAATGAGTGAGTTATTTGAGGAAATATTCAAGTATAATGCAAGCAGACTTAGGGGGACTTAAATTTTCCAATAGGATAAGGGAGGATACTTATTTAGAGTAAAGTGTACAAATATTAGCTATTTTAAAAATATATAATATTTGAGTATTTTAAGTCAACATACTTGTTTTACTTCTATACCAAATTCGTTGACATCTCCTTGATAGGCTTACTTTAGATTTTTAGTCTATGTTATATCTATGTTTGAAGAAATGGCAAATTAGTTTTTGAAAATTTCCAGTTGTTCCTAGATAACTAGCCAAAAGTAATTCTCATAAATAAAGCTTATCAAAGCTTATGATTAGAAAATAGGGGCAAAAATTTTAGCGAACTACCCACTAGGAATTACGTTTACTAAATTACGAAATTCACGCCAGCGAAGCCGCGGGTAACAGCTAGTTATTATATAAATTAAAATTTCATACCGTATTAGAAGTTTTGCTTTAACAATCTAGTCTAGTCTCTATAATACATAAATATTACTCAATTGTTATTAAAACTATACGAATTTCATGTAAACGAAAGACAAATTTTATGAACTGTAGACCGCCCGCGTGGTTGGTAGCTCGAACTCTTTGATGTAAAAGTTTAAACAAACAAAATCCATTATTTTAGATTTAAATGAAATTTGTAATTTATAATATAGATTAGTTTCAAAAACCATATATGCTTTCATATCTTTTAACCATATATGTTACTTGATAGCTTTTGAATAATAAATAGTTTTATGTAAAAAATCCATCAAATACGTGTTGGATACGCATCAAATTTGGGTTCCTCGGTTGCTAAGATTTCTCACAGCGTTCGTTATAAAATTAATATAAGACATAATATAAGGACATTTTTTACGATTTATCGAAAAACACACGGAGAGAAAATTCCTATAAGTTACTGTGCTCATACTACAATCGACGTGTAATAGGCGAACATATCCAATTTTTGTACGGTAAAGTTATAAAAATTACAATAATATAACTATAATTTTTATAATTTTACGGTACAAAATTGAATATGTTCGCCTGTTACACGTCGATTGTAGTACGAGCACAGTAATTTTTATAGGAATTTTCTCTCCGTGCAGAAAGTTTAGTATTTAGCAAACGAGGTTCAAGAATGAAAAGTGGTTAAAAGAACCTGAAATTCATTTCAAAAGATCTTTCTAACGATATCTCCCACAATAGGGTAGGAACAGGTTAATACAGAAGCATACTTCGATGTAAAATTTTATTTACTGGGGATCACTGTCTCTACTATAAAATATTATTTTTTGAATTTTCGAAAATTTTTTGCCTATATGTCTCTGAAAATTACTGACACAACATAACCAAATTAATTTTAGGTGAGTGATTTGACTCTTTGAATCAACAGTTCAAAAATTAGGTCCGTTGGGAAGAGAGGATCTCAACTTAAATTCGTACCTTCATCCGAACATATTACAAGTACAAGGAAGCTATGTGCCACACCACTTGTATATGTATTTTTTTTTGTAATCAAAAAAAACTATGTTTACGTTTTGCTTTTTGGAAATTTATAAAGAAAAACAAGTTAATAGTTATCAGTATAATATGGTTGATTCGTTATTGGAATATCAAAATTATTTTTTGTTAGGAGAAATGAACTAAAGAAATTGTCAACAGCCGAGAGAGTTATTTTTTTTTCCAATTATCATTGTTTTTTGTTAAATCCTTTTTGGTGGAATATAAACAAACGTGCATATACATACACGTAAAAAATCTGATATTAACAAACTTCAAAGAATTGGCGTTATTTTCTGCATTCTAAACAGAACATGTAAAAGCGAATACAGTACTGAACACGCAATAGCAAAAAACTAATGAAACTCTATGACTAGCAAACTTGAGGCTCTAGAAAAAAAAAAACAATATATCTATTAAGTTAATCACATAGAAGGCCGTAATTTCCGATTTATTTAATAAAAAATGTTAAAGACGAGCGTTAAACCATGTTTTCTATTAGCTACGTTCATTTGTTGAAAGTGGTGGTGAGAGGGAACCAAAGTGGAATCAATTTGTAGCACAGAAACGCCTTCACAATTCCTTTTTATTTACAGAGTGACTAGGAAAATAATTTTTCTTACTAACTATAGATCTGTTCCCGTACCAGTAGGAAAGTGAATGTATTAGAAGGAAAATGTAGGAAGTAGTTCCTGTACACCAGAAAGTCAGTTACTTCCAAATTCCAAATACAAAAAAATCCAAATTTCTAGCGATTTTTCGAATGACTGTATCTTCGTGATAAATGGTCGTATCGGAGTCGTGACAAAGCAATTTAAAGCTGGAAGTTTCTAGTTTCAATATCTTGCGATAAAAAAATTTTTAAGGCAACGTGAACCGCGCAATCCTAATAAATACACTGAAAAAAAAAATTTTCGAAATTTTTTCGGTTACTTTTTTTGGACTGCGGACTTGGAGAAAAATTTTTCGACTAACTACCATATGAACCGGATAACTCATTCATTCAGCTTTAGTTTGCTTTTTTTTAGACCTTTATACGACCACTTGTCGCTGAGATATCGGACTTTGAATGGAAAAGGATCATTTCGTCTTTGACCATCGATATCTCAGCAACCAATAATCACACAAAAAATTGAAGATGGGTTTTTAAAACTCGAATAAATTCTATACAAGGATAAGCCATTGTTTTTTCGGAAAATCATTTTTTGCTCTTAAATTTTCATTTTAAATTTCATTTTAAATTTCAAAATTTCTCAGCTTTTTTTAACATTTTTATCAATAAGTGTATATATATATATATATATATATATATATATATATATATATATATATATATATATATATATATATATATATATATATATATATATTGTAAAAATTAATTTTTTTTTATTTTTGTTCAGAAATTGGTAATGTACATTAATGATTAGCCTTTCTCTTACCCTATTACCTAGAGTACATATTAGTGTACCAGAATTTGATGGTAAAACTTGCACGCCAAAAAACAAATCAAATTTTAAATACATATTATTTAAATATTTGGTTCGTAATATCGTACTCCGGTTAACTAAGTCATAAAATTTATTTGCACATGTTTTCTTAAAAAAATACGTTTACAAATTAAAAAAGGAGACATGAAATATGCTTTATTAGTTCAGGTACTGTTTTCAAGAAACGTTTTCTTTTTTTTTACTATATTTTATTTTAAAAGAATTTTCACGTGAATTTTTTCAAAAAGACATGACCTAGTTTAATTTACAAATTTGAGGAAGGTATATGTATAATAAAAGTATTTTAAATGTCAGTTGTAAGTCAGTCAGCCTTTAGAACGACTATTTAGCCAAATATTATTTTGAAAAATGAATGCATAAATAATTCAAAAATTACTGTACTATATAAAAGTATTAAATAAAAAATAATAAAAATATATTAAATGTGTTTTAATTTTATTTCTGAAATCCCTTGTTAAAAATCCTTTTAAGATCGATTTAACTTTGCATTTTTCTGATTGATATTTGATTTAATTGAATATGTTGACTTTTTTTTATTAGATTGTATTTTCAGATACCTCGTTTGCAGTACTTTTCTAAAAATAATTTTTTTTAAATGTAACTAAATCAAATATCAATCAGAAATATGCGTATAAGAGTAAAAATGTAAGATGAAATTTGAGTGTAGTGGCATTTCAAACGCGCGCTCCTAAAATTTTGTTTTCTTCCGGACCGAGAGATGGCATGTAAATAGTGGTTTAGCACCGTTGTACAGAGATAGTTATCTTTAGTGTATTTGATCTGTGCTTTTATGTCCGACGCTGGAGTACAAAAACCTAAAGATGCGATTTCTATTAAAATTGCAAGTGCTTTACTTATTTATTCTTTTTTTGTAATATTTTGTCACTAAGTTTTTTTGTAATGAATTAGTAAAATGTATTTATAATAGCAGTTTAAATATTATTTCATATTTGGTTCAATGCCCCCCTTTGGTTTTTTTTCCTTCCCTTCTTAATTTCTTTCTATGGATTTTCTTCATTTATTCGATTTGTCACATAAGTGGTTCGGCAATATGCTACTAATGGAATTGTTCTTGTAACGATGGATTTTGCTAATATAGTATGGAATTTTCCTTTTTTTCTGCGGGTGTTGCACAATGGACGCGCCAATCTGTGTTCCTGCCTGCACAAACCTGCCACAGCCAATATGGTTCGTTTATGACGGATTAGTAGTGTACTATCGCGTTTTCCAGGAATTTTAATTTTATTTAAGTTAAGTGAACATTGGAATAATTTCATTCATATTTTTCTCGTTTTGTATCGTTTGCACTAAACTTAGAGACAGGGCGTATCCCCTGAGCTTTACCACCGAGTAACATGTAATAAACTTCTCTGAGCTAGTCCATTCGATGGAACAATTGTCAGTATAACATATTAATTAATGTAACTTTGTAATGTAACAACTATGTATATAAACTTTAAATTTTAATTCAACACACAACTAAATTTTTTTTTTTATTTACAACCGTTATAATACATATGTGTCCTCACGATAACTCCCGAACGAAATGTCTAACTTTTAAGAAATTTGGTGAAAATATTGGAAGTCCCAAACCGTTGGACAAGTTCATTAACCAAACGTCCAATGCCCGGAACATGGTTTTTTTGGAAAGTCGCTCTGTTATGCAGGATGCTGCGACAAGGGTTTTATGATATTTAAGCTAGTGGATAGGCGTCTTGCGTTTGAAATCAAAAAAATTGCTTATGTATCAATGGTATCAAATAGCTTTGACCGGGATAATTGTGAATGGGTTTTTATGAATTGAGATAAAAGCGTTGTTTTAAGTATTTTTTATTTTATATATCACATTATGGTTGATCTATTTTTAATTGTATATTATTCAGGATGCATCACACAAATTTTGAGCAAATTCGTATGAAAGACAAAAATTTTATAAGCCATTCACATTTTCCCGACACGGTTTTGCAAATCTTATGAATTTTGGGGTAAAAGTGAGTGCCATCAGGAAAATTATTTAGAATGCATTACAAGAGAAGTGAAGTACATAAGAATAAAGCCCAACTCAAAATCTCCACATTTACTCCACTTTGAAGATTTTTCGTCATACTTTAGTGTTCACGATTTCCCTTTGTTTAATGCAAGTTACCCATACCTCAAAATGGTACAAAAAATAAAGGTTAAATAAAAATAACAAAAATTGTAGGAGAAAATTTATTGCAAGCTAAAAATGATATTCTGATGCTATATTGTCATTCTATCATATAAAAATTAAAAAATTACAAGATTTTCACACAAAAACAAGGAAAATGAGACTTTTTCAAGGAAATACATTTAGCTTACATGAATAAAAACAAAAATCTATTAGGCCTAATATTTTAAATAAAAATTACAATGATTTTGTGTTAATCCTACTGCTCTTGAACACCCACATAGCTATTGAAAACAAGTAATTTTTCTGTTTTCGTAAGTTGACATTGGGTAACGGATCACAGCAATGATTTCGTAGATTGATACACAAAACATATCGCTCTTTGCACAAAAATTCTGTTTTTGTATTGTTTATACAACAGAACTTGTACAACAATGTCACCATCATCTTCATCAACATTTTCTACTCTGAAAAAAACATTACTGAAATTTTTGACCGAATTGGGGAATTTGTGAATGACGTTCACAATTGCCCCACAATTTTAAAATCATGGGGTAATTGTGAATTGGTAATAAATTGTCCAATTTCTTTAGCAGTTAATAAAGAACCCTCTCAGGTATTAGACCACTTCGTTAGAAGTACTTTTAACCATTTCTTACCTTTTAAAAAAAGAATATGTATTAAAAAAAATTTTTTTTTTGAGGATTGGTCGAAATGACCGATTTTGACTAACTTCTTTGAAACAAATGAAGTCTGAGAACCAGAATCCAAAAGACATTTAACCACTATTGAATTATGAGGACCCATGATCCTTACTTTGGCAGTTGGTAGCAAAACTATATTAGGAATTTCTTTATTAATAGCATAAGCTAATTGATGTGTTGAAATTATTTTGGTTTCATTGTGCAACAAAGTATTACAATTTTGTTTGCAAATTGAACATTTAAATGAAAATGAACAATTTATTTTATGCTTATTTAAGCAAATATTACATAAATGATTATTATTATCAAAATCAGTTCAATTTTTTATATCAGTTTCTTTAAATTGGACACATCTATAAACTTTATGTCCTTGTTGATTACAAAATAAACATTTGTTAAATTTGTTTTTCTTATTCAAACTTGCCGCTAAATTAATAGTTTTATGAATTTTGTTGTTGCTATTGCAAGCAGCAGCAGTTTCTAAAGCTGTTGCCCTTTCTTCTAAAAATTTTAAAAAATGTTGCAAATTAGAACTATCATGAAAACCCCGTGATAATTGGTATGCTTTATTTGTATTTTGATCTAATTTTCTTGCTAAGATACAAACCAAAATGTCATCCCAATATTGAATTGGCACATTAAGATTTTTTAATGCTGATAATTCTTGGTTTACCTTTGAAAGAAATTCTCTTAAATTTATAGCATTATTGCCATTTACTATACCTTGAATATCTAGTATAGCAGTTATATGCGAATTAATAATCAATACTGAATTATTAAATCTTTTACTGAGAATTTTGAGGGCTTTATCATATGATTCATTGACAAGGGGTAATTCATTGATTATTTCAAGCGCCTCAGCTTTTAAGTATTTTTTCAAATAGAACAACTTTTGTACATTAGATAATGTTTTATCTTTATCAAATACAGCAACAAACAAATCAAAAAATGGTTTAAATTCATGAATTTTCTTACCATCAAAATATGGAATGTCAATATTTGGCAACTTTGAATGAGAAACTTTTGATATGTTAGCTACTTCACTGCTTTTACTTGTGGTGCACAAAGAATTAATTTTGGATAAAAGATCCAAATATTGTTCTTCAACAATTTCAAAATCATCATCCTTTTCATCAATTAACAAAATATCAAATTGAACATTCTGATATTGCCTAAAAACGTCAACTAACCTTTTTTTTTCTTACTTTTACTGCTTCAACATCTATGTCTGTGGCATGTTCGTCAATATAATTTTGAATTTTGTCGATATTTCCTTTTAATTGTTTCTTTCACTGCTTTTACTTGTGGTGCACAAAGAATTAATTTTGGATAAAAGATCCAAATATTGTTCTTCAACAATTTCAAAATCATCATCCCTTTGATCAATTAACAAAATATCAGATTAAACATTCTGATATTGCCTAAAAACGTAAACTAACCTTTTTTTTTCTTACTTTTACTGCTTCAACATCTATGTCTGTGGCATGTTCGTCAATATAATTTTGAATTTTGTCGATATTTCCTTTTAATTGTTTCCTTTTTATCTTTAATCTTTTTAATTCAGCCATTGTAACTTGTAATAATTATAAAATAACACCACCAAATCAAACAGTGAAATAATTCTTATTTTGAAAAATAATCCTTTTACAAACGATTAACTTTAAATAATATAAAATTATTTATAAATGTCAGAAGGCGAAGCAAAATTATTGAAAAAGAAAAAAAATGTTAATTGTGGTTGCTATGAAAATGATCAAAAATCAAACCACTTGTTAAATATTCACGTGAAGTTAACGGCTTAAACTAACTAACGTGTTTTACAACAACAATAGTCAAAAGATAATAAATGAAACCAAAATTAAAGCATAAGGCGTTATAACAAAAGAAAAATAAAAATAAAATCTCCTATGCTGTATATATCACCACGCAGTCGAAAACACAGCTTAAAATAGTAATAAAAAAAAATCGTATCTGAGATTAATTCATTGGTAGCAGCATAACTACGGCAACCAAAAACAAACACTTTTTATTTTTATCTGGTGATTTTGTTTTTAAGTAAATTTCTTTTTTCAATTTTTCTAAATTTTCAGGCCAAATTACAACACACAATGAAACAAACTTAGCACAACATTTACAACACTAAACACTTATTTCACTTATTTTTCTTCGACAGACCCATTCAAATCTCATAGGCTTTAGTCCAGATCTTCGTTCTTGATTCTTGAATTTTCAGAAACAGCAAATTTCTTCTTCAATCATCCAAAAGATCCGGCTCGAAGGACCATTTTCATGTTATCGCATGAAGAATTAAACTGTTTAAGTTATTAACCACACAACATTTTTACATTACAAAGCACTTTATTTGCAAAACAATAATTATATGAAAATTAGAATAATTTGTTAGATTTTAAATGTTTTTAAATTAATACAAAAAAAATCATTACAATTCACCATAATAATGGTTATTAAAAATGAAGCGCACGTATATATACGTGCGTTCTTGTTGAATTGTAATTTAATAATGAATTGTTTTTAATTTTTATAAACAAATTGAATATTTTTTATGTTTTTACAAAGGTTCCTACAAAATTAAATTATTATTAAATTAATAACAATTTTTTGTTTAGAAAATAAAAATTATTTTTGGAATAGTTTCCAATGACAAAAAATATGTTGGAACATTGTTTCCAACACTATGCATTGCCCCCTCTCCCTTCCCACAAAATATTTTGAAGTCTTTGGCAGGTTCAAAGACATCAGGCGGTATAAAACACTGTCCTAAACTCGACGGGGGAGGTTAATTTGCATGTTATTACATTATTTAAGTAAGTGTCCGGGTCAAGACCGATTTAGGGTATAGACGCGGACACTTGCTAACTATTTTTTAATTTTTTTTATTTTTACTTATAATTAAACAAATGGGTCAGGTATATAACAAATAATATACAATCTTTCTAATGGTAATACTTTTATTGGTGATATCTATGAAAGAAACATGTATAAATATTAAATTAACCAAAAAATGTAAAAAAGTGTCCGGTTCTAGACGGTTTTACGGTACACAAAATTTTACAAGGGTTTTTTCAAAATAAAAAGAAAAGTACTAATGCTTGTGGTAAATTCTTACCAAAATTGTTCTTATTTCATTCTCTAGAATTATCTGTACATGTGTGTAGTTGCATTACATGTAACTCATCAGACTGACTGATGACTATGGTACCGAACCGACCAAACGGACCTTGGTTGTGTGCTCAAAGCAACACACAACACTGCTGACAAAGAGACTTCTGAATACACATCCAATGTGAACGGATGTTCTGAAAAACGACCCATCTGAACGGATGTCTGTTTACTGTTTATTGTTAGCAAATTTCCTATTATTTCCTTCTGTATTATTTTATATTTGCGTTATCAAAGTTTATAATATTTCATATTTAATATTTTTATATATTTAAAATTAATCAAACTACAACAAATTAAAACAATAGTGAATCAAATATACAAACATTACTAATTAAAATAAATGTGTAACATTTTCTTCATTAAAATAATTTAAACAATTATAGTGTTTTCTTCTATTTATATTTTCTGTTGGTCCTTCGAACTGTAAGAACTTTCTACTGAAAAACTATTGCCCATACTGCCCAGCTTGGAGAATTGTTATCAAATTTTAATAGCATATTAGAAAAAGACCGAAAAACATACTAAGAGTTGATTTTTAACAATATTAATGTTATTTTAGAAATTATGGGCGCCGTTCACAATTACCCCAATTCACAATTACACCGGTCAACCCTATGTACTGTAGCAAAAAATTAAAAATATTTAAAAATTTTAAATTATATATTGAATCTTTATTTATTTTTAATATATTTAGAGATATTTAGGGTATTTATTTTTTATTGATTCTGTAATGGTTGATCGTATTTGGGGTCGTATTTGTTTGCGAAATTCGGGTTTAATTCGGGATTTGATCAGCAGAGTACCTCCAAGGTGTTGCGGAGATAAGAGAGTGTGTGGCAGTGGAACGTTTTGGTTCCCCAAATAATCTGAAAATTTTTCCTTTTGACAAAGTTGGAGGATATTCAATCAGAAATACTGAAATTTCCAATATACGAATTTATTACAGTTAAAATGGTGGCTCAATAACAAATCTTCGTTACAATGTTTGAAAAATTTTCTAAAAATTTTAACAATGAAACTTTTACAAATTTGAGAAGTTGAATAAACATTCCCTTTACAATTTGAATGATTAATGTATCAATTATATATATGAAGTTTACAAAATATGTTTTAAAATGAAATTTGCATCTTAGTTATTTCGCGTGGCCATACTTTTCAGTATGCAATGCACAATTTTTAATTAAGATTTTAAAATATCACTACAAATGTGATTTTCTAAAATATGGTGCCAAGCGGCATTATTTAAGATTTCAATTAATGTATTTAGAAATTTTCATTTAGTTAATTTGTCTTTTAAAAAATCATGACTAAAATGGTATATGTACATTTTTTTTTATATATAAATAAATATAATCGAAAATGAATTTAAGTTTGCGAGAAATTTACGTTAGAAATTAACTTTCATAAATTGACTATGTGATTTGAAAGATTTGGACAGATATCGAAGCAGTTTGTAAAGGGTTGCACGTGTCTAAATTTTTTGAGAGGAAGTGACCTACATGTAGTAACACGTTGTAACTAGACATTACGAATATATTTGAAACTTACTTAAATTATTATTGTCATTATAAATTAACTTAACCATAAATTACTAAACAACCTAAATTTTTAGTCGACTCTTTTAGCGAAATCCCTGGAAATCCTTTTTTGAGGTCCAGATGAATGCTTGAGTTCAAGACGACGTGATATATCAAAATAATTATCCTACATACTACAATTTAATAATTTTTTAATAACCTTTTTTTGAAATATATGTTCATTAAAATTTAAATAAATTTCCGATATATAAGAATTTTTAAGTATCATTTTCTTTTCTATTAATTTAAATAAATTTCCATATATAAGTTTTTTTTTAAGCGTAATTTTTGTTATCCTACATACTATAATCTTAATTATTTTTCCTAATAACTACTCTTTAAAATATTTATAGTCATTTCCGTTTTTACTTGTGCAACATATGAATTTTTAAATAAACAATACTACATACCTAATTAATTTTCCTAAAGACTAATCTTTTAGAATATAAATACTTTTCATTTTCTTTTAAATAAATTTCCTAACAACAATGAAATATCTTAATTTTATTCTAGATTAAGTAAATTTCTACCAAATATATAAATTAATTTAAGTGAATTTTGACTTTAGTTAAATAAATTTCCAAAAATACGAAAAAATATATGTATTTTAAAATAAAGAATACTTATCTTAACATTAATGAAGCATCTTCAACAGTCACATTATTAAACTATTACCTTTTAACAATTATATGACACTACAACACTAAATCTAATTTTAAAATTTTTTTATTTTTTTTCATTTTGATGTTAATGGCCAGACGACCACTTGAGAAGAGAGTGTCTGTATGTGTCTTTTTTATTTGCATAAGTTACCTATTTTTTTTTTTTTTTTTTTTTTAGTTATCTGTTATATAATTTGTTTGTTAATTAATTTTGAAAAATAAAATGTTGAATTTGAAACCCATGATAATAGGTGTCACTAGTACATATTTGATTTTATATTGAAATTCGATGATTTGATATTTCAAACTTACATTAGTTCCAAAGTAAAACACTAGATGTCACTACCTATATGGCTTTTCCTTTAATGCAAATTTATCCACTTATTAATTAATTTAATATTTTTTGGTATCGTTTTCCAAATGAAAAATAGGATGCATTTAATGTGTCGAATTGATTCGTCACAGTACGTAGAAAATACAGGTCGAATAACAAACAGCAACCATCAGTTTAATCAGTTACGCAGTTTTGTTTTACTGTTTTGCTAAGTAGTTTTATAATTTTTTTTTTTAAATGTCTAAAATTATCATAATATTTATTACAAGTAACCGATGTAACCGTTAAGATAAATGTCAAAAAGCTGTCTAATTTGTTCTAATTTAGTAAGTGCAGTAAACTGAAGGAAGTCGTTTCTTTACTTTCTTATTTTATCCCGACTACATAAAGTAGGAACTTGAAGAAATTAGCAGGTAAAAAAAGTATGGGAGCAGACCTTATAATAAATTAAATAACTTGTCTTTGAACTTCGATTTAAAATAATTTATTTGCAAAATTTCTACATAAGATTTAACAAAACTCTCTGTTCTGTCTTGCTATTATTTTTTTTTCTTTTACGGTAGGTATTACCTATAATATGTAGTCTTAGTAATTAGTAATTAATTCATATGTCTTAGAAAAGGTTCCCTTATTCTTTCACTATTACAAACAGTTTCAATAAGTTTGTCCTCTTTATTTTCAATTTGTGTTTTTGACAATCAAAAACAACACAATCTAATGTTATAAACGAGCATAAGATTGGAACGTTTGTAGTTATAAAAACAATTAGAAACATATGGGTACCCATAATAAATTATTTGTTTGTAGCAAATACTTTCTCATTCTCAATACTATGTTGTTTCTCTTTTAATTCCCATTTCAAATAATAGTGTATATGTAAAGGATCCGCAGAGTGCAGGACCACCTATAGCCTCGCGCCCTATAGGGAAGGCTTGCCAACTTTTTAGTTTTCGACGACCGGACGTCAACGGTCGATCTCAAAAGTCCCACGGCCGCACGTTTACTGTCCGACCACGCACACAGATCCAGATCAGGACAAATTACGTAATAACCTGCAGACTGTCGGCCGGAAACCGAACGGTTGATAGGGTGTTTCACTATATTATCAGTTTTATTGAGACGTTCGCGTTAAATCTTTAAAACTTTATCATTTTTGGGTGAAACTTGATAAAAATTATCATTTTCTTGGTTATAGATTGAACTCAAATAAATTTTTGCTTGTAACTGTTTTGTATAGAAAAAAAAACTAATTTTCTGAAAAAATTACCTCTTTTAAAAAATTCACTAAAGAAATCAAGGGCGAGAGAAAATCGCTTGCGCTAGTTTGTTTGATTTGACTTTGGCTGATGTTTCCCACGTGAATTCTAATCAAAACTTTTAATCCAAGGCAATCTAATCCAAGGCAATCTAATCAAAACTTTTAATCCAATTTCAACAGGCTTCTCATCCAAACAATGAAACTGGGTGAAACTGTATTTTGAAAATTAATGAATAATTAATCATAATTATTCATTAATTTTCAAAATACAGTTTCACCCAGTTTCATTGTTTGGATGAGAAGCCTGTTGAAATTCTCTACACCTAGGGCTGCCATTCGTTCGGGTTTTCCCGGGCTTTTCTCTTTATGAAGACGTTCGGATGCTACCCGGATACCTACAGAAACAAATAAGTCCGGAAAACAAGCACGGATTGCTAGCCCTATCTATACCCAACATTATAAAAAAAAATTAGTTATTGATTTACCAATTATATTTTTCGCCTAAATAAAAATAGGTTATTTAAATTTTATTTCGTATGCCCGAGAAGTTATAAAAATCAATTCTATTCCAACTACTGTTGACCGTTGAACTTGTGACATTTGTATAACTGGCAACAAAAAAAAAAATATATATATATATATATATATATATATATATATATATATATATATATATATATATATATATATATATATAACTATAAAAGCAAATAATAAAAACAACACTTGACGAAATAAACTTAATAGAAAAAATAGATAGAAGAGTCGAAGACAAAAATAATTAATTACACCAAAAAGTCGGTTTATTTGACATTATTGTGACGATTATGAATCCAATATAGTAAGTATATTCAATAAAAAAATATAATGAAATAGTGTCACATTGCTAATATTATTATATTTTTATTGAAATAGCAAACAGATGCGCACTAATCAAAATATGCGTACATATGCGTATTGCGTATACCTACACTACTACAACAAAATTTACGCAGGGTCACCCAGTTTCAAAGAAATAAAAGTCATCCAGTAAAATGACAGGATACACTAATTCTTCGTTTAAGTTTATATCGTAATTCCTATAAGTTTAATCACATAAGAGATGCACCACTTGATAGAGATTTTTCAGTTATAAGAGTTTCAGATTTTCACCATTTTTTTATACCTGTGATCGTTTCTTTGTAGTTTGGAAAGATGATAATTATACTGTATTCGAATATTAATAAAATATAATTATTTATGTTACGACCATGTTCAATATTGACTGAAAAATTAGAATCTATGAAGGAAAACTAGACATACAATTTTAAATTACTGCCACTGAAAGAGACACAAAAAGCAAGGTACATCCAATTATGTTTCAGTTGTTGATGATACCAGAGAACTTTTAATTAAATTCAGGTATACAGCCTAACATAATGTTTCTCAACCGCCGCGCGCCGGTTCGCGAAAGTACCTCACGGCTTTGCAGAAAAATGTGTAGATTACATAATGAATTACAAAAATAAATGGAACAAAAATACTTTGCTAAATTGCACTATAAGTATTTATGGGAAATACCTATACGAATGACATACCTATTTAAAATTAAGGTCTACCTATTTAAAATTAAAGAATTTCTTTTAAACATTTCTGTAATACTTTTGCGGGACCACTAGTGTGACATTTTGAAAAAACTGGAAAAATTTTTTTTTGCATGTTTCGATAGTCTATACCTTTAAAAATAACATACTAAAGTTTCAAGTGCATGTCTCAAATAGTTTTTGAGTTACTGCCATCCGAAGAGCGGATTCTTATTTTCATTGTTAACTTTGGGAGTTTCTGGACGTGGCTACCAGTCACCTGTTGTGGAGAAGCTAAACCCTGACACATTTAAACGAGTCATCTAGTTTTACTATGCCCGTTATAATGAGTACATCGTAAATAATTTTATTAAAAATTCTCAGTGATTAAAACTAAAAGGTAAAGTAAAGAAAAACTATATCTTTCAAATTTGCTGCAGTTATAACTCGAAGACAAATAATCCAATCAATTTGATTTTTATTGCAGCTTCTTTTATATATGTTTCTGGGTGCCACGAACCTCGAGTTTTCCGATCGAATAAAAAATGTAAATTTTGCAGGCCAAAATTCATCAAATTTTCGTACAAACTCCGCCATTTTGTTAAATTTCAACTTTTATTTCGATTGAGTTTCATAGCACGGGCAATACCTTCTAGTTTAATAGGCGTTTTGGTTTTTTTGATTTCAGATTCTGTGAAGGTAGCTATCAGTGCAGCAGTCGGGGAACTTTTTTTTGGAGCCTTGGAAGATGGCGAATAACTCACTGAATTTTCAATTTTTTGATCCAAAAATTTTATCATGAATTTATTATATATCCTTAAAATATTAAAACATTCCATACAGTAGTTTTCTTTAAAAAAAATTCCTAAAAATCACCTTTTTTCAGGCGGTCACACTAGTGGTCTCTCTTAAGGTACCATCACAGTGTGATTTGCTGAAAAATAGACAATTTTTCATAACTTTTTTTCGGATGAATTGGATGGGGGAATGGAGATGAATCTTTTTACGATTAATACCACTATTTAACCATACAAAAATATTTTTTTTATTTATTTTTATTTATTTTTTATAATTATTATAATTTTTTGAAAAAAGTGTCTTTAAAAAAGGCCGAAATTCGGTGCCCACGATTGCGGCCGCAGTTTTTATCTGAAAAAGAAAATCAAATGGATTATCAATCTATAGGTAAGCCGCTATGTTCCTATGGGAGCTTTTTGTTGAAATCGTCCTACTATGTCGCACGGAAAACTGTAAAAAATTTTGTACTTTCTAATCAAACCGCCGCCACTTTTTCAAATTTCAGAAAAAAGCTCCTATAGGAACATAGCGGCTTACCTACAGATTGATAATCCAATTTTTTTTTTTCAGATAAAAACTGCGACCACAATCGTGGGTACCGAATTTCGGCCTTTTTTGAAGACACATTTTTCAAAAAATTATGATAATTATAAAAAGCAAATAAATAAATAAAAAAAATATTTTTGTATTGTTAAATAGTGGTATTAATCGTAAAAAAAAAAATTCATCCACATTCCCCCATCCTATCCATCCGAAAAAAAAATCGCGAAAATTTGTCTATTTTTCGGCAAATCACACTGTGATGGTACCTTAAGGAAATATCAATATTTATCTGAATTATATGGTCGGCCAGGCGATCGTAAAATGACATTTCATATTACATGGCCTAATGTGATTCTAGTTAATAGCGGAAATGATTCCAGGCTATAAGAATTCTACTTAAAATTAAAGAATTGATTTTAACCATTTCTTTAATGCTTAAAAATGTGTTGATTAATATAATAATATTATATTTAAATGACATGATCAGTCAAGTGGTTGTAAAACGACATTTCATATGACACGACCTCATGTTATTCGAGTTAATGGCGAAAATTATTTTATATAAAATTCCAGGCTATAAGAATTCTATTTAAAATTAAATAATATTTTTTGTAAGATTTATTTCTAATGCTTAAAAAAATATATCGATATTTATTTGAACTACATGGTCGGCCAGATGGTCGGAAGAAACATTTCACATTTTGGTCTTGCAAAAAGTGCAAGACCAGGATAAGACTCCCAAACCAAGACTGATTTTGCTCATCACTATTTATTGCAAAAAAATTAAAATTAGACGTTATTTGATTTTATACTAACAATGAAAACATGGAGTTCATTCCATACATCGACTGTTAACATGTTTTACGAAAAAAAAATGGGGACGTTGGTTTAAAACATATGAACTGTCTGCCTTTTATTAAAAATATTAAAAAAAATCATTACAGCCATTTAACGATTCGCTTACGATTATTTATTCAGTACATTTGGATTTTCATATACGCACCTCTAGTACTGCCCTATCCGTTTAAAACGTAATATCCAAGCATATTTCATCATTATTCCACGGGGGATTTGACGATAAGACGACAGGCAACATTTGGAAAATACGTAAGTTAATCACCAAAATGTAGTCTACAGAGTATTATATAATTTTTGAACAAAACTTTACATTAATAATTTCTATCATCATTTAAATATACCGAGTGAGTTTTTTGAGAGTTGCCATTTTGATTACAGCCGAACCGTTGATTTAATCGAAAAATTGTTCAAATAAGAGTTGGAGATATCGACGGGGGCAACCGATTGCTATAGTCAGGAGCCTTATAGCTCTTATGGTTTTCGAGCTATGATACAAACTTATAGATTTTTAAATGGGACTATATATTAATTTTTCAATAAAACTGATCTGATGCATTAATTAACAACATAAATGAGCAAAAAAATTTTTTTTACCCAAGTTTAATTTTTTAATTTTTTTTTATACTTTATTAGTTAGGCGGTAAAAACATGCATATGTACTTGAGGCTACTTCAACCGATAGTGTTCTGGTTGGTTATATTTCTATTACATCCAAGAAAAGAACCTTTTCTAGTACCATTTCTATCATACAAATTTGGCTGTAATAAGAATGGCAACTCTCAAAAAACTCACACGGTACCTATACACTGATAATATTTCTGACAGATTATATAAAATCGAATTTATTGAAGAAACTATAAGTGCTAACATATCGAACCATTACTACCGTTTTATCGTAAGCGACAAATATTAAATTTTACAGGAGAAGGATTTTTTAAATATTTGTATGGCGTTTGCGATATTTCTGCTGTCTTAATTTTATTACGCCTGAGCGTATTATTCCTATTATTTTATTAACCTTACGATAGAGATGGTTATTGTCGGTAACCTAAAATGTGAAAATGTGTTGTATTAACGATAAACTAAGCAGTTGCTATAACTCGTTAATTAACGAATTTTGGAGAAAAACGTTAACATTGCTTGGTCGGTTACAGTTTAAAATGTTGCTTGCAATAAAAATCTCAATTTCGATAAAAGTGTCGTTTACGATAAATCGGCGGTAATGGCTCGATATACATACCCAGTGCTGGATTTACACTAGAGGCACGCGGGGCACTGTCCTAGGGCGGCAGATTTTTAGGGGAAGCAAAATTTGAAATGCACGTGACAATCTGTTTTTGGTCATCAGTTATTTTTTGATAGGAAAATAGAAAATGAAAGTTGGTTTGTTTTGTTTTTGCTCGTCACTTATTTTTTGATCGGAAAATAAGAAATGAGTGAGTTGTTTTTTTTTTTTTGCTCGTCACTTATTTTTTAATAGGAAAAGGAAAAAAAGTGGGGAAGTTATTAAGAAATTTTTTTGCAGGGGCGGCATTTTTCGCAGTGCCCCGGGCGGCACTTAGGGTTAATCCGGCCCTGTAGGTACCTATATATTAACTCCCTAGCGTCAGATAATATATAAAGAATTAATTCCAATATGTTGCAAATTAACTAAATGAAAAAGCTTTTCAAGTCAGACTTAAAAAATATTTTTGAATCCAACCGTATATTCGAACATTTCCATTGGAGTCAGGAATTTAGTATGAGTATAGGTCCCGACCTAAATGATTTTTAAAACTCTTTGACTAAAATATTCTCATTAATTGTGTCTATTTTATATACAGCTGAATCTTTTTTCATGGAGTTTCTTTTGTGTAATTTTTTTTGTACGACTTTTTTATTCGATTTTTAAAAAAATGCCCATTAAAGTGCATAATATGAATAAAAAGCAAAAGATAGTAAGAAATTTAAACATTAATTATAATAATATTCTTTGATAAAATAACATATTGACTGTTTTTAAGCATTTAATCAGGACATTGTATAAAAATATAAGTTATTGCATCATTAATTTTTTTTAATAAAATTTATCGCAATTTTACTTATAAAAATGAAATAAAATGTTCTCGTGTGTAAATTAATATTTTATCTTGTTTAAAAACCAGTTTTTAAGCAAATCGCAAGATTTTGGGGTTTCTGAGTTACGTTTTTCTATAAAACTTTTTTTTATGCGGTCCCCATCCACCGCAGAAATTTTTTTTTACCATCTGGAGCGAACTATACTTTCGGCAAGTACTTGTGAAATTTTTGAATATTTATTTTTTTTTGTGCAATTTTTTATGCGGCCCCTATTTACCGCATAGAAAAAGATTCAGCTATAATTTTCTAAAAATGCATATGCGTATATGCTAATACGTATATGCATATGTGTATGTGTTTATTATAAATATATCGTCCCTCCAATTCAACAGTGAGATATTGTCAAAATAGCACTATTGAGAAAAACAGGATTAAAGTTTTCGAGTTTTTTCAATTTATAACAACTTCTACTTAAATTAATTTTTAACTATTTTAACGCTTTTATAAAGACTAAAATTATATTTTCTACTGTCATTACTAGTTTTAGGAACATAAATTCGAACCTTTGAATAATTATAGCAATTTTATTGTAATTTTATTATAAATATCCCAGTGTTACATTTTAAAAATTTACAAAAAATGTTAATTTATAAGAAAATATCCCAAAGTTCTGCTAACTTATATTAACAACTTCGATACAGAAATTTAAATAAACAAAAAAATAATAATTCTAATTTAAAAATATAAATTATTAGTTACTAATACAAAATTATTAGTCACTATTACTATTATTATCTTACAACTCATTCTTAGATTTACTTGTTATTAAAATTTCATAAAAATTGAGGTATACGCTTGGTAGTCTGATTTGGCTAAACTAGGACTAAATTTAATATTTTCTTACCACGAGAAACCATTTTCGCATGATTTTTAAATCATGGTTATAAACTGGTTTCTTAAAAATATTGCTTAATGCTAAAATAAAATTTGTTAATTTACCAATTTTAATGAAATATTCTTCATTTATGTTCTGCAAGTTCAAAAAACTTTGTTGTATTACAGAACAACATCGTGTAAATATCTCAACGTAATACCAAATAAAAATATGTAATATCATTTTCTCCAATCGAACATTGAGATATGGTCAATATCTCAGTGTTCGACTTAGAAATATGGACAATAGTACTTCGTTGAACACTGGTTTTTCTGTCATAACTTTTTAAATATCAAACGGACAATATTCTTCAGTACATCATTTTAAATTACTCGAAAAATGGAATACGACAGCGTCAATAACTCAATATGGCCATTTTTGAAGATATCCCACTGTAGCATTGGAGGGACGATATACTTTTGGAACAGATATAAAATAAAAAATAAAGAAATTTTTATATAAAAATATTTTGAAGAGAGATATATTTAATTTTAGTGATTTTTTTTTTAAATTAAATTTCAGCTTATTTTTTAATTTGTGATAAACGTGAACTGCCTATTTCGAAATACGATAAACTTAACAAAAATGCTAAATTTTTTACTGATATTATTATTTTTATTACAAAGTCATAGGTACCTACGTCATGTTTTAATAAATTTCAAAATATATGAATGAAAATTTTTGATAAAAGAAAGGTCATAATTTTTTTTATAGTTTTATAAATTATAACTAATCCATACAAACAATAAAATTTGGAATTACTTAAATGTGGCATTCAAAAATGTTTTCAACGTTAATTATCGGGTTCAGGAACCCTCATTCTTTTTTCCATTAACCACCTGTATTCGTAAGGGCATTACATGACTGACTTTCGTACCAAATCAGTGTGCCATATACTACAGATTATTGGATTATCATAAAACTGACATTTTAATTCTAAATTGGGTACAGAAAGAAATAGCAGCAGCTGTGTCCGGTTCTAGAGATAGGGACACTTATTTACTTCCAAACATTGGGAAATACTTTTACACTATTTTTAATATGTTAACGGTCGTGCACGCCGTACTAGTTGGGCGTTTCCTCATAATAGGTTACGACCGTCAACGTGTTAAAAAGTGTGCTTGCTTATATGTATATGTGTATGTAATGAGCGATATTCTAAAGGATGCTCATGCTCATACTCATGCTCATGCTCATACTCATGCTCATGCTCTAACTCATACTCATACTCATACTCTACTTGCTCATACTTACTTTGCTTCATTTGCTTACAATAATTTTCGTATACCTTTTCCAACAATTTTTGGGATGACTTTTCGAGAGGGTGTTATTAGTGACCATAAACTTTCAAGATGTTAAATTATTTTATTGCTTACAATAAATACCACCCTATGTTGACTCCAATTGCATTTAAATTTGTTACCTGTTTCACAAGCAACGGTTTCTTTTTGCATTCATACAGGTAAGTAGGTAACATGCTGTGAACAATACTGCTGATTATTGCCGTACTTGAAAAGTTATCTCATTTAAATATTGAAAAACTATACTTACGTACATAAATTATATACCTACATTTTTTCAAAGTCTGCGTTGAAATGTATTCACAATTATTGTCAATAGTTTTATGAAGGGTCATCTTTGGGTCAACATAATTTATGTACGTAAGTTTTTTATACGAAAATTATTGTAAGCAAATGAAGCAAAGTAAGTATGAGCAAGTAGAGTATGAGTATGAGTATGAGTATGAGCATGAGCATGAGCATGAGCATGAGCATGAGCATGAGCATGAGTATGAGCATGAGCATGAACATGAGCATCCTTTAGAATATCGCTCAATATTTCTATCGCCTCGGGTTATTCTGAAAGAAATTTCATCTTTGCTTCAGTTGTTTCCTCTTTTTCAGGGTGTTAGAAAGTTAATAGTGACCACCAGTGTCACATTTACTCCACGGCTTGTGACTGAATATTGAGGGATGGTGACAATTTTCAGAATTTACGAGAATCGAACAATAATGTCGACGACAGATTTCTCCCAGTCGGTTCTGAATTCGTTCAAGCATCATCGGAATTGTTAACCAACAGCAGGCCCACCAGGAAAACAACAACCGTTAGCTGCTATTATGCTATATTTTCTCGAGAATGAATAATCATCTTAAATCGACTTTAATTTATTAAAAGCTGTTCTTATTTTCAAAATTAAGTAGGTATGTATATAAGAAAAATGTTAATTTATAAATTTTCATATCACATAACAAAATTTCCTCAAGCGTATAAATTATACAGATATAGTTAAACAAATAATTACGTGAAATCTTATCAGATTTCCAGCTTTCGAATATGTAGTATATCTGTTGAAATAATAATATCATATTTCATAATACCCAAGTGGATATTCGAATAAAAGTAACTTTTAAGACTAGCAAAGAAAAACACATACTTATCATAAAAAAATTTATATTGTTATTCGCCTTTAATAGAATTTATAAAAGAAAAGATATTTATAAATAGAAACTAATAAAAACACAAGCATCAAAAAGGAAAATAGTTTTTCATTTATCATCTACTGGAGACGGTCTATGAAAAAATTAAATTTCTAGGTTTATTATTTCAGAAAACTTTAACGAAATATTCCGACTACACTGTAAAAAAAGGAATAATAGTATATTTCGTACGAGGGGAGTAAGTAAAATATGACTTTTATCTTAACGGCCTGAAAGTAACAGCCACGTAACTTGAAGGTGTTAGTTAGGATTATAAACGGATGAGGGCGTGTTTGAAACATTACAATTTTTCGGGGACATTACTAAACTTAACAAAAGTCAGTGGCTTTTTAAGGACAAAAGAGCGGTTCACCAATAAAATTTTAGGTTTAATGACTGAAAAAAATTTAACAAGAGACCGATTACAAAAATAGTTATTTTAAAAAAATCTCTTTTTTTAGCTTCTGAGTAACCACTTCATTTTAATGCTCATTTGTCGATAATTAGCACTTGTATCATAATTTGACAATTTGAGTGCGCAGGATTAACAACTTAGTCAGCCAAGTTCAAAATAGCAAATTACAACACATTTTTGGTATGGTTATTTATGTTTTTCCTGAATTTGTAAGCCCATAAGGAACTTGGACTCATAACGAAGCGATACCAGAAAAAAATTCATTGTTGCTCATTAAACAACATTTTGATTCGAACAAATTAAACTTAAAATCATCAAAAAAGAAGCCAAACTGAAGCTCTGGTGCTACAGGTATGACTGAATGTAAATTTGATTACGTTGATTACAAAATCTACTTGATAAATCTCTGAAGCTAGTGTTTCACCTAACATCTAGATTTTATAAAATCTAGATGTTATAAAATTATAATTTTAGTAGTAAAAAATTTCCTACTTTTTTAATTGAAATTAACCTCCACCTAAAAACCAAAATGGCGAAAACAAATGTAGGAAATGTATATCTATATATATTATTAATGAACATTATTGATGAAAAAATTTACTACGTAACATGTAATATCTTGTAACGAAAATTACTAACATTATTGTTGAAAAAATAAATTCTAACTTTAAATTTACTACCATATTAAATTGTACAAGGACCATCAATGTTTTTTTTTTTTTAAAACTGCCTTTTTAGTTTTTTTAAGTAAATGTATATTAATATGCAAGAAATAAGCTTTTTTTCTGTAAAATGACATTTGGTGCCATTTTTTTATTATATTAAGCGTTTTTTCAATCGGCTATAGTCGCAGTAGGCATAATCGTCCTATAAATCTAGATGTTAGGTGAAACATCTCCTAAAATATAATTTTACAATAAAATCGTAATTTTAAATTTTATAATATCTAGATGTTAGGTGAAATACTAGCTTAAGTAGTCGTCCACACTGCGTGCGATACTGGACCGAGCGTTACCGTACCGAGCGCGACCGAGCGAGTCTGAATACTGCTCATACAGTTCATACTGCTTGCTGTTTTGTGCTGTCTGCGATTTGCTGAATTTGACAGATCACTGCAATTGTCAGTTTATTTTCCAGAATTATTATTTATATATTATTATACATATCGGAATTTTATTATATTGAATAATTCTTTGTATATAAACGTTTCTGTAATAAGGGAAACTATTTAAATTGAAAAAAATTTATTTTATATACTTATTTTTTGAAAAGTAATATAAGGTTACGTTTATGACAAAAAAGGCTCTTTAGAAATTGTTCGCACTGGGTCCATGAAATAAATAAAAATAGGTACGAACATGGTGAATTTTACCTTCTTTTACCTCAGCAACGACAAGATGCATAAAAATTTTTGAGGGTACTTTAGAATGACTTCTAGTACCTTCGATTATATTTTAATTTAATTGTTAAACCATGTAAATTTAATTTTATTGAAATATCCTGCCATAATCTGGCAACATAATCTCGGTTGTGGTAATTCGTATGTTTTGGATCTCACAATGCTTGGCGTAATTAAATTTCATTTATTAATAATTTAATGTTTACTTTTAATCTTATTATTATATTATGTTTTGTATAATACAAAAGAAATATTATATATGTAATATATTACGACGTAGCAACAATGGACAAAAACGATAAAAACGACAAAACACACAACAGAGAGCACAACAAACGAAATCAGCTTGAAAACGCTTGAAAATATCAAACTTGTTTGACATTAGCAAATCGGCCCGGTCCGGACTTGCATCGCATCGCTTGGCAACGGTTTGAATCGGCCATCTGTTTGAACATGTGCATTAAAATGTATGTGTTTAACAAAATAGCATGTACTCGCTCGGCATCGCTCTGCTCTTACTCGTTTTGTGTGCACGAACACTAATACTGACTGACTGACCGACTGACTGATTGACAGACAACGCGCAGCACAAACCGCTGAGTTTAGAAGGATGAAATTCTGCACAGGAAATGAAAATTTTTATGGAAATTCGTCATTTTTGAAGTTAGAGATACATAAAATTATGTTACTATGGCTATTAAAATAAATATAAATCTTATTTTAATAAATTTTTAACACTGACTGACAGACGCGCACAGCCTAAACTATTGGGTTTAGAAGGTAATTTCTGAAGTCAGAAACGTGGGAAATTGTCTTCAGGCTTTTGAAAAACATTGAAAATAAGCAGAGAGTGAGCACCTAATAAAAAGATGTTGCCGATGGGAAATCCTATTGGGTATATCGGAAGTCATAAAATAATTTTATTTTTGTTTGGGTCAACAATTATATGTTACAATAACCAATGCGGTTACAGATCCTTGTTTAATCGTACCTGTCAAACCAGAATTCAAAATTTGTAGTACACGAATACAAACAATTATATATATATATAACCTAAAAGCGTATACTTGTAAGCAACATGGTCGACTGAATGTGTCTATTTAGAGTATAAGATAATATACCATAATAAACTGTACAACTGTGAAGCATTATTTATTTCTCACGAATATGGTAGCAGTAGTAAACAAAGGCGACAGCAGCAGTGACGGTACAGCTAGCACTAAATTTATATGCCTACTGACGGAAAATAGAGATAAATACGTCAACGTATATTATATACAAATAAATAAATATTAAACAGACAGGAAAATTGTTGATGTTGAAAGATTAAATTGTCCTCATAAATTTAAAAATTTCAATAAAAATACTATAATATTTTCTTTTCAAAAAAAAAAAAAAAAAATCCCCACTCATCATACATAGCACCTAAATGATAAAGATTTTTTTTTTTAATATTATCAATCTAAATTCCCACATAACAAATTTGCATTGTTAATCCTTGTTGTGAAAATAATGGATTGATATGAAATGAATATTATCAGCAGATATTGAATTTTCAACACGTACACGCGTATTATATATTTATTAAATATTCAAATTTTTTCTTCTTTATATATTTCGTATAAAGCCGCGTCAATGAAAAGATATTTGATTTAAATATTCTCAGAAACGGTTTTAAGAAAGACAAAAGTAATTGAAATTTGCAAGCAACAAATTTAATAATAATATTGTGTTTATTGAAAAGTTTCGGAAGTTATTATTTTTCGAAATATTTGCAAATAACGCCGTTTAATAAAACTTGTCCAGTTAAGTTGTAAATAACACGCCGCAAATAACTTGTGCAATCAAGTTGTCGACATACGTAAAGTGGTAAGGGTTACTGCTTCTTTATATCGGTAACACAGTACATAGAAAAGTTTCTTCACAGTGCTTCCACCATGATTTAATTAAGTACTAAGAGTTCAGTTATCTTTTTCTATATATCTATTTTTTCAAATTTTACTAAACATTTAGGGGAGAGCGGGGCTATACCGTACACTTAAGGGAGAGCTGTTATTGCTCAGCTAATATCGAGTATAAAATTATAAGAAAATAAACAATATATAATTTTGACCATTGGCTATTGATTTCACACAAAGAATTTGGAATTATTCCACTGTTTCCATATTAAAATTAAATTACAAAAAAAGTGTCTCTGTACGAAATAGCCCCGAGGGTCGGGGCTATTCCGTACGGTAGGAGGGGCTTTATCGTACAGTAAAAAAATCATCTTATTAAGGAAGTAAATAAGAGTAATGCAATAAATTATTGTACAAAACACATTTTATTACTTATTGTCGACCAAACTAAGAAACATCATAACGTAACTTGTATTATCGGTATATTTAGTTCAACTTATAAAAGTATAAAAAGTGTTAGGTTAACTTTCATCAAAAAAAGTGATAAAGTTTATAGAACGAAAGTATTTTATTTAAAGTTTATACATTTAAACATAAATCACAAAATAGTAGTTATCTACAGACTCGACAACACTAAAACTATAATGTTTATGGTATTTCCTGAATCAACTACAATCTATTAATGTTGCTATATTAAACCATTTGGGGCTAAGTCGTACACTTCTCTACAGTGTAGCCCCATCCTGTACTTCGTGGGAGTTTCATAACCTAACCTCAAATTTCGTCGCCTAACTAGTCATCACTAGTGATCAAGCGAAAGCTTAAGAAAAGTAGTTTCTTATGATCTTATAGCTACTAGCTTATAAGAAAAGGTTCTCCACCCAACTCTTATTTGGCAGTGCCCCAAAGTGATAAGAGAAATAATAAAAACAAGTTTTTTCACCGTTAGATTAGCATTTATACGCACAGCGGAACGAACTCAATCCTAGGCGCTAGGTTGCGACACCGATTGGACTCGTCTAGCTTAAAATCTAGACACGAAAAAAGGGTGTACGGTTTAGCCTCACTGTACGGTATAGCCCCGCTCTCCCCTATTTCATTAATTTTAATAACTACATATAAAAACTTTAAGGGGTTATGTGCACCTATAAAAATCTTATTTTTTAGTATTTTTTATAATAAAAATTTAAGTACAGCATAATCTCTTTTTATGCGATCTTTTTTTGTGCGATATTTCTATGCAGTTTTTTAAAAAAAAGCCCATCAATAAAAAATTTCAGCATTAATTTACGGTCAAGTTAGCTACTGACTGTTTCTAAGCATTTTATTATCATTACATTAGATAATTATATAAATTATTCCATCATTCAGTTTCATTACATATATATGTAAATTGTAATTTTTGCAATATTATAAAAATGTTCCCATGTGTAAATAATTTCTCTTGTTTAGAAAATTTTTAAGGGGAAACGTGAGGTTCTAAGTTATGTATTTCCTATGGAACTTTTTTATCCAGGCCCGATGCACCGTATAAAAAGAATTTATACTGTATTTGAAATAATGTATTAAATGACGATCTTAGTAATTTCACCTGAATATGTTTTTGATAGATTTGAGCGTTACTTTATGGTATTCCATTTTAAAATTAAAAGACAATTTTTACTAAGCTTATACCACTTTAGTTAAAGTTTTTAAATATCTGTGACATGTTTCGAACCCATATGGCCATTAAAGAACTGTTCGAACCCATATGACCATTAAAGAACTGTTCGTTAATGGCCATATGGGTCCGAAACATGTCACAGATATTTAAAAACTTTAAATTAAATAGTATTAGCCAAGTAAAAATTGTCTTTTAATTTTGAATATATATTCATTTTAACGAAAAAAAAAAAGTAAAAATAAGAACCCTGCAATTTTAATACTTTTCTTCGACGCAAGAGCATATCGTAATCCCTTGACCAAAGATCAAGTCTATCTAATTTTTAACTTTTCACTTAGCAATATTTAAGCATATACCAGGTATCCCATTTGAATGTATACATACGACTTACATGTTAATTTTTAACATTGGATTCCCATAAGGAAAAAATTACGTCACGAGAGTGCTTTGAGCAAACTAATAATACTAATTTAATATAATAACTACTGTTACTATAGCTTTAACAATAATAATTAATATTTGCATTTCGACGAAAAGGGGTAACCCTCCCCATCCAAAAAAAGGGAAAATTCGTGGGAATCCGATGCATTTGGATTCCCCAAGAATGCAAGTTGTGAGCTTTGTGAAGTATATTATTATTAAGCCAAAGGAGGGTGATTTTAGTAAAACCAGCCCTTTCCTTTTGGCAAAATTGGTTAAAAAGGGAATTGGGCAGGTCAAAGATGCCAAACTATCGGGCAAAGGGTTGCTCATAGAGGCATTCTCACCGGCACAATCACAGAAGATCTTAGATTTAAAAGAATTAGGCCAGTACGCGGTTGAGGTAGCGCCCCATGGTATACTAAATTACTCAAGGGGCGTTATCATGCACCCTTCCTTAGCGTACTGCACCCTGGATGAGATAGTGTCGGAGATGTCTCCACAGGGGGTAATTGAAGCAAAAAGGCTGAGATACAACAGGGGGAATAAATATCCCGAATCCCCCTTAATACTATTAACATTCAATAGGATAAATCTACCTAGGGAAGTTGTAATCGGCCTTTTCACAAAAGTGGACGTACGTCCGTACATTCCAGCACCGATGAGGTGTTACCACTGTCAACGGTACGGACACGTCTCACAACGATGTAATGTTGAGCAACAGATATGCGTGTGTGGTAAGCCGCTGCACGAAGGACAACCGTGTGGCGAACCAATAAAATGCGTAAACTGTGGGGGCAATCACTCGGCTAAGTCGAGGAATTGCCCCATTATCAAACAAGAGTCAGCCATCCAAGAGCTGAGAGCCCTGGAAAAACTAACATATCCAGAGGCACGACGTAAGCTTCTGGGAAATACGCCACGTCGCTCGGTCTTGGATGGGTACGCACGCGCTGTTGCCGCCCCCGCCCCTTCAGCGGCTGATAAAAATCATGAAATTAAAGAATTAAGAGATACTATGAAAAGCATGCAACAAACGATGCAGAGAATGCAAGAGAGCCTTATGCGCTCTGTGGGTGTAGCTAACCCTACATCTACCACAGCCGCTGCAGTGCCAGTCAAGGTCTCTGAGACTAGGAGAATAATAACTCCAACACCTCAGGGACCAGTTGTTAGAAACGTGACGTCTTCTCCCAAGAAGACATCACCTAAGAAATCTTCGCCCTCGAGAAGGCGTCACAGCGAGGGGGAAAAAGAGGTGGCCAAACCAAGGTCCCCAAAAAAGGGACCTGCCACCTCACAACCGGAGGCGGAATTCACTCCGCTCCCACCATTGACGGCTCCGCTACCACAGCGGCCGTCCAGACCGGGCACACCAACACGCCCGGCCACCCCCCTCCCGAGTCGCTCCACACCAACACCAATGAGCGACTCGGACATGTCGACGGCGTCGGTACGGACGGGTGTGAAACGCCCGACGTCCGACGCCTATACAAATACCTCGGCCACGGAGTCGGATAACTCTGATGCCGAGGTTCAGATAATAAAAAAGAAAAAAGGCTGGCCAAAGGGGAAACCTAGGAAGTAGCCACACTTCCTAGGGAGCAACCCTACGTAGTAGCAAAAATGGCGATCATACAATGGAACTGTAATGGTGTAAAACATCATTACTGTGAGTTGCAGATGCTTCTGGCTGAGCACACGCCCATGTGCGTGTGCCTTCAAGAGACTCATTTAAAGCCGGCGGAACAATTTTCAATAAAAAATTATCATATCCGCCGGCATAATGTACAGCCAGACATCCGGGCGAGGGGGGGTGTTGCCATCTTAATAAAAGATGGCGACCCTTTCCGGGACCATCCATTAAACACTCCCCTACAAGCTATCGCAATTCGTTTAATGAAACCGCCCCAATTCACAGTATGCTCGGTCTATTTACCAAATTTTGAGTGGAATGTCGAATCCCTGACCGAGCTTACCTTACAGTTACCACGTCCATTTTTGTTACTAGGAGATTTTAATGCTCACAGCCCCATGTGGGGCTGTAGCACAAGAGACGCCCGTGGAAGACTCATAGAACGGTTTCTAGATGAGTCTGAAGCGGTCTTGTTGAATACCGGTGAAGGTACTTTCATTAACGCAAGAACCGGTGAGCTGTCGGCTATCGACTTATCACTTGGCTCACCGGTCATGGCACACCGCTATGAATGGACGCAGGCGTCTGATTCATACGGTAGTGACCATATTCCCATTATATTGAATATTACCACGCCGATGACTCCACAATCGTCTTCGCCGAGATGGCGTCTCGGTCAAGCTGATTGGAAAATGTACGCTAATTCATTCCGTACACCCGAGCTGACTGGAGACGTAGAAGATGATGTGGAGAAAATGTCCTCCAGTGTCGTTGAAGCAGCATATCAGAGTATTCCAAAGTTGTCCAACATTCCACCCAAACGTCGCTTACCATGGTGGAATGAAGTCGTGAGTGTAGCAGTTGCAGAGAAAAAGCGGGCGTACAACGAACTCAGACGTCGCCCCACGCAGGAAAATGTGATAGCCTACAAGCGTGCGCAAGCACGATGTAAAAGAACAATTAAAGAGCAAAAGAGGCTATCATGGGAGCAATATGTTTCGGCCATTAATACCTCCACCACCACCTCAGAGGTATGGAGAAGAGTGAGGGCCATTTCAGGGAAATCCTCCCGTTCACCAATGCCCTCCCTTCTCGTCGTCGACGGTCGGAACATCACTGAACGCGCAGAAATAGCTAATTGTTTAGCTAAACACTTTGAGTGCGTCAGTGGCTCCCAAAACTATGACCCGGACTTCCTGCGGATCAAGATCGAACACGAACAAAATGATCTTGATTTTTTCTCAGATGAATCCCTCCAGTACAACCAACCGTTTTCTATGCAAGAATTACTGGAGGCGCTTCGGGGATCTGGGGATACTTCCCCTGGACCTGATGAGATCCCCTACGCCATGATCCGGAACCTGCCTTATCCTGGTAAGTGTAGGTTACTGGATCTGTATAACGAAATTTTTAGGCAAGGCGTTTACCCTCCGCAGTGGCGGGAAGCTACCATCATCCCGCTGCTAAAAGAGGGTAAAGATTCATCACAACTATGTAGCTACCGTCCAATATCCTTGACTTGCTGTTTCAGCAAGGTATTGGAAAAAATGGTGAACAACCGTCTCGTCTGGTGGCTGGAATCCCACAACCTTATACCTAAACATCAATGTGGGTTCCGCCGATACCATTCGACTACGGACCATCTTGTTCGCCTCGAGAATGCCATTCAAGACGCGTTTCTCCAACGAAAACACCTTGTGGCTGTGTTTTTCGATTTGGCGAAAGCTTATGATATGACCTGGAGGTATGGCATTCTCAAGAAGGTGCACGACTGGGGTTTAAGAGGTAACCTCCCTCAGTTCGTAAAAAGTTTTCTGACTGACCGCACGTTTCGTGTTCGGGTAGGTGACACTGAGTCTGAGACCCACTCCCAGGAGAATGGTGTTCCTCAAGGCTCCACCATTAGTGTCACTTTGTTTTCCATCGCAGTCAGTCATATTGCAGCTTCAGCCCCAATTCGTCGTTGCTTGTACGTTGATGACCTCACAATCTTCTATGCAGCCGATTCCATCGAGGATATTCAACAACGGCTGCAACAAGGCATCAACAAAGTGGTGACTTCTGCAGAAACTCTTGGTTTTCGTTTTTCACGCCAAAAAACATCGGTGGTACACTTCTGCAGAAAGCGCAACGCACATCCGGATCCTGTTCTCACATTGAAAGGATCCAACCTTCAGTGCGTCGATAGCGTCAGGTTTCTAGGACTCATATTCGATAAACAACTTACGTGGCGCCCACACCTCCAAGCCTTAGCTGCGAGTTGTCGTAGGACAATCAACATGCTTAAGTGCTTGGCTGGTGCATCGTGGGGTGCGGGTCGGGAGTCGTTGCTTCGCCTGTATCAATCGCTAGTTCTGACTAGGATTGATTACGGCAGCATTGCTTACTCCTCCGCCCGGGCGTCTGCGCTTCTACTCCTAGATCCTGTTCACCATGCAGGCATACGACTGGCTACGGGAGCATTTCGAACGAGCCCTTCTATGAGCCTCTGCGTAGAGTCGGGTCTTCCTCCGCTGCGACTGAGACGTGAGCGTCTCTTGCTCAATTATGCGGCGGGGGTATATGCAACAGCTACGCATATCAATCATCCGACTCTATTCAGATACCGTTTACAGGGGCTCTACGGTCGACGTCCCACCATAAGTCGACCAGTGGCTGTTCGAACGCAGGAGTTATTAGAGAGTCTCAACTTAGAGTTCGCCAGGGTGCTTCCCAAACGTCCTATGGAAGTGCCCCCTTGGCTAATCCCTAACGTAAGGTGTCGTTTCGACCTGACTGGTCTCAACAAGGAGGAGACCAGTTCATTCGAATATCGATCCCGCTTTTATGAGATCTTTAGCGAACTTGACTCTCTCTGCATATACACAGATGGTTCCAAAACAGCTACGGGTGTTGGAAGTGCCATCGTCATTCGTGACGATCCTCACGCTTGGTCACTTCCTCCCCAGGCCACTGTGTATACTGCAGAATTATTTGCTATTTTGCAAGCCCTGCGATTCTGTCAAACATCCGAAGACAGCGCATTCCTCATTTGTTCCGACTCGTTGAGCGCGTTGCAAGCGATCTGCCACTCTCATACCATCGATCCACTGGTGCAGAACATCCGAACGTGTCTCTACATGCTCCGCCAAAAGTCTATCACCTTCTTTTGGGTTCCCGGACATGTGGGGATACCTGGCAATGAACTCGCCGACCAGGCAGCACGTCATGCAGCCGAAGTCGGTGAGCCACAGGATATTGCCATACGCCCAGAGGATCTGAGAGTGAGCATACGATCCGCGATTGATCAGAAATGGCAACGTGAGTGGAACAACCTCACGGCTAAGCTCAGACAGGTGAAACCTGAGGTCCAAAGAACTCCGGCACCTGTAAATCTGAGCCGGCGAGAGAGTGTGGCCCTGACGCGTTTACGCTTGGGCCACACGGCGTTAACACACCGTCATCTTCTCGCCGGTGAGGGTCAGCCAAGGTGCGCCGCCTGCGGGACGGCGCTGACCGTGAGGCATATAGTTGAGGAATGTGTAACCTTTGAGCCATTGCGCCAGAGGTTGCAGCTCCCGAATAATGTAGCCGACGCATTAAGTTATGATGCTGTCTCTGAAAGAAAGATGCTTGAATTTCTCCGAAATTCGCATCTTCTTCAGAGACTGTAGGGGCTTTACATCTCTTAATTTTATACAAGTCGTCTCTTTTTGTCTCCCCCGATAGTAAATTTTATTTCAGTCGATTTTAAATTTTGTGTTCAAAAAATTCTTTGTGATGTCCTAATTTATTTATTTATTAACCATACCCTGTTCCAGCTGGTCTGGCAGGGTACTTTTAGTCTTTTGTTATGCCACTAAGGGCCTTTACACCCTTAGTGGTACTGTTTGTTATACATACCTGTTTGTTGTTTCCGTTATTGTTTTTTAACGATGTACCACCGAGGGCTCTTTACACCCGAGGTGGTACATCATTTGTTCCTTTTATCTGTGATATTTTGTTATGCAGCTGTAGGCCTGTTGTTATGGCTCTACAGCGGTATTGTTTTAACCCCTTATTGCGTCACTGGTCGGCCTGTAGCCTCCCAGTGACGCAATAAGTTTTATCTGTGATCTTCTACTGTGATAATGGTCTGTGATACTGTGTGTTTTCTAGTCGGTTCTCTCCACTCCGGGGACCTTTACACCTCGGAGGGAGTTCCAGCGATGGCTTCCAGGCCTTGGTGACCGGACGCTCTGTCTAGTACTTATCGTACCGTCACCAAGGACTGTCCGCTCTTTTTAAGCCCTGGGATGGCAGGGCCCATCGATAGATTTTATTATGTGTATGTTTTGTCCCTTGTCTATCGCATTTATGTGTTCCTGTCTGTTTTGTGTATGTTTTTATCTTTACCGTTTATGGCGGCGCATGCCCTCTGTTGGCGATGCCGCCGGGTGCTGCTGACCGCGCCATCCACCGGCAGCAGTACCCCAATTTTAATCAAAAAAAAAAAAAACAATAATAATGCAGTAAAATAAAGAAATGAATGTCGCAATTTTCAAGCAATTCACATTTTTAGATAATAAATATTTGTGTTAACTGCTGCAAATTTAAAGAGGAATTTTTTTATTTTCTTGAAAACAAAATATTAAAATATCAAAAAAATATTCTGTTGAAGAAATAGCGCAGATAATTTGGTGGAAAAAAATTATTTTATAAGAGAAAATTACCAAAAATAGGAATATGTCTATCCAAAGCACTCTTGTGACATAACTTTTTCCTTATGGGAATCCAATGTTAAAAATTAACATGTAAATCGTATGTATACATCCGGCTGGGACAGCCAGTATAGCTAAACCTTTTTTTATACGGTCTCTTTTGTGCGATTTTTTTATGCGGTTTTTAAAAAAATTTCCATTAAAGAGGATAATGTAAATCAAAAAGAAGAGAAAATAAGAAAATTAAACATTAACTATAATAACTTTGAAAAAATTAATTTTTAATGGTTTTTAAGCACTTAATCAGTACATTGCATAAGAATATAAGTCACTGCATCATTCAGTTTTTTCACAGATATCTGTATTTTTCAGAATTTTCATAATATTATAAAAATGAAATAAAACGTTCTCATGTGTAAATTAATACTTTATCATGTTAAGAAAAGCAACTTTTAAGCAAATCGTGAGGTTTTCAGCGTTCTGGGTTATGTATTTTCGAAGAAACTTTTTTTATGTGGTTTTTTATGCGGTCCACCGCATAAAATAAGTTTTTTTTTTTATAATTTGGACCGAACTATACTTTTTATAGCTATTTATGAAGTTTTTGAATATACTTTTTTTGTGCAATTTTTTTTATGCGGTCGCTATCCACCATACAAAAAAAGGTTTGCTTGTATTTCATTAATTTTAATAACAATCAAAACCTTTTAACAATTACTGGGCCTTCCGTACAGCAGCATATTTTAGCTTCTTACACGAAAAACAAATCTATCTATTTTTTTAACTTTTTACTTAGCAATATTTAAACATGCATTTCGTTAATTTTAATAACAGTCAAAAACTACTGCATATAAACAAAAAATCCATTACATAAAACTACATCATTTAAAGTCAGAGCTTGGATAATCCCCTGTTACATAATAATATTATCAACAGTATTTACCTACGTGATATATATGGAAAATTATTCATTATTTGTACGACAATTAAACAAACTACATTGTTAAATAAAATGAAATAAAATGTTATTGTGATTAATGAATAAAACACATTTATTCCATTTTAATACATCATCAATCATTACACGTTATTACAATCCACAATTACTCTGTGTCTCAACTGAAATGAAAAATGGAAACGTTCTTTGAACGGTATTTCACACATCACAATAATATAATAAGTTAAAAGACAACGCAACAAATGGACATCTATATTATAGTGTTATAGGTGTCTACCATGAATACGTAAAATAAAGACGGTTCTACATGATGCTACGAACACCTTCCAACATTGAACGTTCGATGGTTCATCGCATCGTGTGGCCGTTGTTCGAACCTACGAGTGTCCAATGTCGAGCGTCAAATATTCGCATTTGGCCATGTCCCGCTCGATGTCGGTATTCTTGCACCGAGTCAAAGGGATACTTCGAACGTTTGAAGGTCAATGTTGGTTGCGTTGGTTGGTTCGACTCAGCAGCTTCACGACTCGTTCATGTGAAGAGAGACAACATCAGTGTATAACATTAGAGATAACATCAGACAGATAACAGCCTCGCCACTGAATAAACGTTTGTCCCAACACATTATACAAGAGAGACAACATCAGTGTATAACATTAGAGATAACATCAGACAGATAACAGCCTCATCCACTGAGTACCAACACATCATCATTCGTATTGGATCAAACATTCGATTCACCGTGTAGCAGATACATTCGTCGCACCAACTATCGAACTTAATTGCCTCAAACGTTCGATCGAACGTTGGAAGGAACGTTCGTAGCATCGTGTAGAACCCGCTTAAGATGTATGTAGTCGCGTCAAGTTAATGGAGGTATTTAATATGATATCATCATCAAAAAGTATTTTGCACGAGTCTAATTAAGGCGATGATTTCTCATGAAACTCAATCAACAAAATATCTTTCTAGGATATTATAGTTCTTATGAATTCGAAATTTCTGTCATTGCATTAGGTGGTTTACTCCAAACTGGACTACTTTGTAATAGTCAGTGCCGAACCTTAAGTCGCAATTTAAAGGACAGTTTCATTTTCAAAAAAAACTGTTATTGAGATTTTTTAACTCGAATGTAGAAAGTAAAAGATTCAGATAACAATAATCTTAACAAATTAAAGATTAATTTTGATATTGACTAAAAGCAAAAAATATTTTTTATTACTCATGCGGGAGAAGTACCTACTAACTCGACGCACACATTTCTGTACACAAAATAGCTGTTTGCCCACTGTACTCTTCCCATATACTTTTTTGCGTGCGGAAAGTAACTTTCCACACGCAAATTGACAATAAAACACGCAAAGCCGACTCTTGATTTTTCATTTAATAAATATTTCATAATTATTTCTATAGAAACCACCAACAAAATAATTTAATTCAGGAAGAAAAAGACGAACACTAAAAAATATTATTTTAAAAAGTAATAAAAATGTCAAGAATAGTAATAATAATAGAAAAAAGTATGTAAAATTCGTAATAAAAAATAGTATGTGCAATTCGTGCGGGATTGTCGATTGCCCACTCAAGCGAATGAGCGCACTCACTATGTTCGTGCGCTCAACTTCGTTTTCGTGGGCAATCGACAATTTTCCGCACTTATTGCACAATATACTATTACAGAATTCTTGCAAGTTCATTAAATATTTTACGAATATGTTACTAAAGGGATTTTATTAAAACAAAAAAAAAAAATAGATAAATTAATAAATAAAATAATAATTATAAAAAACAAGTTATTACAGGAGAATTTATTAATCAAATAAAACATATCACGTGGTACAAATGAAAGAGTAGATGGTAAAAGAAGGATCATTACTAAGGAAGATCCAGCAATAATGGATTAATCATGGGTGAATTATTTTCACATTAACTAGTGAAGTTAAAAATTGAAAATTTGCAAACAAAAATTTCAAGTAACGTAAAAGCCCCTATTGGCTGGGTACGTGATGGCAACGACATCTATAATATACTTTTTTCCAGGCTCATTAACGAATATAAATAATGGTAACCGTGGAAATAAATAAAAATATTTTCAAAAAAACCGTAAAATCTGAATACAAATATTTGCTATTTAAAACTTTTATTTTTTATAAATTAATTTGAATAATTTGAGGTATAAAATACTGGATGAAGTATAATAGTTGTATTAAAAAAGTAATTAAACAATTTTCGACATTAACATGGATATAATTATCAAGACAGTATTTCCTTCCAACCCCGGACTATGCAGAGGAAAAAATTGCTGGTGATGGTGAAGCACGCCAGGAAAATTCGAAAATTAAGAAATGCTGGCCATAAGTCATTTATTAGTTGAATGTACATACATAAGACAAACATCAATATCTCCTTATAAAACATCATTGCATGTGAGTTAAAATACTTTTAATTCTTTATATTTATAATATTTATATTATTTATAATATTTATATTTATAATATTTTTAATTCTGTATTTATAGATTGACGTGTAGACGTTAATATTGTTGACAGATAAATAAGGAACGACATATTAGTGGCAAAATTGCGTTTATAATCAAAGTGGACCAATGTAAATATTTTTATTTAATATTTTTTATTACACTATAAACACATATGAGCATGTATTATTGCCTGTTTTCTCTACTACTCACGCCGCAATCGATTTAATTATCCCCACCATATACTTCACACCCTGCCAATACCGGAACACTATTTTTAGGTGTGAAATTAACCTGGCTTATAAAAATTGACTAATAAATTAAACACCCATATTAATAAGCACGAAAGAAAGCTTTTTTAATCAAATGAATATGTTTTTAAATAAATAAAACCCAAAAATTTTTATTTATTAATGTTTTTCTTTTACAAAATGTCTACATCTATATCAAAACAAAGAAATATTAATGACACTAGGAGTTGGGAATCAATATACAAGCAGACGTGTAATATGAGTAATATGACACATAGAGTGACATCTAGAGGTCAATGTAGGAAACATAGAATGGTTTAAGTATCGGACGTAAATAAAGGATCAAAATACTGTATTCAACAAAAATTGTTTAATACTCGTACATTTAACTGTATCGCAATAAGTTTTACACATTCATATGATGCATAAGATGGTATTGTATTCTCTTACTTTAGTATAAAATTAGTATATTGTATCTGTTGAAATTGTGGCGAAATTAATTAGTATCAATACAAGAATTGCCAGTAAAATCTAAATTTTCCCGAAAAATATTGTGGGAGATCATTATTAAAAAAAAGAAACGTATCGATTTGAAGGTTTTTATTCTCTATAAAAACGTTGCAAAATTCAATCCAAAAATTTTTTCTACAAATGCGTAATGGAGATCTAATCAGGGGTGTATTTAGCTATATCATAGCCGTGGTCGTCGAGAGAGGGAGTAGTTATGGGAGTAATCCAGGGGTTCGGGACTGAGAGGGGGAACCCCGGGCCTGAAAAATTTTGTTTATTTTTATTTTTTGCTCATCGATTGTATTTTTGGATATAAATTTTTGAAAAATTATTTGCTTTTTCTGGGGATCAGTCATTTTTTCGTCGGTCCTGATTATAGCCCAGATCTAAGGGTAATCATGTCCTCTATAATTATAATAGTCATATATATATATATATATATATATATATATATATATATATATATATATATATTTCATTAATTTAGTAAGGAAACATTAAATGCGAGGTGCTTGAAATGCGCTTTAATTGAAAAATAATCATTCTATTAATAATAATTTTTGTTATCAGAGGTTTCTTTCAGAAATAACTTAGTGTTCGGTATAGGGAGGCTTTTACCCTATGTTTTTTTTTTTTTTAGGGAACTGCGATTTTTTCTAAAATCGGCATGAACACTAGCCTTTAAACTGGAGGACAGATTACCTTAATCCTAGGTTTATTTTAAAGCAAACTGAATTTTTTATAGGTTATATCTATAAAATATAAAGCTGTTTTATTTTCTTATAAAATACCTCAGGGTGTCCTTTATTCAAATTTTCAAATGTCAATGAAAATTCTCAGACATTTCGCTCACTTTTTACTAATTACTTAAATTCTCACATTTTCCCAACCCGGTCTTTTCGTTTTTCCAGAATGTGGCCACCCTGAATATTTATTCGACTGTAACCCAGTTAGTTGTTTTAATTATAATTTTATTAATTTATGACAACGGCAACAAACAAATTCTTCTCATCTGATTTTATATTTAATCTGACAGCTATCAAAACACGTACATTGACGAAATCACAATATAATAGTACATAATGTTGATCTAGGGTAAAATTTTCCATTAATTTTTTTTCTTTGTGAAGTGGGTATAGCGGAGCCGAATACATGTGGTATCGTTTACAAGGAAAGACAAATTTCGTGGAAATCCTGTCAAATTGACATCATATACAAGACATCTCACTTATCACGAATTATGTGGAAGTTTTACCCTGTTTTTTTTTTTGAGTTTTGCGCATAAATTTTCCATTACATATAGATTTTCGATTATAGAAAAAATTAGTCTCACATAAAGTCCTGTTTTAGGCTGACGAGCATCAACCAGGAGATTTTGTAACTAAGTTAGTATTATACTAAATGAGTGAAAAGTTGACGACTTCAATTACTTTCTATACTAATGTAGTATTTTCAGTTGTGGAGTATTTTACTAAAGAAGTATTGAAAATATTCTCTTAAGAGTAAACGATTGCTGATGTGCACCACTCTGGAGTATTATACTAAAATAGTAAGTAAGAGAGTAAACAAAGCCAAAATATGTATACTCTTACCCACTAGTAGGAGTATGTAAAAGAGTATCTTTAAAAAACATTGGTGACCTGCATTTTTGTGCCTTCTTTTCGGCTTATTTTCATAATTGAACATTTTTGGGGGTTTTTAATTAGATATTGTAATATGGTAATAAAATGATATTAAATATTGCAGTCAGTTTCCAATTATTTGGGGGCATGTTAACTAGGCTGAATATGAAAACCTTCTAAATAATTTTTAAACACAATAAAGTCAGGTAGAGAAAAAAAAATGATTAAAAGGTAAAATAGTAAGAGTCATCAGGCATTTCTGTTTAACTTGGTACAATTAATATTTATTAATTTTTCTTTTTCTCTATTTCATCTTGTTTCCATCATTTTAGTTTGCTTTTTACGCAGTCTGGTTTTTTGATTTTTTTAATTAACTTTTTTATGACTAAATTTTTTTTCAGTTTAGTTTTTGAATTAACTATGATTTTGATTTGTCCGTCCTTGTTCTCCTCATTACTATACCGAGTAATCAGTGGTGACTGTATTTTGACAATATGGATGGTGTTTTTAGATAACACGTCTCAGTCTATAGTATGAACTGCTCAAAATAGAAAAGACAGGCGTATATACAAACAAGCTTTTTATTTGGGGGGGGGGGGGTGCGTACCATATTAGAAAAATGAAAGTGTTTAATTTTTAAAATTTTTAGAAAAAAAAAACTAAGAAACTAAAAATTTGTTCTCTGAAGATTTTTTTGTTTATAGTGTATGTCACCCAAATCATTATTTTTATCTTTTTCTGACAAAATTTTTATGTTACATCACATATTTCTAATAACTAAAAGAGTATTTGGAGAAAACTAAAGTAGTTGAAACTAAAGAAGTATTTTGTGAATGAGCTCTCCGAGCAAAACTAATGTAGTAAAATACTAAAGTAGTATAATACTTCTTTAGTTCTAACTAAAGTAGTTTACAAAACTAAAGTAGTAAAATTCTCTGGTTTGGTGCTCGTCAACCTTAAAGTGTTTAGAATCATATTATGAATTTTACGAATTTTTTTATTTAAATCAGAAGCATGAAATAAATAATGTTTCGACATGAAAATTTAAGAGAGTTTTTTCCGCTTCCCGGAAGAATACTGGATCATGGATACGTTTCACAGTATAATAGGTAGCGTAGACCGGGGCATGTTTACAGATCTGCCGTGACTAAAAGGACCCGATACCTTATCTCTATACTTTGATCTATCCTTTTTTTGCAGTTTGTCTTTTTTTATATTTATATAGTTGCCACAATTAGACTCCAGTGACCACCAAACAGTTGTGAATAGAAATTTGAAAAAAAAAAATAGATTACTCTTATTTGTTAATTTACTGTTCCTTATATTCTTACTTTAATAAAACATAGTATAGTAAAATATTAAGTATTATTTTATAAACTCAATTTCATAAAGTAACGATAATATCCATTAAATATTAAAAAAAAGTTTGGTTTGAAAACGAATTAAAATAAATATTAGCACATCAAAATCATATTTACAAAATAAACAAAAACCACAAAAATATCTTCAAGTTAGAAAAGTCAAAAAAATTTCTGTTTCTTCTTCATAATCTTCATACGTTGGAAACACACTTGCCAACACAGTTATCATCATGTTATCAATAAACTATGTAATAAAATTTTCCAAAAAAGCCCAGAAATATATTGTATAAAGTGGGTGGGTAATAAAACAATTTATTATCCTGTTTTTGAAGATATTTAACAAAAGCTGAAAAAACTTATGATAAATATGTTAAATATAATCTTTGTTCAAATATTCTAAAAACGAAAATGAGAAAGACAAGAACATTTCATAGAAATAATATTATTTGATAAAAAATTAATAAATAAGAATTTGATTTAACTTCAAAATCAGTATTCAAGCTTATTATTGATAATACATATGTTATTGATAATACCTACAGCTGGTCCACCGATTGGTAATCACAGATACAATGTTTGGTGTACGTTGTTGAGGGTTATTCATACTTGTATTCGCTATTCAAACTGTTCATAATTTTATAACTATAGTAACAGCCATACACGCTCTGTATAGCTGTATAAGATTATAAAGCAAATAAACTAAAAAGGCTTAATTTCGGTTAGAAAAATACTTTTCGCAAGACATACTACACCCATAAGTTAAATAAAATTGGTTTTTAAACTTTTCCTTTTGTAATTAAAGTTATATTTATAAACGTAATTAGAAAATACATTAACTTTATGTGTAAGTGTACAAGCAATTCTGTAAGACATTATTTCCTATGTTATGTATGGTTGCTTTCGTCACTCACCCGACGAAATCGGGTCCAAATAGTCACGGCACATCTGTACTCAGTTTTTAGTTTTTGGTTATTCTAATTTTTTTGTATTATTGTTATTTATTTATTTTTGATACTCAATTATAACTTGATTGTTAAGCTTCATTTTGACGCATGAAGAGCTTCCTACTATTATACTTTTTTTATTTAGATACTCAGCTTATTTGTGAGTGATGTCACTTGTGTAAACATGCGCCCTTTAGTCGGTAAGTTTACACAGTACCTGGGGTAAGTTTACACATTTCTAAAATGAAAAAATTTAAGGGTAATAACTGTGAAAAACACAAATATATATATGTGAATCGGTTTTATTAAGGGAGACCACTAGTGTGACGTTTTCAAAAAATTGGAAAAATTTTTTTTGCATGTTTCGATAGTCTATACCTTTCAAAATAACAAACTAAAATTTCAAGTGCATATCTCAAATAGTTTTTGAGTTACAACCATCCGAATAGTGGATTCTGATTTTCATTGTTAACTTTGAGGTATTGAGAAATGTATGAAGGTTGATAGGCGTTTCTGGGCGTGGCTGCCAGTCACATGTTCTGGGGAAGCTAGACACTGGCACATTTAAACGACTCATCTAGTTTTACTATGATCGTTATAGTGAGTACATCGTAAATAGTTTTAGTAAAAATTCTCAGTGATTAAAACTAAATGGTAAATTTACGAAAAACTGCATTTTTCAAATTTGTTGCAGTTATAACTCGAAGACAAATCATTCGATGGATATTATTCTTATTGCAGCTTCTTTTATATATGTTTCTTCGTGCCATGAACCTCGAGTTTTCCGATCGAATAAAAAATGTAATTTTTGCACGCCAAAAATCATCAAATTTTCGCGCAAATTTTGAAACTATTTTTAAAAAACTCCGCCATTGTGTTAAATTTCAACTTTTTTTTTCGATTGAGGTTCAGGGCACGGGCAATACCTTCTAGTTTAATAGGCTTTTTGGTTTTTTTGATTTCAGGCACTATGAATGTCGTTATCACTGCAGCAGTTGGGAACCTTTTTTTTTGGAAGCTTGGGAGATCTTGAATAACTCACTGAATTTTCAATTTTTTGGTCCAAAAATTTTATCATGAATTAAATATATACCAACGAATATATCCTGAAAATATTAATACATTCCATATAGTAGTTTTCTTTAACAAAATTCCGAAAAATCACCTTTTTCAGGCGGTCACACTAGTTGTCCCCCTTAACAAAAAAAAATAAATAAAATAAAATAAAATAAAATAAAAAAATAATAATAAAATATAAAACTTCAAATACTAAAAAGCATAAAGTAACGAGAAATTGCCAATTAATACACTGAAAAAAAATTACGGTAATTTTTACGAAAATTGCTAGTAAAAAATTACGGAGCTTTCTGGTAATGCGGGCATAAGTGATAGGCAAAGGAGAAAGTACGATGAGTATAGTGAAAATTACTCTATAGCTCCGTAAAATTTGACTGCACAGTAAAAATTACACTGTGACTCCGTAAAAATTTCGGCGCTGTACAGGAAAAATTCTACTCTCTTACTGTATTATTTATAAGGTTTTTTTTTTTATTTATTAATAAATAATTGAATTAAAATAGTTTAAAAAGATATTGATAGGAGGGTAAGGATTAAAATCAAATTATTAATATTGAAAAAATGTTCTGTGGTTTTTTATTATTTGTGGAAAAACACGTTTCAATAACCATCAATACATATAAAAATCTTAATTGTTATATCTTAATTATTAGTTCTTTATCAATAATAAAATAATGCGATTTGATAGTTATATGCGATAAATAATGCGATGAAATAATTCATGAGACACAAATAAGAATTCTTTGTTTTAAATGTAAAGTCCATTAAATAGTTTATCATAAAAAAAAAAGTAGAAAAGAAATGATAACACTCCTCGTACACATCACATACAAGGTACACACAACAATAAGTTAGTGGTCTGTTTGCAGTAGAAGCTGTATTCAAAATGACCTTGGTGTGGTGCGGACCTCGGATTACGCGTGCCAGAGCGAATAGAAGCAGACAAGCACATAGTCTTCTTGCGTTACGTTGGTGCGATGCTTGTGTGAGAGAGATGCCGAAAGACAGGTTTCAAGTAGAAAATAGAGATAACAAATAGCGTCTACCCTCTACTTTTCCTATTAGCTTAGTAAAAATTACACTGTGCCTCCGTAAAAATTCTTCTATCTCTAGTACAATTTAACAAAAATTAAGTAAATTTTCCTGGTATCCACTTGAAATTTTCTAGCCATCGAATTTTACGGTGCAATATAGGAAAAATTTTTAAGGTGTACAGGAAAAGTTTGAAAGGCATTTTTTATATTTTTGCTTGATATTTTCCTACCGACTGGTCACTTGAGCCTGGTTTACCGGAGGCAGCTCCGTAATTTTTACTGTAATTTTTTCTCAGTGTATACAAATTAGTATGAAATAATAAGCAGGGTCTACACATTGGCTAGAACGGCACATTAAAAATTGCTTTCACAGTTCGCGTATACAAGAAAAATTGAATCAGTTTCAATAAACCTACAATTATCATGTGTCTATATCTTACACTATATGTATTGTATCCAGTGTGCGCCAGGTTTAGAATTTCTGAATCATTTCAAGCAGTATATACAAGCATAGTTCTCATCGTCATTTTCATTATCCGATTCACATGAGCCGTCATCCTTTGGTTTTGTAATTTTTACATTTTTTGTGTTTCTATCTTTTCAGAGCAAAACAATTTTTTTTAGTTCCGTTTATTTCTTATTCTTGAAAATATCTTTTTTTATCGTTTCTTCCTGCTTTTACCAGTTATTTTTTTTTTGAATCTGCTTTCTTAAATGGTCACACATCTTCTGGCGTTGAAAAAAAGTTGATAAATCAACAAATAAAACACGATTTAAAGAATGTGTAAACATACCCCATGTGCCTTGTGTAAACTTGCCCCTTCGGCATATTTTCAACAAAATATAACCTATAATTTTTTTTTAATGAGATTAGCATTTAACAAACTATCTTAAAATAAGCGTAAAGGAACGACCTAACAAGATATTCCATTATTAATTGTAAAGATCTAATAGTATAATTACAATTCACACTAACATAGTGTTGTAAAAATTGACTCATTTGAAAAAAAAAATCACAAATTCTGCTCTACGTTGTTTGTTACTAATAGTACTGGTTGCAAAGTGACGTGCTTGCAAATGACAGTCTCAGCAACTTGTTTGGTCTGACAAGTGCTGCCCTCCGATCAACGGTTTGTGAGCTATAACGATTGTGTAAACTTACCCCTGTACCAAACTTGCACCGGTCTACCCTACGTATACGGGCAACAATAAAATATTATCGTAGCCTGTACTCGATTATATATAAACTGTTCCATTATTTTTTACCAATTTTAAGCGTTACTGTCAATTTTCCAACTGTACCCCTGCCCAAAAGCATTTCCACGTTAAAGCTAAAATGAGTAAACAGAACACAAATTCCAGAAAAACTGATTTACATACTACATAAAGTAATTTTTGAATTCAAATGGGTGAAACACCCCCTCAAAATAGCTTTGCAGTTTTCAAGTAGATACTCTTTGTGTTCGTAGCTTTATCATGTTATAATAGTGTTTTTTTTTTTTAAATTTTCGTTATCGAATATTTTTAATCGTGAATACCTCGTAAATGGTATATCGCAAAAAATAACAGAACCTTAAACTATTTTTAAAATTTTGTAAATTACGACTATTACAATCTACTTTTTGTTATCGAAAATCATACCTACTAGAAAATAGTGCCACAGATTTTTTTGAAACTAACTGTACCTACATTACATTTATATTGTATATTGTTAAACAATATGGTAACAATTCTGATGAAACCAAATATTTATGTCCATGTGACAACGCCTATGTATAGTATGAATGTTAGTCACTAATGACATAGCAATTCTATACATCACGACACATTATTGCACGTTGTAGCGGGCCAGATACAAAATATATTTACCACGGTTTTACGAGTATAAATGTATCGACGAAAATGAACGTTAAATTTTCTAGAATTACTTATCCACAATATAAATATGTAAAAGAATGGAAGGACATAAATTATCAGGAATGAGAATCAGATGTAAAATTTTATGGTATATGTCATGAAATCATTCGGGAATATCATGTATTTATATTTTGGTTTTGTGTAATTTCCAAAAATTTCCATAAAATAACATAAATATTTTTCAAACATAATAAAATTTATTGAATTATTTTATTTGTTTCTGATCATAATTTTTTTATTCGCCACTTAAATATAAATTATTTACAATTTACTAAAATTTATTAATAACATGAGCAATCACAAAAAATTCACCAAGTGCGCGCTGGGCACTTATCAAATCAGGGTTCCTTTTTCTATCTATAAAAGATTTCAGTTATTAATAGATTTGAGCGTTACTTTATGGTATTCCATATTTGTAAATAATAAACAAATATTTTACTTCGCAAAAATACCACTTTTATTTTGAAACTTTTAATCAGGCTTTAATCTAGGAAATTTAATATATAACAATAAAACAAAAATTTATAAACTTAAAAAATCGGGTATCTACAAATTAAACTGCCAAGATTGGAATGGTTTTTACATCGGTCAAACTGGCAGAAACTTTGAAACCCGGAGAGCAGAGCATTTTAGGTCATACAGAAATAAGAAATCCGACTCTGCTTTTGCGAGGCACTTAATAGACACCGGACACACACCAGAACGGGAAATTACTGTGTTACACGAGGCAAGCAAAGGACAGAAGTTAACAATCCTAGAAGCAATAGAAATAAATAAACATAGCTCCGATCACCTTTTAAATGATTACACCGATATTTACAGTTCAACTTTATTTTCAATATTATAACTTATTTAAATTTTAATTTCTGTTTAAAACTGTATTCACTGTAATATTGTCTTTTTGTCATTTTCAAGTTCAATCTTTTGCCACGTGTTTGTTTGCGTCTTGGCACATGTAATGTAATCTTATTTTTCTTGATTTTTGGATTCTCCTATCACTCCCACCCCTTCCACTTCCACATCACAGACCACTCCCCCTTAATAAGTATAGGTAGATAAAACTAGTATTTAAGGCATATAACGAATGTAATATTTATTCTGTTTGAAAATGAACTGACGGTTCGAAACAATATTGTCACAGTTTCAAAATAAAAGTGGTATTTTTGCGAAGTAAAATATTTGTTTATTATTTACAAAGATTTCAGGATCCTAAAAGTAGATACTACACTTGGAACAATATGTAAAATAAAGTAATGTTTTATGAAAAGTAAACTTGATATTCTTTCATATTAGAAAATGGTATGTGGCATTATCTACTTTAGCGCTTTATTAAATTAAACCACATGGGAACATTTAAACACTTCTCAGTTTTTAAAATACTGATTATTCCAACAAAATAACCAAATGCTTTTTAAGCTAGAACATTCAGAACAATTTTACAATAATTCGATAAATAGGTAGGCTTTACATTTATTTTTAGTATTCCGTACTAAAAATGGAATATTTATGAAATCATTTCGTCATCCATCGGTCACAAGCAATTTTCTTTCAAATTATTCGAGATAAAATTTTAAAATTTGGCACAGAGGTAGAATGAAGCGGCTCAGTTATGGATTTGAAATTTAAAAAGTTGAGTTTTGATTCCTGGAGTTAATTTCAGGAGATGTACTAGGACATGGAAAAAGAATGTGGTGACTGAATCATAATTATCATGACTGGAAAATTTCAGCGCCAGTTAGTTACATCAAAGTCCTGTTTAAAAACAATTTAACTATTGTACGGTATACTGTTTGCGTAAGTATACAATTTGCACTTGGTCAGTATTTTTTTTTTTTTTTTTGTGAAAAAATATTCAAAGTAGACCCTAAGGGACGCGTTATAAAGTAAAATAGAAACATTTACCAGTATATTCGATTTCCACGCGTAACCCTTATTTACATTTTATCTTAAACGAAACCGCCGTTGAATCGTCGAAGAAATGAAGTAATAATCAATACCGTCCTGGAGTGTTGAATATGTCGAAAGGAAGTCTATTAATTTTGCATATACTCATGATAGAATTTTAAACCCATGTACTCACCCATTTTTGTACAGGTATACATAGTGTATACTATAAAGTTTTAAGATACAATCTAGAATTTAAATTCCTCCTACTGTTTTGCTTTACAATTTTATTAGAAATGAAAAAAATGGTAGCGAAAATCTGTAAATAGCACCCACTTTCATGGCTCTGTGATCAAAATTATCATTTTTGTAGGAGAAATTTGAGTAAATATAGTTGATAATGTCATCATGATTCATACTTGAGCACCTCATAAAAACTTATTAACGGAATATTAGTAATGTTAGGATAAATTTTCCCTTAGAAGTGGGAAATTATGCCTTAAAATTCATATTTTCATCAGTCTTAATAACCTAATTTTATGAAAAAGGGAAAGAACAGTAGTGGAAACCTATAAATGGCCTTAAATTCCATGTCTCTACCACCAAAATTATAATTTTTGTAGTAAAAAGCTGTACTTATATAGTGATGTCATCACGGTTATTTTTAATTTTCTTAAATTACTCACTATTTAAGTGATTTCAGGTCTTAACAAAATTTTAATAATTTAGAAAATAGTTTTCGGTTACTATGATCAAAATTACAAAATTATATGTTTTAGATACCTCAATAGTGTATCCTAAAAAATAATTATCAGCTTAAAAAAAATTATAACTCCTTAAAAAATTGTTTAGTTATTCGATATTTATTTTCATCAACTTGTAGATATGGTACAATCATCAAAATTTCTTTCAGATTTCTTACTTACTATGATCCATACAACATAATTTTTTCAGAAATATTTCTTTCTGAGTGCGTCATAGTTAAAAAAAATTAAATGTGAAAAGATTTTTTTCGAGATTATGTTTGTAGTACAGGCACCAAAATATTTCTGCAGCCTTCTCACTATGATTGATAGAACATATAATTTTGCTAGAATTATTTTCCGAGTGCATCATAGTTAAAAAAAATTAACTGTCCGAAAATATTTTTTTTCGAAATAGGTATAGACTACCGGGTACTCAGTCGATCGGAAATCGTTTGCAAATTTTGAATATGTTCATAAAAACGTTTGTGACTGCGTAGTTTTCGAAAAAAAGAACATAGTCGAGTCAAATCTTCAAACTCGTCGATCAGCCGAACAACTATCATCAATTTTTGAAACCATCAATGTTGCATCAAATAGAATCAAAGACGTGTAAAATCATTCTGGTGAACGTATCGCGAACGTAACCTCTAAAAAAGTATTGCTCAGTCTCATTTGCAATAATCATCATTCTGGTAGTTTTAAAAATTGATGATAGGTATTCGGCTGATCGAGGAATTTAAATATTTCAGTCGACTATTTTCTTTTTTCGAAAACTACGCAGTCACATTTTTATGAACATATTCAAAATTTGCGAACGATTTCCGACTGACTGACTACAAACATAACCTCGAAAAAATCTTTTCAGACATTTAATTTTTTTTAACTATGACGCACCCGGAATAAATTTCTGAAAAAATTATAAGCTGTATGTACCGGTCATAGTAAGACCCCTGAAAAAAGTTCTGGTGATTGTACCATAGCTACAAGCTGATGAAAAAAAATATTGAAAAATTAAACAATTTTTTAATTTTTAAATATTGAAAAATATTTAAAGTTCGATTACTTTGTCTATTTCACGAATTAAAAGTTATTTTTACTGAACGCGTTTCCAACCTTTCGGTCATCCTCAGAGTAGAAAGATGAAAATAATTAATGGGAATTTATAGGTAAGCTTTTATTTTCTTAAGTTTTTTCTTATATGTCTTATATTTTTTCTTATATGTATAGGTAAGAAAGATATATAGGAGGGGTGTAATATTATTGAATTGGGAAAACCCATAAAATTTTTGTATCGAAGCAACTAAATATACATGTAAAGAAGAGAGCAATTAAACGAGTTTGTAGGTACCGATATGAAAAAATTTTTATTTTTACCTAATAATATGACTGTTCAAATAAATGACCTGTTTATGAAAACTAAAATAGGGGTGTCCAAAATTATTGAAAGACTGAAGTGATTATATTCGTTCAGAAATTTATTTTTAATAGAGGAGAATTATTTAGATCATTTTGATCGTTTAAAACTTCTATTTGTGGGTCACTATTTAATCTATTAATTTCTAGAGCCTCTAAAAGATTCAATTTTAAACCACTATGGCAAACATGTAGAACTTTTGGTTTATGGTCTGTTTTGGGAAGATGACCTGTTTCCAAGATGTGTACAGACCGAAATTAGAGCTGTGTTTTTGTGATCCAATGTGTTCCTTATATCTTATGTCGAAACTTCGTCCTGTTCGTCCCACATATTTGGCGTTACAATGGCAACAGTCTAGGCGGTAGACCCCACTCTTTTTTAGTGGATCAGTTTTTTCTTTGGCGTTGTAAAGGAAACGGCCAAGATTTCCAATAGAATGAAAAGCTGGTGATATATTATATTTTGTAAACAGGTTACCAATTTTATGTGAGATGACATACCTAAGAATGAAAGAGATACATATTGTTTTGGGTCTGGGTCAATTGTAAGGGGAGGATATATTTGTTCAATGGTGACTTTGTGCTGTTTTTTACGGATAAAATCGGGTAAAATCCGTAAAAAACAGCACAAAGTCACCATTGAACAAATATATCCTCCCCTTACAATTGACCCAGACCCAAAACAATATGTATCTCTTCCATTCTTAGGTGTCATCTCACAATTTCTAGAGCGGTAATAGGAGATATAGAGTATATTAAATTAACTGAATTATTCATAGGTGTATAAGGATGAATAATAATTAATCACACTAACATAATTAATAAATAAGAAAGAGATTGTGGAATAAAAACACAACTGTTATTCTGACGTTTACGACATATTTGAAAATTAATTTTGACAATGTATGTAAACTAGGTCGGTATGAAGAAATTTTCGCAAGCGGTAGCAGATGCCATACAAATATTGTAATGAAAATTGCCTATTGAAAACTGTGAGCACACAAAAGTGATAAAAGGTTGCCTTCGGCCTCTGCAAAACCACTAATTACAGCAAATAATTCACTGGCATATACATACATATTCATACTCTGTGTGTCTGTGTATGAGTTAAGGGTCAGTCAAACTTGTACGGCCGCCCGGATCATTGTACGCAGTTGTAATATAATTTTCCTCTACGACTTGACTTTTACCCAAGTTAACCGCCGTTTCTGAATGCCTCGCGCTGTGAATTGATTTTGTAAAATCTAAAACCTTTCAAAGATGAGACGACAACGATTTTTTTTTAATAAAATCAAAGTTTTGCGTTCCAAAATCACTATTTTACAAATATGTAGGGTATGGTCGTGTAAGATGGCGCAATAGGTAAGAGTGCGCACTCCTGTGTTCTCAAAACAGGAACAAAATTTGTTACCAATTTTAATCGTGTTTTGAAGTGTTCGAGTATCTGTAATTGCCCACCAAAAAATATTGATTTACGACAGAATTCCGATATTCTAGATAAGTTTAAAATTTTTAAATACGATTTGATATTATTTTTCTCGAATTCGAATGTGTTACCACGGTTTATGTCGAAACAAGTTAAAAGCTATGAATGTTCCTGCGGCTAGTAAAGGTAGTCACAAACTAGCTTTGATCACTTTAATTCGTGTCAGTACGTGTCAATGTTTCCCACAGGATGATATTGCAAGTCTACTTTATATACCGGGCTCCGTTTTTGGTCTGGGCGACTCTGCTAAATAGATATTAATTTTGGACAATGACCCAATAATCCGGGTGATCGTACCTGTCTGATCGATCCTTTATACGGTCTACAACTATAGAATATAGACGACACAGGTACAGTTTACAACATGGACACAAAAGGATATACTAGAAATAAATGGTGATTTAAGTGATTTAATATCGGTAAAAACCATAAAGGTTAGATAAAATTGAATTTACTCGTCCACCATTTTTAGTGAGGGAATTATATTTTTATTTTAATTAATTTAAATGTTAATTTAATGCCGTAGACAGGTCTTAAGATACCGGAGTATTTCTATAATATCAGAATTTATTGGATATTAACATTTAGAACGTCAAAATTCCACAATTTTGGTAGGTTATTCGTAATTTACACTGAAATTTTGTCGTTCTGATGTGAAAAATTGAAAATTTGTCGTTAAAAATATTATCTTGAAGTCGCGTCGTCAAGTGTATTTAATCAACTTTTTGGTACAAAAATCATAATTATGATGACAGAGATGTAGAATTTGAAGTTATTTGCTAGTTTTTACCAGCGCTCTTTCCATTTTTGAAAAAAATTAAAAGCATTGGTCTAACAAAAAGGCTACTGGCGGATAAACCTGGGCAGAAATGCTCCCGCCCAGGTTTGTTGGCTTTTTCCAGCTAACTGCCTTCGATGTCATATTGAAATTTACTGAGTTTCAGCCCTTAAAAATTCACCCTTTGGTGGTAAAAAATTATTTTTTGAAAATCGAAAAAATTTATAACTTTTGAATGGCTTGATCGATTTGGCTGAAATTTTTATGTTTCAGACACCTCTATAGTGTGTTTCAGAAACAATTATCAGCTTCAAAAAAAATTATAACCCCACCAAAAATAGCTATTTATGCAACAAGTACATAATTAAGATCTTTATGAACGAGCCGTGTTTATGGCTGAGCGAGCTTGCGAGCGAGGCCAATTAAAATAGGCGAGTTCATCAAGTCAAATTATGTCGAAGTTGCATACAAAGCTTTATGTACGACTGCTAAAATTTCTAATTATTTATGAATAAAAATCAAATTTATAAATCTGATATCTATACCTTAAATAAGAAATGTATATTATATGTAGTTGGCATAGACAAATTTATTATATTTTTAAAGTATGCTTTGGTTATTATCTACCATCTGAAGCTGATAAAATTTAGGAGCATTTTTAAAAAGTTTTTCAACAAAAATTATTAATATTTATAGAAAACAGGAAAAAAAGTTGTCTGGATTAAATATTAATAATAGTTCAGACTGTGTAATTAATATTAATTAGGTATATAAATATTTGTAAATATGGTATACAAACAAAGTTAGTGTTTTAGCGAATTTCCAAAAGTGAAACTGGAAATACGCTATTACAGTAGGTGTCATGACGGGACTTAAGCCCGGGATCATAACAGAAATGTGTTTTGAGGTCCCTAGAATACGAAAATGATATTCACTAAAATTTATATATATATATATATATATATATATATATATATATATATATATATATATATATATATATATATATATATATATATATATATATATGTGTGTGTCGCCACGATAACTCTCGAACGAAACGTCTAATGCTTATGAAATTTTGTGTGCGGACTGGATTCTCGGCTAAATTCGTTAGCCAGACACGTCGGATGCCCAGAAGTAGGTTGTCTGGCCATTTTTTATCATTCGATCCTATCATAAGACAGTTCGATTTTTACATCGTTGAAAAGGAAAAAAAAATTATGAAGAAAATATTCTTATAATTTTCTTTCTATTTTAAGTATTTTTCGAGAAAATGTAAATTTTCACCATTATTAGTTTTCTTTCTTTGTTAGTCTAATAAGTAATTTATATTTATATCTCAGTTCTTTATGAAGTATAAAAATATTTCACTTTTTTATTAAAGAATTTTGTGAGAACAAGTGAAGTTTATTCACATACATGTGTTATAACACACATACATGTATAGAGTTTTGTTTCTCATTTATTGCATTATAATTAGCATGGTTTTATCTCATGTTGAAAAATGTAAATTAAACAGATTTTCTAAGCTAATGTAATGAAGAATTTTTTTTTTTTTTTTATTGAATTTTTAAGTAAACAAGAAATTGAAAATTATGTTATGATATAATATTATTAATATGAAACAAAACAAAATATGTACAATGTACATATGTACCTATGCACGGAAAAATATTTTGAATCGATTTTGAAAATTTTTTCACTAATAATTAATAATGTTAAAAAATTAAACCATTTCAAATGGATTTAAGGTATTTTATGTGAGGTCAAGGTTTTCGGGACCTAAAAAGGCCAGAAATTAATTAACCAATCGATTTTAAAAATTCTTTCACTGTTAGTAAGTTAAAGTATTTGAATTAATTAATTAAATGATGTCCGCAAGAAGCTTACGGACTACCATAAGTTATATGAGATCCTTAGAACCCTTTTCTTACTGTTAGAGTACTAGACTTGTATGAGTTTCGCCAGGATTTACTGATCCCATAATTGTAAAAAATAAACTAACCGACCAATTTTAAAACTTTCTTCACTGTTACAGAGCTAAACTATTCTAGATAGATTTAGAATACATTATGTAAGGTCCGCCAGGGTCAAAAGTGTCAAAAATAAACTAACTGACCGATTTTGAAAATTTTTTCACTGTTACAGAGCTAAACTATTTTAGATAAATATAGATTACGTTATGTAAGGTCTGACAGTGTCAGTAGGACCTAAAAGTGTCAAAAATAAAATAACTGACCGATTTTGAAACTTTTTTACTATTACCGAGGTAAACTATTTTAGATAGGTACAGGTTGTGTTATCTGAGATCCACAACTGTCCTGCGAATGCAAATGCGGCGTAGAATGCTACACAACGGGTTTTGAATATATATATATATATATATATATATATATATATGTATATATATATATATATATATATATATATATATATATATATATATATATATATATATATATATATATATATTACATAAAGTCCGCCTAGAATATACGGTCGAGCTAATTTTTTAATGAGGTCCACCGGGATCTTGCAGATCCGAAAACGCCAGTAATAAGCTATCGAACCGATGCTAAAAAATTTCTCACTGTTAGAGAACTAAATTATTTTAGATGGATACAACTATGCTGCACAAAATTCGTTCGGGTTCTTGGGTCCCTAAAAATACCAAAACTAATTACCCAGCCGATTTTAAAAATTCTTTTACTCTTAGAAAGCTAAACTATTTTAAATAGGTACAGGTCTTAGATGAGATCCGCCAGTGCCCAAGATTTGGAAATTCGCTATGTTATGCAGATGCTGCGACAGGGGTATTTTTTTTTTTTGTAAAATTGAAAATAAAATTTATCAAGTAGACTATTCTTTATTGCACTTGTGTTTTTTGCTTTTCATTATGCAACTAGTACCAAAAAGTATTACTTTTCATATCTCTTAGCAATGCAATAAAATAGCCTTTTATGATTCAGTCCTACATAAAATGTTTATTCTTATATAGTGCACAAGGCATCTATACAGCGTGAGTATTTCGAGAGTTGCCATTTTGATTACAAGCAAACCGTTGATTTAATCGAATTATTATTCAAATATGAATTGTAGATATCGACGGGGGTAACCGATTGCTATAGTCAGGAGCTTTATAGCTCTTATGGTTTTCGAGCTATGACGCAAACTTATAGTTTTTTAAATGGAAACGTATAGTTACGTAACTTAGAGTTTTTTAAATGGAAACGTAAGTTTTCAAAAATTTGTTTATGATTCAAAACTACCAGTAACACTCAAAGTATCATTATGTTTTATCTCATATTTTCGAGTAATTACGTTTTAAAAATGGTACTTTAAATTTCGCACTCAAATACTTACAAACGATTAGGATTTTATGAAATTTAAAAAGATATTAGCTCAATATGGCTGCCATTTTAATCGACGTAGTAAAGAAAAATTAAACGATTATTAAGTTTTTCATAGGAAATTAAAATTATTAAATAAATTAAATTATCATATAAAAAAAATAACTAAGGACAATAAGAAAATAAAATTTCAGTTTTAATTCATTGAAAAATAAAAAAATAATTTTTCTGAAGTCATTGTTTGACAGATTCATAGGCATCTAAACATCATAGATAATACTAGGGTTTTCGATCTCGATTCGATTTTATCGAAAATCGATTTTTGGAGGGTCGATCTTCGATTTTTTGAATCGATTCTTTGAAGACCAAATCGATACAGAGATCGTGAAAAATTTACGGGATCGGAGATCGATCTTTTTCAAATTTAAATTAGAATATTTTTTGTAAAAATTTTGATTTTTTAAAGTTATTGTAGAATATATTTTAACTATTTATGTTGTCAAATAATTTTACCACTTTTATGATTCATTTATAGAAAATTGAGTCAAATTTTTGATTCGTGTGACATTTTTAGCGCAGACTGAAAACCACTTAAATTATATTTTATTTATATTAAATTCAGTAAATTCAATTTCAAAGAAAATTCAAATTTTTTTGAAACTGATTTGTGATTTACTAATAAAAAAACTTAATTAAAACTTTTATATTTCTTTTATTTTCTGTAAGTACAAAAATTGAATCGATTTTTGTCAGATCGATCTTTTGTAAGCCGATTTTCTCCTGCATCGACCTTTGGTTTGACGATTCGAATCGATCCGCAAGATCGATTTTTTGGCCAGAGATCGGAAACCCTAGATAATACACTCTAATAACTTATGTAGATAAGACACTTCAATATACATTTGACAAAAAAAAAAATGTATCGATGATAATGCCCTCTGTTGGTCCAGGTACATAAATAAAATGAATTATTTTAAAGCAATAGCAATAGATGGCGTTTTAATAAAAATTGTTTTAGTTAAAATAACAGTTTTCAATATTTTCAATTTAAATTTTTCACAATGCCGAGAAAATCCGCTATAAAATGTGTTTTCGGCTGTATAACTGAAGGTATGTATTTGTATTAATTATTTATATGCAACCGAAACTTAAGTTTTATCAAGTTTTTGTAAATGAAGTGCCTTTAAAGTTATAGACCAAGAGCCCCTATGGTATGAAAATCCCCGTCATCGAACACACTCATAATTTAAGTGAAATTAGAAAGTAAATACACCAAAAAATAGGAAAAAGTCGGTCGCCTGTCATTAATCCTGAACAAATTGCCGTAATTAAGCGAATTATCGAAAATACATTTTTCGACGTTTTAAATTGTCAAATAATTCCAAAAAATTGATAATCAATAATTTTTTTCATAGTTACAAAATACCCCTGTCGCAGCATCTGCATAACATAGCGAATTTCCAAATCTTGGGCACTGGCGGATCTCATCTAAGACCTGTACCTATTTAAAATAGTTTAGCTTTCTAAGAGTAAAAGAATTTTTAAAATCGGTTGGGTAATTAGTTTTGGTATTTTTGGGGACCCAAGAACCCGAACGAATTTTGTGCAGCATAGTTGTATCCATCTAAAATAATTTAGTTCTCTAGCAGTGAAAAATTTTTTAGCATCGGTTCGATAGCTTATTACTGGCGTTTTCGGATCTGCAAGATCCCGGTGGACCTCATTAAAAAATCAGCTCGACCGCATATTCTAGGCGGACTTTATGTAATATATATATATATATATATATATATATATATATATATATATATATATATATATATATATATATATATATATATATATATATATATATTCAAAACCCGTTGTGTAGCATTCTACACCGCATTTGCATCCGCAGGACAGTTGTGGATCTCAGATAACACAACCTGTACCTATCTAAAATAGTTTACCTTGGTAATAGTAAAAAGGTTTCAAAATCGGTCAGTTATTTTATTTTTGACACTTTTACGTCCTACTGACACTTCAGACCTTACATAACGTAATCTATATGTATCTAAAATAGCTTAGCTCCCCAACAGTGAAAAAATTTTCAAAATCGGTCGGCTAGTTTATTTTTGACGCTTTTGGATCCGATGGACCCTGGCAGACTTTACATAACGTAATCTATATTTATCTAAAATAGTTTAGCTCTGTAAGAGTGAAAAAATTTTCAAAATCGGTCGGTTAGTTTATTTTTACCACTTTTGGGTCCCATGGACCCTGGCGGACCCTAAATAACGTAATGTATGTCTATCTAAAATAGTTAGTTCCCCAACAGTGAAAAAATTTTCAAAATCGGTCGGTTAGTTTATTTTTGACACTTTTGGACCCATGGACCCTGGCAGACCTTACATAACGTAATCTATATTTATCTAAAATAGTTTAGCTCTGTAACAGTGAAAAAATTTTCAAAATCGGTCGGTTAGTTTATTTTTGACACTTTTGGATCCCATGGACCCTGGCAGACCTTACATAACGTAATCTATATTTATCTAAAATAGTTTAGCTCTGTAACAGTGAAAAAATTTTCAAAATCGGTCGGTTAGTTTATTTTTGACACTTTTGGATCCCATGGACCCTGGCAGACCTTACATAACGTAACCTATATTTATCTAAAATAGTTTGGCTGTGTAACAGTGAAAAAATTTTCAAAATCGGTCAGTTAGTTTATTTTTAACACTTCTGGATCCTATGGACTCTGGCAGACCTTACATAACGGAATCTATATTTATCTAAAACAGTTTAGCTCTGTAACAGTGAAAAAATTTTCAAAATCGATCAGGCAGTTTATTTTTGACACTTTTGGGTCCTATGGACCAAGGCGGACCTTACATAACGTAATCGATATTTATCTAAAATAGTTTAGCTCTGTAACAGTGAAAAAATTTTCAAAATCGGTCAGTTAGTTTATTTTTGCCACTTTTGGGTCCTGTGGACCCTGGCGGACCTTACATAATGTATTCTAAATCTATCTAAAATAGTTTAGCTCTGTAACAGTGAAGAAATTTTTAAAATTGGTCGTTTAGTTTATTTTTTACAATTATGGGATCAGTAAATCCTGGCGAAACTCATACAAGTCTAGTACTCTAACAGTAAGAAAAGGGTTCTAAGGATCTCATATAACTTATGGCTGTCCGTAAGCTTCTTGCGGACATCATTTAATTAATTAATTCAAATACTTTAACTTACTAACTGTGAAAAATTTTTAAAATCGATTGGTTAATTAATTTCTGACCTTTTTAGGTCCCGAAAACCTTGACCTCACATAAAATACCTTAAATCCATTTGAAATGGTTTAATTTTTTAACATTATTAATTATTAGTGGAAAAATTTTCAAAATCGATTCAAAATATTTTTCCGTACATACATATGTACATTGTACATATTTTGTTTTGTTTCATATTTAATAATATTTATATCATAACATAATCTTCAATTTCTTGTTTACTTAAAAATTCAATAAAAAAAAAAATTCTTCATTACATTAGCTTAGAAAATCTGTTTAATTTACATTTTTTAACATGGGATAGAACCATGCTAATTATAATGCAATAAATGAGAAACAAAACTCTATACATGTATGTGTGTTATATCACATATATGTGAATAGTTTTCACTTGTTCTCACAAAATTCTTTAATAAAAAAGTGAAATATTTTTATACTTAATAAAGAACTGAGATATAAATATAAATTACTTATTAGACTAACAAAGAAAGAATAAAAGTGAAAATTTACATTTTCTCGAAAAATACTTAAAATAGAAAGAAAATTATAAGAATATTTTCTTCATAATTTTTTTTTTCCTTTTCAACGATGTAAAAATTGAACTGCCTTATGATAGGATCGAATGATAAAAAATGGCCAGAAAACCTACTTCTGGGCATCCGACGTGTCTGGCTAACGAACTTAGCCAAGCCAATTCAGAATCCAGTCCGCACACAAAATTTCATAAGCGTTAGACGTTTCGTTCGAGAGTTATCGTGGGAACACATAAATATATATATATATATATATATATATATATATATATATATATATATATATATATATATATATATATATATATATATATATATATAAATTTTAGTGAATATCATTTTCGTATTCTAGGGACCTCAAAACAGATTTCTGCCACAGTCCCGGACTCAGATTGCGTCATGACACCTACTGTAATAGCTGAATTTCGAGTTTTCGAAATTCGCTAAAAGGAAACAATTTTTTCCTAGCTACAAAATAATACTTATTGATATAAATATTGATATCAAAATGCAAGCTCTTAAATATTGTAACACCCACAGGCACAAAAAAAATAAAAAATGTAAAAGTCAAAAAGTATTTTATTTTTCTAAAAATAAACATTATTTTCTTTTTTACAGTTTACTTTACTGATGTGGGTTAAGTTTTAATATCATCATATAAACATTCAAGAGATATTTATTTTTTATTTTTGTATTCTGTTTTCATTTGAGTGTATTAACAATTAAATCGGGTTAAAAAAGTTTACTTGACGTTTAATTAAATTTAGCTCAAACTAATTTAATTAGAATTAAGTGGATATAATGCCATCTGTGAGCACCTGTCGAAATCAAACATATATACTGCCATCTATTGTCCAAGGTACAGTTTTAATTACAAAATTAAATTGAGAATGGCCTATCTATAGCCAACCTCATAGAGTGTATTATCTATGTTAAACATATTTTTGTAGTAAGTATTTTCAAAGGAAATGAAAAATTTTTTGTGAAAAAACTTCTCCTTTTTAATTTGGTTTTTAATAATATCGAATTTGAAATACCTATTTTTACACTATTTGAGTATATTTATTAATAATATTTTCGTTTTCAGTTAACCTCACTTTGCTATGATTAAGAAACGCCATTGTCACTTTGTTGTGTGCATGTATTTTACTGCCATCTGCTGTTCTATAAATAAAACAAAAAATAAATATATTTTCCAGTAAATTAATAAATAAGTTCAAATTCTTTTTAAATTATTTTAAATACTAATCTTTTAAAGTAATTTTATTTTATTTTGCAAAAATGTTAAAAACTTCATCTATATGATCATCATGAACTCGACATCTATACTCCAATATCTAAATTACTACCATTTGTATGACAGAGAATCATAGTGAAAAAGGTTTTTTGCTTAGATATAATAGAAATGTAACCGACCAGAATACTGTCGGTTGTAGTAGCCTCAGATGCATATGCGTATTTTTGCCACCTAATTGATAAATTAAAAAAAAAAATTGGGGGGACAGGTCTACCCACACTGTCAACTTTCCATTGGGTGTCCTTAAAGACTAGAGACTACTGTACATAAATAATTCTTTTTCCATTTCGGGCAACTTCTCCCCTGGGCTCCCGATAGAGGCTTTGCCCCTTGCACCATACCGGGGACTTCGCCTTCTGTACCTAAGGGTGGGGGACCCACCCTTATCAAACAAATGATAACATCATTTGTTCTCAAGATATGCGAGACAAAATATATTTCAAAAACAGTTTCTTATTTCGTTATTTTTTTTTCTTTTAATTTTATAATAATATACTGGCGTTTTTAACATCAAGGAAGGTTCTTAGGCCATTATATAATAATGTTATGGTAAAAAATCCATATAACCTATGTTATCTTAATAAAGTTAATTCTGTTTTTTTACCACAAAAAACAAACCGCTAATCCGAATTTACTGAAAACTTTATCCGGTCTTCATTTTTTGATTACGCATCTAATGAAATCAATCCGGAGTTGATATCATCATTTGTTCTCGAGATATGCGAGACGAAAAAAAATTTACGAACGAACGAACGAACGAACGAACTAACGAACGCACGCACAGACATCACGCTAAAAACGATGGATTCGGATTCTAGTGACCTTGAAGCGTGGAGATATGTCAAAATTAGCGGTTCGTAAAATCGGACCCATTACAATAACTTCCAATGGGAAGTTAAAAAAATTCAGAAAATAAATTTGGGTAAAAAATTTTTTTCATTTATATTTTTAAAAGCTTTTATTTAACTTGCTATGTTAGTATGTTGGTTTAGATCAAATCTTGGAATCAAAATTTAGACAGGTTCTAATTGACCTAGAGATTTCAAATTTTGCATACGTGTCTAACCTTGATGACAATGCAATATTGTATAATTAGTTTTGTTCTAAATCGCCCCAAACCAAAATTGTTGATTCTTAGTCCTGCGCAACTTTTTGACATTTCAAATTGTCAGATATTGTCCATTGATTTTACATTGCAATTTTTTGTTTCCATAGTTATGTCTGATTAGGGTAAATTAACCGATTAAAATATAGGTAAAAAAATTACTTCTTTAATTTATTTTTAAAATTAATTGTAATCAGACTAAAAAGTAGAAAATAAATTAAAGTAAAAAAAAATGTTTTTTAAGAAAAAGCTTTTATTTAAAAATGGGCTAAAAAAAAAAATAACTACTGAGTGAAGTTTGAAGCAATATGCAACATAATTTATAAAAGCTTGAGGCGTTGAATTAAGTTTGGTAACTACTGAAAAGTAAAATAGCTGCAGTTATATCTAAAACAGAAATACCTAATTAATGATAACGCCTCAAGTTTTTATAAATTATGTTGCATATTGCTTCAAACTTCACTCAGTGGTTATTTTATTTTTTTTTAGCCCATTTTAAAATAAAAGCTTTTCTTAAAAAACATTTTTTTTACTTTAATTTATTAATTGATACATTAGATCAGTTTTATCGAAAAAGTAACATAATTATAATCTCATTGAAAAATCTATAAGCTTGTATCATAGCTCGAAAGCCATGAGAAAAACTCACGCTGTAGATGTGTTTCTGTATACTGTTTGTATATTATCACATATGTATAACTATCAAATTTTTTTTGTTATTTTAGGGTTACGAAGTACAACCTCAAAACTCTTGTACCGTCACAAAATTTTGCATCCATATATGACAAGTGTAGACCCCAATTAATAAATCTGTATAATAAGCAAACAAAAAAAATTTTAAATCTTTTCTATGTTAGAAAGTAGAGGTAGAAATCTTTTTCTCACGTATGTATCGTGTTGGATATTGTTAAAAATCGCTCTGAATGTGAAGCTAAGATTTAATTTGCGAAATATTCAAATTCAAAATGAGGTAATTTTGATAATGTGAAATTCCCAGGTTATACAAAATATTTTTTATAAACATTAAAAATTATTTTAACTATTTTTCCTTAAGGTAAGGTTTTTAAACTTTTTTTTGCATTTTTTTTTTTAAATTTTTTTTCTGAATGTACAACATGTCGAGCGTGTTGTGTAAAAATTTCAAGTAAATCCGAGCAAAACTATTGAAGATACAGCGTTTCAAGCGACCGGCCCTCATGCTCGATTTTTATACCTGTCTGGTAGCTGCGCGACGCGCCTAACAGGTAAGTATAAAATTTACTTTAATTTTATACTTACAAATCTTATACAAAACAAATACTTACTATAATTACTCACGTAAGTATAAAAAATTATATCATTTTATTGATGCTTAGTTTTGGATTTTTGAGTATAAAAAACTTTAAATCCATTTTCTCGCAAACAACATTTTGAAGTCCGTGAACATCATAACTCAAAATCTATTTCACCAATTTTGTTGAAATTTTGTACACTGTTTCTACACATAAATCAACAGGTAATCAGGTCGAGTTTTTTTTTTTTTTTGCTATTTTTTCCCAGTTTATAATAACAAATTAACCGAAATTTTTAGCAAAAATTGCGTTTTTCACTTCAAAATGCTGCCAAAAATAAAAAAATCGAAAAAATACCTTCTTCTAAACACTTTCTTCTTCTAAATCTTCCTGACCCCCTAGGGAAACATATCGCCTTTTAAACGCATTTCGATCTTTTTGTCTCGGATGATCCGGTACCAAGTTATGATGTTCACCGCAAAACAACTTTTTTCCGAGGCGTCTCACAGTGGGGCCAAAGTAGGTAAAAGATGGCAAAAATTATTTAGTCCTTTTATTGACTACAGAATAGTTATATAACAATATATTTTACTTTTACTTGATATTTATTAATAAAATACTGGCTGTCCCACTATACAGGGTGTCCCATAACGGTTAGTCAAATGATATATCAAAAACCATTCATCGGATGAATTTGAAATTTGCAGATCTTGTTTGACCCTAGGTTGAGACTTTTTTCATACAACTCGATTTTATTTCCGGTTACTGGTTTCTAGCCACGTGATATCAACTTATAAATTTTAAATGGAATATGGAGTTTTTGACAACGAATTTCGATGATACGCTTAATTTTAGCTTTAAATTAACTGGAATATTCGATACCTACATAAATCTAATAAATTTAAGTGTTTTGTTTAATTATTTGATATTTTTATGCACTACTGAGAGCTTATATGAACTTTCTAAGCTTCTTATTGATGATTTTTCTCAAACAAAATAAAAATAAAATCAGCAAATTTTGAAAAAAGGTGCAATTTGGTGCAAACTCTGCAATCATAATACCAAAATAGACTGATTGCTTTATCAAATGCCACAAATATATCCGTTGGATTCGATTGGATACGTAACTAAAATTCTTTGAGAAATTAATTTTTATAGAATTTTTCTAGATAATTCAACCATGTTTCATTAAAGCTTGATAGTATCAATACGAGTACTGATTTTAACAAACAAGATACATAAAAAAAAATAAGATACCATAGGGAACATCGCCCATTATAACCGATTTTAATTTATTTTTTTATAACTTAAATAACCATCCCGCAAATCATTACTTTACGTACAATGATATGGTTTAGAAAGCAATGAATTTATAGAAATAATAAAAAATAGTCGATATATTTGCACCCCCCGCGCTATTTTACATAAGTTAATTACAGAGGTCGTTGCTAGAATATTTCAGCTATTGATTTAAGGGGTCATATAAATTGTAGCTTATAATTTAATTTTTTGTATTTTTGCTACCTTTAATGGTATTTGGCCCCACTGTGCGTCTCCGGAAATTCGCTGTCACGGACTTACTTATTGATATTTGTAATTGATAATTTTTTCAAAGATACTTCAGATGTTATACTATAACGTGTATATGAAATAAATAAGCCAACATTATTCATAACTCCAAAAAAAAAATCATAAAAATATACCATTTTTTCGCTTTTAAAACCTTACCCCCCCCCTTAATACTTCTATTCAATACCCCATTGATTCTCAAGTAAAAACCATTAATTAATGTATTTACTACAAAAACTGTGAAAACTTCTGGCCCCTGAAGAACCCCAACTAAATGCGTGTGCTCCACATGACTTGGCAAAATATCCTACGTATACAAACACTATATTTAAATAATATTTATCATATAAATAATATAATTAAAAACGATGTCGCGTAATTAAGTGAATTAGACACGCACACCTGAGTATAAATAATAGCATAAACGAGCGAACGAAATGGCAAACAAAAAGGCAAGCGAACAAGAAACAAACGGCAAGTATGCGATAACATTTTTTTTTTTTGTAAATTACATATAAACCTGGTGAAAAGTTACTTTATTGTACTAAATTTATTAACTAACATTTAATTTAATGTATAGAATTTATCTTAAAACCAAAAGTTATTATTTAAACTTAATGATATTCTGTATTATCGTTTATTTTTAATTTTATTTAGCAGAGTGACAATTTAACGCGTGGGTAGGTATATTAAGCCCCCATATTATTAGTAAGAATATTGTGTAGTTTTTTTTTCCACTTTTACCGTGATAAAAACAGATTTTTACGGCGAAAAATAATGGTACGAAATTTTTCATTTGGTCATTTCATCAGGGCTGCGAAAAATGATTCATAGAAATCATTTAAAATAGAAAATGCAAAACAGTTTTACTAAACATATTTAAAATAGAAAATGGAAAATAGTTGTTTAAAATGGATTATACAATGCAAAATGTTTAACTTTAAATTTATTCTATAAATTTTTTATCAATATTTATTTAATAATAAAAGTTACTAAAATGTCAAACATACTGATATTAAATAAAGGGCCCCATACATGGTGAGATCTGTATCGATACCTTGTATCGATACAAATAGCGATACATATATCTGAGATTTGTATCATGTTTATTTAGCACACACACGCTGAGACTGAATTGTAAAACCTCAGTACAGATAAAAAATTTTATTAATAAAGAAATGTGCGATCTACGACCTGTGGCACCTGTGCTATTAGCAATTGCAATACAAACATCTTTACATTTTGAACCCCGTAGACATGGGTATAATTTATACATATTAATAAAATCTTCCCAAAAATCTCGATCTGCAGACATGATTATTCAAATAAATAACAATTATTTACTTTATTTCACGACGAGATCTGTATCATGATACTGATACCCGTAACATGTAGCGATACAGATCTCATCGTGTATGGGGCCCTTTAGGGCAGCCTTTTGAGAAAATTGTATAGTTTGCATGATATGAAAACGAAATTTAACTCTTAAAATATTGTTAGTCATGAAAATATTGTAAAATTTAATTCAGCCTTGACATATTTACAGTTTGATTACGCTACGACTGCGATTTCTAAGTTATTAAAATCATCTATTCGAAATACCAAAACATTTCTTATCGACGCGTCTTAAAAATAATAGCACACAACTTGAGTCACAAGAGTTTGATTTGAGAGAACTACAGTTCTAATAACAAATTTAACTCAAGTGACATTGCAGATCGAGTTATGAAAAATTTGAGTCAATTGAATCAACTTACATTTAACTTAGACTGCGTTCAATTCGAGTTCTATGATTAATATGAGTCATAAGTGTCATACATATACACATAAATTTGAATATATGTACATTTTCATTTTAAACATAAATGGATTCAAATTTTTATTTTAAATACAAAATGGAAAGTGATTTGATCGAACTTATGTATTTAAAATAGAAAATGCAAAATCCAATTTTGTATTTTAAATAGGTACATATTTAAAATGAAATCATTTTAAATAGTTCCCAGAATCAGGCCCGGATCTAAGGGGGGGGGGCAAACCGGGGCCCCTGCCCCGGGCGTCAGTTTCAGGGGGCACCAAAATCATACGGTCGGTCTATATCAAACGGTCTAAAAAAAAAGTTGATTGCTCGACCATTTTAGAAAAAAATAATATTCTTCCAGTTGTTTCTATATTATATTTGAAGTATTAAGAACAATAAATTCTTAAAATAATTATCTTGAACCGCTTAAACGTGGTAGCTATTTTTGTTTTCCAGTTTGCGCTGATTTTTGTGGTTGCAGCCATTTATGCCAATGCACATATTTCATAAACCGTTCATCTTACTATAAAAACAATTTTAAAGGTAATACATGGGTCATTTCATTCCAAATTATCCAATAAAAATATAAAATGTCACCCATGACCTCAGATTTAGCTGAAATTTTTTTTATTTGTTTATTTAACCATCCTAATCATCTGTACAAAATTTAAAAAAATTATCTCTAATAGTTTTCAAATTATGAATTTTTGAAATTTAGCAAAATAGGGTTAAAATGATGTTTCCGTGATATCACTTTCGGTGACGCTATTATATTAAAAAATCCATAACTTCTGTAATATTTAACATAAAGCAATAATTTTTTCATCAAAATGTTCAGAAAAGTCAGGAGCTTACAGGAAAAATAAATTTGGTTAATTATCACTTCATGTTTCTATGTAATGCTTTGTTAGAGTTAAATTTTGAGACATTTTTTAATCGATAAACAAAAAATCCTTAAAAGTGATTATTGACCAAAGGCATAGCAGTAACCGCAGTAATTTTTTTTTTAAATTTACACTAAAGATGTAAGCTAAAATAATCTGGAAAAAAAATAATGGTTTTTTACCCGCTAATATTTTTCAGCCATGTTCGACGTCTGGAAGCTCAAAAAACGAGCTTTTTGGAATAATTTCCCAAAATTCAAAATTTTTGTTTACACCATTAGAAAGAGGAGAAAAAATTACATAAAAAAAGTCTTTAAACTATTATTCTATGTCAACTAGTTTCCAAGAAAAACTAACTTTTATAAATGGTCCCCGATATACCACTGTCGCAGCATCCTGCATAACATAGCGAATTTCCATTTATAAAAATTAGTTTTTCTTGGAAACTAGTTGACATAGAATAATAGTTTAAAGACCTTTTTTATGTGATTTTTTCTCCTCTTTCCAATGGCGTAAACAAAAATTTTGAATTTTGGGAAATTATTCCAAAAAGCTCGTTTTTTGAGCTTCCAGACGTCCGACGTGTCTGAAAAATATTAGCGGGTAAAAAACCATTATTTTTGTTCCAGATTATTTTAGTTTATATCTTTAGGGTAAATTTAAAGAAAAAAATTACTACGGTTACTGCTATGCCTTTGGTCAATAATCACTTTTAAAGATTTTTTGTTTATTGATTAAAAAATGTCTAAAAATTTAAGTCTAACAAAGCATTACATAGAAACATGAAGTGATAAAATTAACTAAATTTATTTTTCCTGAAATCTTCTGACTTTTCTGAACATTTTGATGAAAAAATTATTGCTTTATGTTAAATATTACAGAAGTTATGGATTTTTTAATATAATAACGTCACCGAAAGTGATACCACGGAAACATCATTTTAACCCTATTTTGCTAAATTTCAAAAATTCGTAACTTGAAAACTATTAGAGATAATTTTTTAAAATTTTGTACAGATGATTAGGATGATTAAATAAACAAATAAAAAAATTTTCAGCTAAATCTGAGGTTATGGGTGACATAACCTGGATGAAGTGGCGTATAATGACCCAAATGTCTCTTTATTTTAAGTGATGTCCATATTTAAACTATTTTCGTCCCTTCCATAAGAAAACTTTACCTAAAGTTGGATATCAAAATTTAGCAAAATTCACTTTTTGAACATTTTTTTTCTTATAGAAGGAATGTTTTAAACCTCTTAGTATTTTTTATGAGAATAACTATAGGTGTACAACTACCCATTATGAAACAAATACATACTATTTCAATTGTGAAACTTGTATCCTTTAATTTTTACAAACTTCCGAAAACTAACTTTTTTCCAAATTTGCGCCCCTGTATCTCTGATGATAAAAATTTGAAGTTTGCACAACTCGTAGTGCTTTCAGAGTAGATTTATTAAAATAAAAATTCAACTTGTAGGGGAGAGACTTAATGAATGGGACATTGTTTTTTAAAAACCGTCTTTACTTCAAAACCAAGTAATCAAATATTTTAATTCTTACGACATATGATACTTCAAATATTACTTTATGTTTTAATCTAAAACAAATTTTTATTCTTTTTAACCCTTTATAGGACATAACATTTTATTTTTTATTTTTTAAAAATACTAAAAAAATTGTAATTACTTGTAATAAGGCTCTAACGAGTGGTCAATTATAATGCCACCTAACGTAAGAAAACAATTGTATGTGCATGCACGGTGGGAAATATATTGACCACTTAATTGTAAATGAACTTTGTAGATGATTTCTACCAACTAAAAATTAAATAAAATCAATTCATTGTTAAAATGTATTATATTTTTTATAGAAAAAATACAAATACTTAGTCGGTGGCAAATATTATACTTGCCACTTTTATTGGTTTTCGTCATAATTCACGCGACAAGATTTAACTTAAATGAAAGTGTTGAATGCATATTGGTCACTGTTTACATACGTAATGGAATAAGTCCATAAAGATTATTTTAGATCGAAATTAAGAAAGAAAATTATCTTTATTTGTAGTGGCATTAATATTTGCCACCTTCCTTACTCAATGATTATGATAATGTGAAAGATGATTACAGCTGTTTGACTTATAGAGACGACATAATACTGAAGTTTTAATATATTGAATCGAAAAATAAAGAATGCGTTTCGAATGACTTAATAAAAGATTAACAATTTATTTTGCGGAAAATATTTTAATTTTTATTATTTTTTGAGATCTTATTCGAAAAATTACTAACAAATGTTAGAAAATTTAAAAATGTGCCTAATGGGGAAATAACTACATATCTATTGGAATATTTATGACTGAGAAATTTCACATTCTGTAAAGTCACACATGTCCACTCACTCATAATAGTTTATAAATTAATTATTTGAAAGACATGTTTTATGATACAATTGATGTATTTATCTATTTTTTAATTTTTATACTGAAAATATGCTTTGATAAAAAGATTAAAAAAGTTAATGAATATTTATGTTAAGAAATTTTTCCAAATCCAGTTTTTTTAAATATTTTGTTCGCTTTTGTGGTATTGTTATGTAGAAAAATGTTTTTTGCAAATAAAGTCTAAAACTTCCCGTAAAAAGTTCATTCGTCAAAATGATGCCGATGTATGATTAACTTGACTCGTAGACCAACGTATGATTCTAGGGTTAAAAAACAAATTTCACCACAACAAAGCAATTGTCATTTGTCTAGAAATTTACAAAAAAATTAACTGATTGACAAACTGATGAAAGCCTCCCCCTTCTACCCTGCAGTGGCACCTACTAGGGGAACTGTTCAGAAAGTTAGGCGTGGGGGCAATCCGGCAGTTAATCACCTTTTTTACTGGCAACAATCTTTTTTTTTTGAGAATTTTCAGAACTTTGATTAATTCCTATTGCATTTTCGCCAGAGTCGCAAATTGTATCAACTATAATAAACCTTATTTCGTCTGAACGAAAATAAGATCGTAAGCGAATTTAATTACACTTCTATGTAGTATACAAAGTGTAGACGTTAAAAGCACTCAATTTAAAGGTTTAATATTTATATAGTTTGATCAATATAACAATATTTTTTGCACGATCGTGTATTCTCATGCATTTACCGATGCTGTTGACAATGCTGGTAAGTTACATTTCCCGAACGTTTGTTTATATCCATGGAAACCAAAAAATAACAGTGCGGTAAGTGAAATAGATGCGTGGTAAGTGAATAGGAGTGCGGTAAGTGAAATTAGCTCAAAAATGGTTGTAATTATTTATTTATATTGAAATTAAAAGTACAATTTGAACAATTAGGAAAATAAATCGATTAATATGAAAATTTTCACTAGTTTGCACACTATTATTATTATTGTTGGCATTAGTCTTCATATTTTATTGAAATTTCAAAAGGTCGTTCAATCATTAAAATTTTCTGTGGTTTTCATAATCTTCCATTCATTTTACGAGAATAAATTTGCAGCCAAAATGAAAATTCTTCTTCAATTTCATTATTCTCACTAATATTATAGTTTAACTATTTTTCCTAATTTTTTTAATAGAAAATTCAAAAAAATATTCACATCAATTAAATATTGACACTTAATTTTTTATTTACAAATATAGTTGTCAATTGTCACTAAAAAGATTCGTATAGTTGCTAATATAAAAATTTATAATATTTATTCATAGCATTCTATGTGATAACATAGAAATATAAATTTCACCTATATTATCTGAATTTTATTTTTTATTTACTATATTTTTATTCTTTAATTATTTTAAATCGATCGTGCAAAAAATATTATACAATACACGATGCGTTAAGTGCCTTTACTGATCTCGAAAATTGCAAAAACTCGACCCTACGGGTCTCGTTTTCGCAACATTTTCTCGATCAGTAAAAGCAACTTACCGAACTTATATTGTAAAATACTATTACATAACTACATATATCTACATATATACTACATATATCTACATACATACCACTATTTAACAGTACAAAAATATTTTTTTTTATCAATTTTTATTTATTTTTTATAATTATTATAATTTTTTGAAAAAAGTGTCTTTAAAAAGGGCGGCTATTGGTGCCCACGATTGCGGCTGCAGTTTTCATCCGAAAAAAAAAATCAAATAGATTATCAATCTATAGGTAAGCCGCTATGTTCCCAAGCAGGTAATTTCTTTTTTTTTGAAATTTGAAGAAATGGCGGCGGTTTGAATAAAAAGTACAAAATTTAGGCCTTTTTTTAACAGTTTTCCGTGTGGAAAAATAGGAAGATTTCAAAAAAGAAAAAATATCCCATAGGTAGATGGAGAATGGAATAAAGAATATTTTGTCAAAATTTCAAACTTATATCTTGGAAACTTTCCTTCTGACAGTTGGTACCGTTTTTAAAAAGACTATTTCGAGATATACGCGTTTAAGGTTTATCTCAAAATTGTTTCAACAAAAATGTGATACTGTGGTGATAACAATTGATCTTATACGTTCATTAGTTGTGGAAAGACTGAATGTAAAGGAGTATAACATCCCGCCAAAAGGCACCAATCGATCCACAGAGTTTTGTATTTAGACTGAATCCATTAATCCGTGGTCGTAGCGACCTTAATAATTCGAATTTCAAGTTGAAATTTTGAGAGAACATGCAAAACTCTATTTATTTTAAGATAAGGCCAAAAAATTAATTTTTTCAAAATTCTACACTGTGATGATACCTTAAAAAATTTTTTTTTATATCAAAAAAATGAAACATCTTCAATAACTTTTTTCTACTCCTACTGTTAAAAGTAACATTTTGCGCACGGCTAACTATATGTAAAAATTAACAATTGCCCACACTGTGCGGAAATAACGTGGGAAATTATTCCGCACGGCTTAAGGGGGCTCACCAGTCCAGAAATTTAAAAAAATCGATGTTTTTGTTTTTGTATTTTCTTATAACTATACTTATCAGGAATACTTTAAACGCGTTTTTCTCGAAATGGCTTTTTTCGACAGCTGTGCCAAGATTACACTAAATCTATTCATCCAAATTAGCTCAAATTTGGACAGAATATTTACAACATATTTCGCTATTGGCTAAATCACAAACGGATTTTTTGGATAAAATATGGCCATTTTATGACCATTTTAATCCCAAAAACTGCCGCCATTTTGTTTCTATACGTGCAAAATTTCTAATTCTGGTTCCGCCAATAACCATACTCATATAGATTAAGAATTTTTTTTTACTTTTTTCTTTCAGATGCTTCTGGGCTTCAAAATCTTGTCACAAGTGGAAGCACCTTTTTTTTAGATACCTAACTATATATATGTACTAGCTATTACCCGCGGCTAAGCTCGCGTGGCTTTTGAAATTATGACATCCTGTTTAAATCGTATAATGTGTACTTGCATCGCGTCGCTCTTGCGCGTCGAGTACTGCTACTTTTTCTTTGGACTTTTCCCACAGAAATACAGTATTTTCCTCAGGCAAAAAGTAGACTGTAACATTCCTTTAACAACATACCAAGTTCAAATGAAATCAATGATTCTTTTTTATACTGTTTTAAATAATATTTTGCCATAGGAATAAGACTTTCCACGGGAGTTAGATACTTTCCCAGGATAGAAAGTGGTCTGTGTCCTTTCTCATCGTCTCTGTAAACAATATGCAAAGTTTGAAATCAATCATGCTTTCTTTTAATAGTCAGTTGTTATTTCATTGTTTATCGCTTTGTGTTTATCGCTGTATATCGTCATATTTGTCTATCATCATTTTTTGTTTCATTTAAAATATATTTTTCCACAGGAATGAAATTTCCCACGGGAAATTTCCCCGGGGTATAAAGTAGTTTGTGTCCTTCCTCATCCCTTCTGTTAGCAATATACAAAGTTTGAAATCATTTATCCGTTTTTTAATAGTCAGCTGTTGTAATTTATTGCATTTTCCCTGGGGAATGAAGTATTTTCCCGAAATAAAAAATAGCCTATAACCGTCTCTGGCCCGCAAGCAACGTCTGTGCAAAGTTTCTAGTTGATTGGTTAAGCTGTTGAGGCGTGAAAGCCAGTCAAACAAACAAACAAACAAACAAACTCATTTTCGCATTTATAATATTAGTAAGGACTAGTAAGGATAAGGATATACTATACATATATTGATCAATATGTACGTCAAAGAAAAACAAAAAATATTTTTGTAATCTTGAATAGTTAATAAAAGAACTGATATCATTTGTTATGTGTTTTCATTGTCCAATTTATCTAAAATAATCGTGAAAAAAAATGTTTTTTTCGATCTCTGGACTAGTGAGTCTCCTTAATATAATAAAAAAGTTGGCTATATCTTTGATTTAATATATAATCTATATAAATAATTATAAAAATATACAAATGTAAGTTGATTATTTATTATTGTTTCTATAGTTTCAAAGTATGCTGACATACCACTGACATTATAAATTTAAAAAATTTTTACTAATTTTTACGAAAAAAATGCACTGGTAGAAAATGTATAGTATAAAATACGTGAAAAAAGCTTATTTCTCTCTCTCATATGAATTGTTCAAAACTCATATTCGTGGGAAATAACCTTCTTTTCCCACTTATTGTACAATATTACTATATTTCTCATCATAAAAATCGTGGCTCAAGTGTTTCTTAAGTGATTAATAAAACATAAAATGGCAATTATCCGTAATGTTCCATCGTTGAAACTCCATACTCAAAATTAATTTTTTTTTATAAAAGGCTTATAACAAATTAAATTTAAATTGTCATGTGCAAAATTCTAAATTAAATAACATTATATGGGATCAATTTGTAAATATTATATTAAAATATTATTTTATCTTGAAAAAAAAAAGTATTCAAAAAAGAGAAAAATGAAAAAAAAAATTCATAAACATATTTCAGAGATCAAATGATTATTACGTTATGTCGGCAAAAAATTTACATAGCACACCCCAATACTAAATGTATAAAAAAAAAAAAAATGTCTTAGCTGTCACAATATGCGCAGATGGGACGACTTTATTATATACAATAACACCAATAAGGAAAATTCTATATTATACATGTTTTTCAAGTCAATTTTAATAAATGAAAAATACTATTTCCAAAAAAAAAAAATCTCTGTCTTTTTTCCCCACTTTCATTACATTTATTTACATTTATTTCTTATTCAACAGCTTCCTGCTTTATAATGACTTTTTTTTATGCGACATTTTCCTTCATGATAATTCGATTATTGTTAATAGTATTTGTGCTCAAGTATCAATTCGTTTTAGCGGTAAAAAGAAAATATTTAAACAGAAAGGAAAATGTAAAATCAATTAAGAACGAAATAATTTATTTTCTTTTTCAAATTTTATATCCATTTTAGTTTTGATTTTTTTACATACAAATCCAAAATATAGCTAATTATGTAACCCGGCTACGAAATAATGTTTTAATGGACAAGTGGGCGTGAGAATAGAAGTTTACGAATTCAATAACACAATTTCAGGATGCTAAAAATTGTTCAACAAAAAGTTCTCTGGTCACTTTTAATTTTATTCAAAAATTAGTTAGGTATATCCACGACACTACGTAGGGGAGAGGTGTGTCAGTAGTAACAAAAAAAAAAATATACAGGCTAGTAACTTTGTATCTATCAGTCACAGAGATTTAAATTTTTGGTACAAGATACGGACAACTTTTAGGTTTTAAATGAGCTACACAAAAATATTCTGTTGGTCCATAATTAAAATATCCGCATTTATTAATGTTACAATCGTCACCATCAGAGGATCAATTGTTACAGGACTTAGGTTCAATTGTAACACTCATTATTTAGCTGAATTTACATGTTAGTTACTATAATTAATTTAGTTTTCAAAATTCTTTCCCACATCTTGAGTGAGTAAGGTGACAAGTACCACAGTCTCTGGCAACAGGTCTGATTTTTTCTCCTTCTATTACTTTTTTAACGGTATCCAGGTATACATTATCGAGTACAGTTCCTATCTTACTTTTTCGTATTGTTTTACATAGCACTTTTTTGAAAACCGCGTAAATTAGATTAGGGATTGATCCAACAGGCAAAACTGATTGTAATAGCATTGAATCGAACGATAACCGTAACCAAAAATCATTATATAAAACCAACAGATTTTGCCAAGTGTAACTATTAATGGAAGGTATTTTTTTTAAAATTATTAATCTAAACCGTTACCTTTATCATTCGATTCATATCTGAAATATAAAGTTTAATTTTATTCAACTTAATTTTTTAAAACAACATAAAGCAATATTTAGAAAATATGTAAACTAAAAAAGATTTTCACGAAGAATTTTTTCAACCTTCTCCCAAATTGCGTGGACTAGCTTTATAGAAGGATGGACATAATGAAACCAATATCTTCTATTTCATAGCTTTTCTTTATTAAAATTGCCAAAATATTTTCGATATGTTTAATATCATCTTCAGTGGCTAAACATCAAAAAAAAAAAATTTTTACAACGTAATAATAAACAATAACATCATTTTTATATATTTACAATTCTTCGTTAACTTATACTATTATTTTTTAGGTTATAAGCTACATATTGGATAGGAGGATTATTTATTTATTTTTGTAAAAACAACAAGAATTTGTGATTTAGTTGATATATAGGAAATTTTATGTTTGGAAGAATATCTATTTGTGTTAACGAAACAAACAAAACCTATTTTTTAATATTAGCGGATTTGAGACAGGACAAACTGAAACAGTATGTATATTAAAATGTTAAAAAATTTTTTTTACAATCTTACTCACCAGAAATTATCTAAATTTCAGATTGTCATTCTTGGATAACAACCAACCATACCAACAATCCATTAGAACAATTTAACTAGTTTTTTTGCATTTCACATGGAAATTTGTCAATCGAAAAAATTTTTTATAAAATAATTACTTTAATTTAAAACAATTAAAAAAGTCAAACATATTTAAAATGTAAAATCAAAAAAAAATTTCAAGAGAATTTTTTTTTTTTTAAATTATCACAGTTTGTACAATGTACTCCTCAAGTACATTGTTATTGGTATGGTAGCACAGTGATCAACTGAACTAAATTTGTAAATTTTTTGTTTAAAGATAAATTTCTCGAAAATTCTAGACAAAATTCGTCCGGTCTCAATTTACATATTGGTATGTGTTTATTGTTTATGTTTTTTGATTACAATGTATTATATAAGCATCTTTTGGAAATATTGTTTATTGATTTCTATTATTATTATTATTTTATTTTTTTAATAATCGGTAAATAGGCATTATCTAGAGCTAATGATTCTATCTGCTTGTTGCAATTTTTTGATTCATTCAGTTTTATGTAAAAACCTTCACTTAATAATCTTTTTTGGTATTTATTTTCTCTGTCTAATATTTCGACTTGGTCGAAATTAAACCTGTGATCATTATTTATCGAATGTTCAGATAATCCAGTTGCCTCTTTGCCCCTTTTTATGTCATATTTGTGTTGGGCTAATCTATTATTCAACGACTGTGACGTTTGTCCATAGTATGATAATTCGCAATCTTGGCAGTTTATTTTATATACTATATTGTAATCTTGTTTTATATCTGTTTTTACTCTTTTTTTAGTGTAAATGTTTGAAATTTTATTGTTAAAAGAAAAAGTTATTTTATTTTTGCTATTTTTTTCTATTATTGGTTTTAATTTCTTAGTTAAATTATTATAGGGTAAACAAATTCTATTTTTATGTTCATTTATTGTATCTACATTAGTTTTTGTTGTATTATATGCTAAATGTATAACTTTTTCTTTTATCATGTTAATTAAATTTATAGGATAGTTATTTTTAGTTAGAATGGAAACAGCTAATTTTATAGATTCTTTTCTATTTTTTATGCTACTTAAATGTACCGCTCTATGCATTAGATTATGTATCATGTTATTTTTTATGTATTGTGGATGATTCGAGTTGTAATTAATGATTCTGTCAGTGTAATTATCTTTTTTATGCCATATTGTGTTAATCACGTTATGCTTATCTTTTTTAACTAAGGTGTCAAGAAAAGCTATTTGGTTATTTTCTTCTATTTCAATGGAAAACTGTAAAGTTGGATGATAATTATTAAAACTATTTTTAATATGTTCTATTAAATTTTCTGGCGCTACTGTTAAAATGTCATCTACGTATCTATAGAAAAAAGCTGGATTCCATTTTTTGACTTTTTTAATACTGGCAGCACAAAGAAAATCCATTACATACGAAGCAATGATACTGCTAAGGTTCCCACCCATTGGGCAGCCAAATAACTGTTTATAAAATTTATCCTGAAATCTAAAAACATTATTTTCGAAAATTAACTCAATTCCCTCAATAAATAATTCTCTATCTATATCTGTAAATTTTTTTATGTTGGACCATTGTTTTTTAATGACAGCTATTGCTAAGTTTAGAGGAATATTTGTAAATAAAGATTTGACATCCAATGAAAAAATTTTTTCATTAGAATCTTTAAGTTGAATGTTATTAATTTTCTTTACGAAATCATACGAATTTTTTATGGAAAATTGACTATTTTCAGATTTAGTTAATATTTCAGAGAAATATTTTGCTATTCCCTGTATAGGGGAATTGATCTGGCTAACAATTGGTCGTAATGGTATATCCTTTTTTTGAATTTTTGGTAAAAAATAGATTTCGGGTAAAGTTTTTCCTGATTTTTGAAGTTTGGTCTTCGTTGTGCTGTCAATATATTTATTTTTGTATAATTTATCTGTATATAGTTTAATTTTTCTCAAAATATTTTCATTTGGATCTTTTCTAATGTTTAAATAAGTTTTTTTATTGTTTAATTGTGTCATAGCTTTATTAAGATATTCTTCCTTATTTTAAAATTACCGTTGAACCACCTTTGTCAGCTTTAGTTATTATAATTTTGTCAGAATTTTGTTTGATGAAATTTTTGGTCTGTTTATGGCAATCGTTAATGTATTTATGTAAAGGATCAATATATGATTTTTTATTAATATTATTAGTGAGGCTGTTTATTAACTTTTCTTTCCAAATCCTTTGTTGATTTTTTGGAAATTTGTCAATGTTAGATTCTATTGATTTAATTATTGATAATATTGTTTTGTTTTTATTTATTTTATTGTTGTTAAAATTGTCATCAATAATGAAATTCGGACTTAATCCTAATATAAATTTAACCTCTTTCGGAATTATTACGTTAGATAAGTTTTTTACCCAACCCTCATCAATGTGTATTTTTTCTAATAAACTTTGTTCAGTTTTGTAAATTTTATTTATTTGTTTCCGGCTGGTATACGAATCAACTTTGTTTTCAATATGTGACGATGCCATGGACAGACCAACCATATCATCCTTACTAATCAAATGTTGTAGGTTATTTTTAATTTTCCTGTTTAAATTAATTAAATTTTTTTGAAAGAGGTTAAATTTATATTAGGATTAAGTCCGAATTTCATTATTGATGACAATTTTAACAACAATAAAATAAATAAAAACAAAACAATATTATCAATAATTAAATCAATAGAATCTAACATTGACAAATTTCCAAAAAATCAACAAAGGATTTGGAAAGAAAAGTTAATAAACAGCCTCACTAATAATATTAATAAAAAATCATATATTGATCCTTTACATAAATACATTAACGATTGCAATAAACAGACCAAAAATTTCATCAAACAAAATTCTGACAAAATTATAATAACTAAAGCTGACAAAGGTGGTTCAACGGTAATTTTAAAATAAGGAAGAATATCTTAATAAAGCTATGACACAATTAAACAATAAAAAAACTTATTTAAACATTAGAAAAGATCCAAATGAAAATATTTTGAGAAAAATTAAACTATATACAGATAAATTATACAAAAATAAATATATTGACAGCACAACGAAGACCAAACTTCAAAAATCAGGAAAAACTTTACCCGAAATCTATTTTTTACCAAAAATTCAAAAAAAGGATATACCATTACGACCAATTGTTAGCCAGATCAATTCCCCTATACAGGGAATAGCAAAATATTTCTCTGAAATATTAACTAAATCTGAAAATAGTCAATTTTCCATAAAAAATTCGTATGATTTCGTAAAGAAAATTAATAACATTCAACTTAAAGATTCTAATGAAAAAATTTTTTCATTGGATGTCAAATCTTTATTTACAAATATTCCTCTAAACTTAGCAATAGCTGTCATTAAAAAACAATGGTCCAACATAAAAAAATTTACAGATATAGATAGAGAATTATTTATTGAGGGAATTGAGTTAATTTTCGAAAATAATGTTTTTAGATTTCAGGATAAATTTTATAAACAGTTATTTGGCTGCCCAATGGGTGGGAACCTTAGCAGTATCATTGCTTCGTATGTAATGGATTTTCTTTGTGCTGCCAGTATTAAAAAAGTCAAAAAATGGAATCCAGCTTTTTTCTATAGATACGTAGATGACATTTTAACAGTAGCGCCAGAAAATTTAATAGAACATATTAAAAATAGTTTTAATAATTATCATCCAACTTTACAGTTTTCCATTGAAATAGAAGAAAATAACCAAATAGCTTTTCTTGACACCTTAGTTAAAAAAGATAAGCATAACGTGATTAACACAATATGGCATAAAAAAGATAATTACACTGACAGAATCATTAATTACAACTCGAATCATCCACAATACATAAAAAATAACATGATACATAATCTAATGCATAGAGCGGTACATTTAAGTAGCATAAAAAATAGAAAAGAATCTATAAAATTAGCTGTTTCCATTCTAACTAAAAATAACTATCCTATAAATTTAATTAACATGATAAAAGAAAAAGTTATACATTTAGCATATAATACAACAAAAACTAATGTAGATACAATAAATGAACATAAAAATAGAATTTGTTTACCCTATAATAATTTAACTAAGAAATTAAAACCAATAATAGAAAAAAATAGCAAAAATAAAATAACTTTTTCTTTTAACAATAAAATTTCAAACATTTACACTAAAAAAAGAGTAAAAACAGATATAAAACCAGATTACAATATAGTATATAAAATAAACTGCCAAGATTGCGAATTATCATACTATGGACAAACGTCACAGTCGTTGAATAATAGATTAGCCCAACACAAATATGACATAAAAAGGGGCAAAGAGGCAACTGGATTATCTGAACATTCGATAAATAATGATCACAGGTTTAATTTCGACCAAGTCGAAATATTAGACAGAGAAAATAAATACCAAAAAAGATTATTAAGTGAAGGTTTTTACATAAAACTGAATGAATCAAAAAATTGCAACAAGCAGATAGAATCATTAGCTCTAGATAATGCCTATTTACCGATTATTAAAAAAATAAAATAATAATAATAATAGAAATCAATAAACAATATTTCCAAAAGATGCTTATATAATACATTGTAATCAAAAAACATAAACAATAAACACATACCAATATGTAAATTGAGACCGGACGAATTTTGTCTAGAATTTTCGAGAAATTTATCTTTAAACAAAAAATTTACAAATTTAGTTCAGTTGATCACTGTGCTACCATACCAATAACAATGTACTTGAGGAGTACATTGTACAAACTGTGATAATTTAAAAAAAAAAAAATTCTCTTGAAATTTTTTTTGATTTTACATTTTAAATATGTTTGACTTTTTTAATTGTTTTAAATTAAAGTAATTATTTTATAAAAAATTTTTTCGATTGACAAATTTCCATGTGAAATGCAAAAAAACTAGTTAAATTGTTCTAATGGATTGTTGGTATGGTTGGTTGTTATCCAAGAATGACAATCTGAAATTTAAATAATTTCTGGTGAGTAAGATTGTAAAAAAAATTTTTTAACATTTTAATATACATACTGTTTCAGTTTGTCCTGTCTCAAATCCGCTAATATTAAAAAATAGGTTTTGTTTGTTTCGTTAACACAAATAGATATTCTTCCAAACATAAAATTTCCTATATATCAACTAAATCACAAATTCTTGTTGTTTTTACAAAAATAAATAAATAATCCTCCTATCCAATATGTAGCTTATAACCTAAAAAATAATAGTATAAGTTAACGAAGAATTGTAAATATATAAAAATGATGTTATTGTTTATTATTACGTTGTAAAAATTTTTTTTTTTTGATGTTTAGCCACTGAAGATGATATTAAACATATCGAAAATATTTTGGCAATTTTAATAAAGAAAAGCTATGAAATAGAAGATATTGGTTTCATTATGTCCATCCTTCTATAAAGCTAGTCCACGCAATTTGGGAGAAGGTTGAAAAAATTCTTCGTGAAATTTATATATCCCAAAAAAAATATTGTTGTAAAAAAGATTTTATTTGCTATAAAATTTAAAATTAATCCTCAAAAATCAAAACACCTATAAAACCGTAAAAATTTTTAAACTTTATTTAAAACGCTATACTGATTCTTGGCTCTATGTGCTTAGTTGCTTAAATTTAAAATACTAAAAAGAAAAATTGTGAATACAGTAGCCGTCCAAGATAGTCACACAAATGTTCCTCTAGTGACTATTTTGGAAGTCATGGACGTCCGTGAGGTGGGGTAAATGTTTAGTTAACATAACAAATTGGAACTTTTTCAACAATATTATTATAAAAAATTATGTTTAAGTCAAAGTAGACAGAGAATGGTGCACTACATTTGAAACCAAAATAAGCTTTTTTGGCGCAATTCGCCATCTACGTCATAATTACGTCACATATTTGAATTTTTAGAAAAAGACATTACAAATATTTATTATTTAAATTAGTATGAATAGTGAGGCTGAGGACATTGGTCCGCACAAACTCGTTCCCAATTTTTTATAGTGGGTTCTAGCACACACTACGTCGTCAAAAGTATGGCGACACCTTGACCCGGGGGGTCCCACACTTTTGACACGGCAGTGTACCACAGCATTAAGTACAGTACCGCGTCAAAAGTGTGGGCACCCCCCTGGGTCAAGGTGTCACCATACTTTTAACGACCTAGTGTGTACTAGAACCAATATAAAAAATGTGTGATCTCGTTTGTGCGGAACAGTGTCTTCACTCTAGACTAGTATACGTACATACGTATCACACACGACACACATTACACGGTAGCTACCTCACAAAGTACCACACGGCAAGTACACGGGGTATGTATGTAGTGTGTATGCAAGTATTATATGTGACGCATATGTGCGTATAGACAAGAGCAAACATAGTATATGGATGACGTATGTGTATGTCTATTTCACTCGAAGTGTGACTATCTCGGAAGTGACTAACTTGGACGGCTACTGTAGATAAAACTACTGTAGTGTGTCAATTGTAACATGGTACAATTGACACTATTGAATTTGTTACAATTGTTGCAGTGCTGCTTAATTTTATAAAAAAAAAAAAATGGTAAAATATTAACTATGATTAAAAACTAACTATCTGATAATATTAACAATCTGATAATATAGAGACTAACTATCTGATAATATTATTTGATTACTTGTGTTTCCAATAAAACCACTTTTCTTTCAATTCATGGAGTATTTACTGCAAAAATAAAAAAACTGTCAACAAACTCAAAATTTACGATTAGCTTATATAAACACATTTGATATTGCTGAGAGAAAACCGCCAGATGATATTAACTGAAAGTTTTGTCAGTAAAACACAACTTCAGGAGACACCTTATGATACGAAATATTTCTCAATAGGATTGATAGATGTATCGCAAATTTCAAAGTTGGAATTGACCCACTGTGACTGCTGTCACACCTCTCCTCTACTATTTGAAACCTTGATATCAAACCGAAATTTTAAATATAATATTTTTCCAAATGAATGTTTTACCAAAGTAAAATGTATCCTATACCTTTCTTCATTCCCCCGCTATTTTTATGTAAAAGTTCAAATCGATTCGTTAAACGGTTCAGGTATAGAAGTGAGATAAACAAATAAATTCATTTTCCATTGGAATATTATAGGCGAACGACGTAACCATAATTTTCAACAAGAAACGAGTGTTCTAGTAGCTGATTTTTTTTTTAATCGATTCAAAATTTAAAAAGGAATAAAAAATTCCACTACTATTTCTTTTTATCAAATGCCGGCGTCACTATGAAAAGTAGAATTAACAAAAATAATAGGTAAATTACATGTATAATTTTTGTATTAAGTAGTTAGTATTCAGTAAACACCACTAAAATATAAAAATAAGTTATGTAACTTTTTTTTTAGAGTGAGGGATAACTATCGATAATATGATATTTTAGAATGAATACGTAAACTTAAATCAAATATTTATAAAAATACTTGTCAAATTATTTAATATTATGTTAATCAGTTTTTAACATTGACACCGTGCCTTAATCAAAAAATAGTATTTGAACTTTTATTTTAAATTGTACATCGACTAAAAAAACAAAAAGAAAAAAACAGCCGCTAGAACGCTCGTAGCCACTTTTTCATGTCTAAGCATCTTTTTAAGGGTAAATCACTCGCCTATTAATAGTACAATTTATCCGATTTTATAATTGGTTATTCGTTTCTACAGAAGTAAGTCAACACTTTAAGGGCACTTTTGCGGAAAATCATTATTTTTTGGGGCTGTTTGGCCCAAGAATAAATTTCTCTTGAAAATATTTACTTTTAAATCGAACAAAAATAATTGAAATTAATTTTCAAAAAAAAAAAAATTGACATTCCTGGTAAAAATAAATAAATTTTATAATCGTCAACGAGAATATAACATAGATTATAATACAAAGATTAACCTTATCCTTACTTCCGGTTTGATTCGATGACACCCACATCAAATATCAACTTTAATACCCTAACAATTTTTCTCTTCTTTATAATATGCGTATGCGAATCATTCAATACCGAAAATATTTTCCGTATAATAAATCTCCGTGTCATCAACACGAGAGTTCCAAACAGCATAAAAATGAAAACGTATAGAAAAAATCAACTTTTCCGATTTTTATACACGTCAGTGACGCGAGAGAAATATGTCATCAGTATTTATAAATAAATTTATTTTTTCTCAAACATTTTTTTTCTTGCTTCGTAAATTTTACTAAAATTTTTAATTTTTTCCTTTTAATTTATTAAAGTACTTTCAAAATATATACATACATCCGACAATGCTCTCAAAATAATTACTATAAATTATTATTACAAGGAGTTGTTACAGGATGTCTCAGAAGAAATAATAAATTTGTTAATCTATATATATAAAAGAGAAATACCACTCACCCACTCATCACAAATTCTCCAAGACTACAATACCTATAAACTTGAAATTTGGCACGTAGGTGCCTATTGGGTCGTAGGCGCTCGCTAAGAAAGGGTTTTGCAAAATTTTTTGTCTAACCGTCGAAATTTACGAAAAAACCGTAAAAAATTAATTTTCTATTGCTGTACACAGCAGTCTGTGGCCAATTTATCAAAAAATCCTACAAATTATTAGTTGCTATGTATTTGCAAAAAATAATTTTTGTAATTTTAAAAATTAAATAACTATGGTTGCTATATATTTGTGCAAACTATTTCTTCATTCTCACTAAAATGTTTTTTATCCGAATTTACTTAAATTTAGTTAATTATTTGCTGTTATCGGTTCTGTTATCATTAATCCTATTTAGTGTTACCAAAACAAAAGCAAAAAAAGTCAGTGTAAGTTTAAGGTCTACAATTTTTATCTAATTACAAAAAATGTGTTTTCAGATACATAATTAGAATATCTTTCAGCGAAACAGACGAATATATAATTGCATTAAAATTTGATCCGGTGCTAAAGAAGCAGTCATAAAACAAGAAAAAAGATTAAGTAGCATTAGAGCTAGAGTTAATAGTATACTTCTGGAGTAATCTTATATTTAAATAAAAAATGAAATATGGAATGTATTTATCCGTTCCCAAGGGTTTCAAGTAAATGGTAGTATATATCAAAAAAACGATGAAAGAAAACTATAGGTAAAATTGGCATACGAACTGAAAGAAAAATATCAGAATTAAGTCAAAGTTACCGCACAAGACCGTAGGACTTCAAAAGAAGCTTAAAATTAAACGACTGGACGTATCCTTAAGATCTTAAGATCCCAAAACGAACTCAAAATAACTGGCTTGACTAAATTTTTTGCTCAAATTGTATTGAGATTCTGAGAAAAATGAACATTTTAAAATTGCCCTCTAGGATTCTGAGGTCTCAGAAAGACCCAAAGTAAACGACTGCACGGATCTGAACCTTTGCTCTAATATTACGAGTATTAAGAATCCGAAACAAATTAACGAGAGTTCGGAAATATTATCCAGAGCCCTGTGAACTCGAAATGTCTCGCAAAATAAAGTACTTTTAAAATTATCAATGTGAGTATCTCAAGGTATGAGAATTAGGTATGAGATTATACGATTAAAATATGAATATCGCAGACTATTTCAGTATATCTGATTTAAAAGCAGGGCTTCGAAACGAAATTTTTTTTCGTTCCGGTTCAGTTCCGGTTCAACGGAAAAAAAGAATAACGGTGTCGATTTCGATTATGGTTATAGAGTATAGGTCATTTTCGATTTCGGTTCTGGTTTCGGTTTTCGATTTTCGGTTTCGGTGCTAAAAAAAAATTAAATTTTTTTGCGAGTTATCAATATATTATCAATTTCATAGAAATTACCTAATTTATAAAACATAAATCAACGTTGGAAAAATTCAATCTTAATATTTTTCAAAATGCTTGAATTTATCGAAACGGATACGCTAAACACAACTTCCAAAATTAGAAAACCTGAGAATATAAATTTTAATTTCTAATCCAGTAACCTGTTCCTTTTCTATCTAATCTAGAAATATCGTCGAACGCAAATATCATATGTCTGTTAATTCCAATAAATAGATAAATAAATAAATAAATAAATAAGATAATATAAAATAAAACAAAAAATATATTTTAACGACCATATGTACGAACGTTAGAAAAGTTCATTGGTTTACTATTATTGTAAAATTTTATATTCATGAGCCATCTTGATCCATGAGAACTTTTCAAATGTTATCGTAAATTTTATTTATATGCCTACCTATACCTATATTATAGAAACATCAGTTCCTTAAATTTTGAAATTTATTGTTGAAGAAGATTATAGAATAAAATTAAATATTAAATTTCAGGTATGAACCGGAACGAAAAAAATAACGGTTTCGTTTCGGCTAACTGTTTTTGAAAAAAATAATTTTGCTCCAGTTAACGGTTACTCTCCGGCAAAATCAATCGATTTTACCGGTTTTCGGTTACAGTTACGGTTCGGTTCGAAGCCCTGTTTAAGAGATGAGATCAAAATTGAATCGCAGGACTATCGAATACGACTTTCATTAAACATCTGGACACTGATCTTAATAAAATTTTACCAAAATAAGTTATGTATCGAAATATGAATAAGTCTACTTTAGAGTCGTTGAGCGAGCCAAGCGATGTACTATAAGAAACCGATTTTCTATAAAATTACAGAACATCAAATTTAAATGGACAGAATTGTCCATCAGTGACACCAAATAGATTCCAAATTAAAAAGCTGAAGGAATTTTTGACAAAATTTTATTCAAATATTGTTAAAAGGTCTGGAAAAAATTAAAGTGAAGTAAAATTGTACCCTAATGTCTTAGTGTCCAAAGAAAGGACTAAAATAGAAATACTTCTAAAATTATTAACATGGGTATCTACATGACGGTGCGGAAATTAGCCATGCTTTTGAAATATGAATATGGTTACTTTAAGGTCGTTTGACAAGCGGGGCCAGGCAAAATAATTAATTGAATATGTACAGAATTTCCAAATATCTAATTTAAAATTTATCCAATAATTTGACTCTAAATTCAAATAATTTTATGCGAGTGAAACCGCGGGTCGCAGCTAGTACATAATATTTTACAAATTTCAATTTCTTTATATCACTGAAAAGTAGAATTAAGGAAAATAAAAAGATAATTTATATATATATATATATATATATATATATATATATATATATATATATATATATATATATATATATATGTACATATATATATATATATATATATATATATATATATATATATATATATATATATATGTACATATATATATATATATATATATATATATATATATATATATATATATATATATATGTACATATATATATATATATATATATATATATATATATATATATATATATATATATATATATATATATATATATATATATATATATACACCGGGTCCTTGGTATATGTACCCCTACGTGTGGTGAGTCTCACTCTAAAGTATAACTATCAAGGCACAATATAGGGTGATCTTATTTGCATATACATACGTATTTAAAAAGAAATTAAAATTTATAAATTTTCAACTGCGTAGAGAAAATATAAAAACAACACATAATAAATACATTGTTTAATAATAAAAACACACCACAACAAATATTTTATTAATAAGTTTTTATTAACTTATTATCAATATGTAACTAAAGAACATTATTAAAATTTTAATTGTAAAATATGTATTTAAAATGTTAAGACTTAATAAAATTGGTGCCTCGTATAATACAGGATTATAAAATAAATACAAAAATATTTCTCACGCTAAATGAAAGCAGCTCAATCATTCAAACATTATCTACTATGTTTATGTAGGTATAGGTATTAATTAGATTGGACCACTTAATATGTTTGTTTATTTAATATGATGCGGTGTGGACTGTGGCGCATAATGTCAATGTTTTCCTTTCTTTAAATGCATAAAAAGACCAGTTAAATATGTTTTAATTACTTATGTGATTAATATAGTACGGATGATATAATTTTTCACAGGACCGGCTTAACGATTTCAGTGTAATACTGTTAGACTCTTTGTATTTATGTATGAGTCTGCTACAACAGAAACAACAGAATCCTGAAGATTTATTGAAATTTAACATAGAGAAGCGAAAACTTTTTAGAAAA